>CAJHZI010000629.1:32500-632500 GCA_905160935.1 Enchytraeus crypticus
GTAATAGATTTGAAATTGTATCAGCACAATGGGAAAATCCAAAGAAACTTCTCCTATAAAGCGTGCACAAATTGTGGTACTGCATGAGCAGAACAGGTCTCATAGTGAGGTAGCTAGACGTTAACACATAGCCAAGTCGAGAGTGACTCGAGCTATAGCGAGAATGAATGAACTGAGGTGCTATAAGTCTCGCAGAAGGTCTGAACGTCCGCGCATCACCTCGCCTCGCACTGACAGAAAAGTCCGACGTGTTGCTACAGCGCATTCAACCTGGTCATCAGCGTAAATTGCTTCTCAAGCACGATCAGCAGTAAGTGGCAGGACTGTGAGAAGACGTCTTCTAACTGAATTCAACCGACCATCGCGACGCCCAGCAAGGAAACCTCGCCTGACCGCCAAGAATATCAAGGATCGCCTGAGGTTCTGTAGAATCTACCGTCACTGGACGTGTGATAATTGGACGAAAGCTCTCTTTTCGGACGAATCAACGTTCTCGCAGTTCAGATCCTACATCAGAAACGTGCGGCGTCCAGCAAATCAACGGTATAACACCCGCTATGTGATACCGTCTGTGCGGCAAGCACCAACAATAATGGTCTGTGGAGCTTCTCAGAAACTGGTAGAGGTGGCCTATGGTTTATGCCGAAAAATACTTCGATCAACGGACACAAATATCTATCAGTTTTGCAAGATAAACTATTGTTAAACATGGAATTGCTTAACTGTTCAATATTTCAGCATGATAGAGCGCCCTGCCATCCGTCAGCCATTGTTACCAACTGGCTCACAGAACAAGGTGTGGAGGTCCTTGGACCTTGGCCTGGGTCCAGCTCAGATCTCAATCCTATTGAAAAACTGTGGGTTTGCATGAAACAGAAGGTAGCAGCAATGAATCCGTCATCTGAACAAGAACTTATTAAAGCAATTAAGCGAGTGCGGACTAGCGAAATAACACCCGAGTACTGTCGCAATCTTGTGCATTCCATGCCTGACCGGATTAAAGCAGTCATTGCAAACAAAGGAAGGCACACCAGATACTGAGACTAGTGAAAATATGGATGTAGTACATTGACATTTAATAAACATAAACAGTAGTTGCTTTACTTTTAGCACGTCTGGCGCTACAGATTAATGTATGGCAAGTTTAGTGTATTTATCTAATCGGTGCTAAACTTTTGGCCATGACTGTATATAGCAGAACTTCGTAAGAAAGCAGAATTGCATACCAAAGAAATTTAAAGCATGTAACCAACTATTACAATTAATTATATAAACTTCTAAATTTTTATTTTTATTTAAATCTCATGTCACATATCTGTGCAACGTAAAAGGCCTAATCAATTTATAATAAGCATTTATTCATAGATCAATAAATATCCTATAATTAACAGCCTTTTTCAGGGCCAGCACATTTTCAAAAAGGAATTGATTCTTATTGACGTTTTACATTGCGTGTTAAATGAAAAAAAGCAATTTTTTCGCAAAACTTGGATAACTCCGGTTTCTTAACAAATAGTTTTACAAAATTTGGTCAGCTTGTGGCTACATTCCTCCGCAAGAGAACCTTAAAATTTCACGGCGAAATATCTATAATTGGTTAAGCTATCGTAATTGTGCTAGGAGGATATTTTTTAATGCGCAGCCTGTACATGTAGGCCTACTTCTAGATTAAAGAAATTAAATTAAGTGTTACAGTCAGCTTTACTAAATTCTTTTAGAGTCTTAAATATTTCAATAAGATCTCCACTAACTCTTCTCTCATTCAAAACTATAATGTACATGTAAATTATAATAAAAGTTGGATAATAAAGACAATAAATTAGTTTCGTTGAAGGACTAATTATTTAAAAGTACATATGATATGAAAAGATATAATCGCGGATGATCATTTCATCATAATATGCTATGAGCTTTTGACACTTAAGCGAGTTGAGTTATTTAACATTTTAATCAGTAAAATTGAATATGAATAATTTTTGCCGCTGTAAGCTTAAATAACAACAATTTTTTAAGATTTATTTTGATGATCAGCTGTTTGCAAGAGGGAGAAAGAAGATTGTTTACAAATAGATTTAGGGTTAAAATGTCCTTGAGGGTTTTGTGCCCCTCAGGGGTTTTTCGATTGACCGGGACGCCAAGCGGCCTGTCCTGTCTTCATCAAGGATTTGAAACCTTCGTCACCTCGTCCAAGTCGCTGGAAGCTGCGTCAAAGGCTGCGTCTTCTGCTTCCTTTCAAGGTGGACCACTACCTCTGTATAATGAGAAAATAAAGTCAGGCGAACTTCGGCCGGATCACAATCAGCAAGCCGTAGTGGAATATCTGCAGACTTTCCACATTAAATTATCCGGCTATAAAAATACTCCAGCGTCTGGTGGTGGATTAATGAGCAAGTTGATGGGAGCTTTTGGAAAATCAGCTGTCAGTACTAAGGTTAAATCTGGTAAAGAAGAAATCAAGAAATATACCGATTCGCCCATTGGCTTGTATTTATATGGTGGGGTTGGGTGTGGTAAAACTATGCTTATGGATATGTTCTTTGATTGCTGTGATATTGAACGAAAGAGTAGAGTTCATTTTCACGAATTTATGCACGGGGTACATGGACGAATTCATTTAGTCAAACAATCGATGGGTTCAAAGAATTTTAACCTTAACAGGTCGCAGCCCTATGATCCTATCGCTCCTGTGGCCTATGAGATTGGATGTGAAACAACCTTGCTCTGTTTCGATGAATTTCAGGTGAGTGGTAGTTTCTAGCGCTAAATAATAATTGACATTTGTAATGTAACGAGCTATTCGAGAGCTCAGTTTGGTTCTCTACATTTCTTTCTTCACTGGTGGCCTAATGAAGGTACAAACATCACATTTATCATTGAACTTTTTTTCTGAATTTCACTTATCACCAATTGGCATCATAATGCTCAGTGTTGCACTCAATGTTGCGCTATGAATTACTGGTAGTTGTTACCGTTGTATGACTAGTTGTTGTGACTGTAGTTTCTATAGTTGTTGTTTATAAAGTGCTTATTTGCTGTCTTCATTATACCATTATATAGCTAATTAATCAGTCATTAATTTGTTGTCTTTAGCTGTTTTTAAATTCGATAACGTATTTGACAAACTGCGATCTTCATTACGTGCAGGTGTTAAATTCTTATGCTAAACTTACACATAGGTAGATGAAAGATTTTAAGAGAAAGTGTTCAACCTATTTAAAGTTAAGAAAGTTAGATTCTTATTAAAACTGTTTTCTTTGATTGAAGTTATAGTAAGTGAAAGTGATCTTGTTGAGTTCTTGTTGCTATGGATTGCATTGCTTATACCATTTGATAGAAGTTACTAACTGATTTGTTTTTGATCATGCTCTTTATTTAGGTAACCGACATTGCTGATGCTATGATCTTGAAACGTCTTTTTTCGCATTTATGGCAAAATGGTGTGATAGTATTCGCCACATCTAATCGAAAACCAGATGACCTCTACAAGAACGGACTCCAGCGAATTAACTTCCTGCCTTTCATACCTATGGTGAAAGCTAACTGTGCCGTTGTCAACATGGACTCCATTGACTACAGGTTGCTTGCTGGTTCATCAGCACTCGCAGAAAGGACGTTCTTCTCTGCGACAAATTGTAATACTAAATATGAGATGGATAGAGTTTACGAGGAGCTAGTCAGCAGAGAGAAATCCACATCGTTGGAAGGTCCTCGCCATATTGAAGTTCTGGGTCGACAGGTTCTATTCGAGAGAACGTGCGGCTCGATACTGGACGCAACATTTCGTGAGCTCTGTGCGAGACCTCTTGGGGCTGCCGACTATCTCGAAGTGGCACGGAATTTCTCGACGGTGTTAGTACGAGATATTCCCAAATTATCGCTCTCTCATCGCTCAGAGTCTAGGCGCTTTATCACGCTGATCGACACGTTATATGATAATAAAACACGTGTTATATTTTCTGCAGAGCTGCCACTGTCTGAGCTAATCGACACACGACAAGAAACGACGGAACAAGATCGTCATCACACTCGTGTGCTAATCGGAGATCTTGATATAAAAGTGGGAGAGAGCAATGAGAAGGCCAGTCTGTTTACAGGTGAAGAAGAGCTGTTTGCCTTTGAGCGTTTGAAATCGAGAATGACAGAGATGGGTACTGCAGTGTACTGGGAAAAGAAAGAGTCGACTGCAGAGAAGTTGAAGGGCATTTGAGTTTTAATATGTGTAAGCAGATAATAGAAAGAGTAGAAATGTACCCTGTTTGCACAGTATTTGTACCATGAAATAGTCGCATTGGTTTATAGTAGTGCATCTATATCTCAGCAGAGTCTGCACTTTGAGATGTCAGCTGAAAAAACAAAGTGTCTAGAATTTATGTTGTTTTCTCCTTTTAAATCATCATCATCAGCAAAAATTCAGCATCTTCCCTTAAATCCCACTTTAACCAGGATCAGAATAAGAATAGACTTTCTAAGTTTATCCATTCATTTAAGTTTTGTAGCAAATTCTGGAACCTAGGCGCTCACCAACCGAATACCCTTTCTGATGTTGGTTTGGATCTTGTTTTTATGTCGCCTTCTACGATACATGCTTGTTTACACGGTTGGTCATTCTTCAAGCAACCTGGACACAACTCGGGGAATTCTCCTTTTAGATCATTGAATATATATTAAATATCTGTAAAGCATGAACCATTACTACAGTAATAGCAATAATTCATTGTTTAAGTGTTTCAATTCAGGCTACATAGGGTATGGATAAGATATAGTTTATTGTGAATAGATTAACTTGTTAATCTAAGGAGTGTGAAAGCAGACTCTGACTTATGAATATGTAGCTTGCACCTACCATTAGTAGAGAATATGTAGCTTGGACCTACCATTAGGTAGAACACTAGAGAGAGAGATAGAGATTACATTACTGTGTTGATCTCACAGTGATTATCCTTTGGTTAATAGCTTAATAAAAAAGTGATTTCTTTACTGGATATTATTGTTAAAAAGATTTGACAAATTATTATGTAAAACTATTAATAATTACAAATGCAGTGTATTGATTAAGCATGCAATAACTTAGTGCCTATTTATTTATTCATAATTTGATTATGTTGATAAACTTTCAGTGAATTTTATTTTATTAAGATTTCTAGTGTCAATTTTTGATGAACCATTTTCATCATATACAAGATATTTGTAAGTTTATAATAATAACAACAGTCTGTAGCCATATAAATATTCTTTAAAAATTACACGCAGCTATGGGTATAGTTTTTACTATATTAGGCATCCCTTAAAGGGGGTATTCTCCCATTTATTAGGCATCAAAATCAAAAACTGCTCGGGCTTTATGTAATACCCTTGATCTACTGTATTTTCATTCCATTTATGTCCTAACTGCCTACAATTAATAAAATAGGACAATCCTTAAAGTATGTAAGGCTTACATAAAATGATAAAACTCTCTTTATACTTCAATTGCACCATACCTATGTAATATAAAGATTTGCTTTATAGGAAACTTTACTTAATAGAAATATAGCTATAGTGCTTATATTTACGTATTTATTTTAATATCGGTAGTTATGCTGATGTAGCTAATAGATGGTAAATGATTTGGGTTGAATTTTTTATGGGAAGAAGTGTAAAAATAGTCAAATAACTGTAGCTTGATTAGAATTAGGTGTATTTGCAACCCAATCTTAGGATTTTTGTCTAAATTCATTTGTGATTATTATTAGTTGTTAAAGTGGTAATGAATGCTAAGTTATTTGTTAACCCTAATGCATTGTCCTTTTTCATTGTAAATAATTTTGGTTCTAATTAGAATGTCTAGTTTATTGTGAAAACTAAATAAAACGTTATTAAAATATCTTCTGAAAAATTTCAGCAATTAATATTTCATTAACTGTATTCTCGTAAAGAGTCTGTGGTAGGAATTACCAAAACTTGTAAAGGTAAGTTTAATGGCTGTTTTCATACCACTGTATGGATAGATGATACTGTCAAAGACAGTCTGTCTGGGAATTGAACCGACGTCCTCCTGCTTCTTAATCAGGCGTGCTGTCTTGTCAGCCATCCAGCTATTACTTGTAGGATAAAGTTATGTGGTATATTTGCGTTAATATACAATTCAAGCACTGTTATCATTTGTTTCTTTGAATTTCTAATACTTTATTATCAAAATGTACAATAATTGATCTGTAATTAATTAATTATCATAAATAATTAATTTTAAAATATTGATAGTTCTCTATAATAATTATTTATTATAGAGATTAGAGAATGAAATATGCTTGAAAAACTATTCTCAATTTGGTTCGTTCTCTTCTGTCTCTGCGTGAAGTCTTCTTTGCACTATGATTGAATGCTAACCTGTTACATACCGAGTGAGTTTCTGACTTAATTGTTAAATGTGTTTAAATTAATGGTTAAGTGTGTTTAGTTTAATGTTAAAATTGTGATTTTACATTACCCGTTTAACTTGTTGGCTGATAAGTGCTGCACTTGTCAACATGTCAGTATAGTTATTGTAATGCAATAAAGTTAATTAATTCAAATTTAATGCCTGTTTCTTCATCCATGGATGAAGTTGTAGAAGTACATGTATGCAAGGATGATTTCTGTATAGTGTATAGGCCTACAAGTAGTTATAGTGATTCAAACCACATTTATCGACTTTATTTCTTTTTATCTAATTTGATTTAATGATACTCACCAATTTTCAGCTATTGGCTCTTCATTAGCGGCTATTGTAATTAATATCAGGTCTGAAGTATGATGAGACGGAAACATATATATTTGTAAGTTGATCTACTGCGAATCAGTTGGTGCTGAATTCAAATGTATTGATCGCCTTATCACCCAATCGCTTTTGACAGAGGAAACTAGCGTTAAATATCTTTAGCCTCTATAGCTGCAACCTTGAGTCGAATATTCACCCAGTGGCATTATAAGTTTTTGACTGTAATGTGTAGGTGCAGGGTTCAAATCCTAGGCTTGCACGTTTCTGATAACTTTAGACTCTGCGTTAGTCTTTTAGTGTGTTACCTGTAACTGGACATATCTTGTTGATCTTTAAATTTGTTCATCAATTTGCAACAACTTACGGTAATTCATAAAAAAATAGATCATGTGCTGAAAAGAGAAATGACAGACGAAAGTAGTTTTGTCTGGAAAAATATTGATTATACCTTCATATCAGTATCTTCATTTTTTGATGATTGGCGCAGTTTTGACTCTGTTGTGCTCGTTTTTTGCATGTATAACAATGGCTTTCTAATTATGTAACTCTTGCTGCCTATTAAGTAGCACATTGCAATATATTACATTGCAATATTAAAACAAAATATATTCTTCTTTCTAGCTGTTATGAAATTTATTTGTCTAAGTGTCATTTCTCCTGCAATATGCTCATAAGTGAATAGTTCTCTTCCTTCTATGTAAATAGCAACGAATGTTCTCTTGGTTTCGTTAGGTATTAATTGAAACAAAAGTGCGTATATGCATTTTGGCTTCCTTGATGTCTTCTTTGAATGATAAAATGAATCTTAAACTGGTTGGATGGTTGAAAGGTTAGCGCACTTTACTGATAAGCTGGAGGTAATATGTTCACAATCCATCCTAAAAGCTCTTATAAAAACATCGCACTTCTACTAAGCTACTATAGCTTATAATTGGCATGACTTATTATGACATGAGGTTACTCTCCATAATTCTCGAGTAACTATTTATTGTATGATTCGGTATACATTATAAGTCTACCGAAAATTTGTATATTCGTATCCTATGAATGAGAAACTAATCATCTTAACTCAGTCACATTTTAATTTTGTTATATTTTACAAGTCTAAATAGTGATATAATTTACTGTGCAGATGCATAATTTTATTTATTTTGTTCTATTTATAGATTCATGTTAACTGAGTCGTTTCTGATAATTTACAGTGTTTGAAGTGAACATTTTCCAGAATCTGAAAAGACGCAAGAGACTAATAAATGCATTCAAGAGGCAGCATGCTAGAATATGTGCCTTGGACCTGCCATGTGGCAGAACACTAAAGAAAGGGAGAGATAGAGAGTAAGAGAGAAAGAGAGAGGAAGCGAGAGAGATATCAAGATGCCAAAATTTATGTTACAATTGAGGTATTGTTTGCTGTGTGGACTGAAATATGTTTGTCATTGTGTTGAAGAAAATGTGAATTGGTCTATTAACTATATGTTACAATATTTTCATTATTAATAGATTTCTTGAAGGAATGTTAATGTACTACTACAACCCGAAATGTGTCTGCTACAGCCTGCGTATGCTAATCCTATTAAAAGTCTTCTTAAATAAATAATTTGTGACTTACGTAACTGTCTTTTTATTTTTATTTTCTTAAGTTTTTAGTGTAGAGTAAATTTATGTCTATCTTGTGTCAGCGAACTTTGCCAAAAAGTATTTATAAATTGTTCTTTGCAGTAAAAAGCTGGTAAAGCTAATGTTAACGTCAGTTTCCTCACTCAAAATCGATATCAGTGACGGGAGAGACCAGGATTTCAACCCCGTACATATAAATCAAATAGAACAATGGACAATAATAATAAATAATAGACTAACGGAGAGTAATTTGAGGAAATGGACAACTCAGCAACGGTCTCCAAAATTGTAGTTATAGCCTGTTACCTACTAGTGGCTAGTTGTTATAACTACGTTCTTAGCTGCCTATTCACAAAAATAAACCCAATTCAAACTATCGTACGATATTTCTATGTTTATTTATGTAGTGAACGATATCTAAAATATCTAAAATAATGAATTACAGATTTCAAAAAGTCACTGGCAACTATAAGATGTTAATTAAATTTACTCAATGTATATCCTAGTCACTAGATGAATAGACCAACCGTAAACTGCATTTTTCGTTCGAGGTGACTGATCGATAAATGAAGAAGGCAAAGGGAAACTACCTCAGAAATCAAATCAAGCCAATAATAATTTCAAGCCATAGATTACATTAAGATCTTGATAAGGCTTAGCCTTTTGTGAAGGGATTTTTTCGACTGAAATAGTTTATCGACAAAAATCATGCAACGTTACGGAGAGTGAAAACAATGATGGGCAAAATACTTTTCAAAGTACTTTCAAAATACTTTTTAAATGGTAATTTTAGAATGATAAGGAATCATTGTCGAATTGCAGGTCTACGTCTAATCTGTCATACCTAACTAAACTCACTGAAAGAATTGTGCTTCAGAGGCTCTCTACTCATCTGTCTTACAATGATTTACATGTATTTAATAAGCATCAAGCTGCTTATACTAGGCATCGTTCAACTGAAACGGTGCTTCTATCTGTGTGCAATTCTATTGTTAATGCCATGTGCACGCAACGCTTAACTGGATTATGTATGCTTGATCTTTCGGCCGCTTTTGATACCATTGATCACAATATTCTTCTGGAACGTCTTACTTCCTGGTTCGGTATTCGTGGAATTGTTCTTGATTGGTTTTCCTCCTATCTGACGGATCATTCTTTTAGTGTGAAAGTGATGAAGTACATCTCCTCGTCGTCCCACTTAAAGTATGATGTGCCTCAAGGCTCTGTTCTTGGTCCTATCCTCTTCAATCTCTATACCACACCCTTAAGCTCACTGATCTCTTCTCATTCTATTGATCATGAGCTTTATGCTGATGACACTCAAATGTACACTTGTTTCACCCCTAACTCATTTTCTAATGCTGAAATCCTCCTGCAGCAATCTTTTCAGTCTATATCCTCTTGGATGTCTACTAATTTCTTGGCACCTAATCCATCTAAGACTGAATTCTTGTTGGTTGGGACACCTCAAGAGCTTCTGGAGCTGAAAGGGAAAAAATCTTTCGTTATCTTCGGGTGATACTGTATCACCTGTTTCTTCTGTGAGGAATCTCGGTGTGATCCTAATTCTATTCTATTTCTATTTCAATTTCTCTCTGTTGTTCTCACAATTCGGTAAGCCTATGCATTATTTTATATATCTCGATATGATCACCTCCAATTCTCCTGCTTTCTAGGATTGTCAGATAAACTGCCCTTAGCCTCTCATACCTTAATGCTTTGAATCTCCTGTAACAGTTCTTAATGCTCTTCTTTAAATTGCACTGCGTCTATAAGTTCAATATCCTACTTGTTCAATAATACACTACTACGTTCGTATTAATACGATTGATTTCAATGAGAAATGTCCTATTTATGTTGTCTAGTGTAGTAGTGTTCTGGTTGACAAGTGAAATGGTTTAGCACAATTCTATTTGTCCTCGGGTCATTCGACTACGTCTGTAGAAATCTGGTTTTTGACTAGTTAAATTTGGATGCTGTAGGGCGGAGTTTGATATTAGTGAATTAATTAAAGGTCATCTCACGTTCAATTTAAATTTTCAATTAGAAGCAGCACTGACGACAAATATTCTTAATAATCTCATATATTTTCTATGGTTTGTTATGCAAATCGCGTCATATTCTCAGGATTGCTAATAACGTTATATGAAAATAATGTTAGTGCAAAATCATTTGAATTGATCGTTAAATAAATGACTGCCAAAACAATGAATGATTTGTTTACAGGTTGATGTTTATCATTAGTTAACATTTCATCAGTAGTTTAACTTTATACGAGAAATATCGGATAAAGAATATACTTTAAATATCAGGTGCTTGGCTTCATTTACCATTACTAATGATTATCATCATGCTGTTTGGTTGATTTTGTTGGTCTTCTTGTCGACTTTACTCCGTTTTTTTAATGAAGGTCTTAACAGCGTAGGGGTAACGTCATGAAGTTTTATATGACAGATCCTGAGGTGAATTGAACTCTAGTGTGTTCGATTCCCGGCCCCGCTGATCTGAGAGTAAAATCTCGGACATTCACTGGACTGGTTCTCCAAGTAATACCTCAAATAATGACGGTCTTTTTGGGGAGACTGACTAAGGAAACTACAACTGAAGATGTAATACAATACGTGAAAGATGCCCGAGCAGAGATCATCAATTGCAGAAAACTCTTCAACAAAACGAAAGATGGAAGAGAATTGAGCTCTGCAGCCTTCATGCTGACATTTGACGCAAAATATGAGAACATTATCTACAACATTATCTAATTGTTGTTATTATTATTATTATTATTAACGACAATTCATGGCCAGCTGGCAGCAGTATTAGAGAATGGGTCTTCAGTGACAAGTCAAGAAATGTGCGTCCGAATCTGACACATTTCTAAATGGCGGCTATCAGTTCATCTAATAACCTTAATTATGCACATACGATGAATATTAATGGTATGATAAACCATTCTCCACATTATTTAGATAACTACCATGATTTTACTCTTCATGAGTTTAATGACATCTATAACTCCAGCTGTAATTTAGACTTCAAAATTATTCATTTAAATATTCAAAGCCTTAATTCTAAGGTTACTGAATTTGTTGATTTAATCGCAAATCTTTACATTAATTTTGATGTAATTGTGTTAACGGAAATTTGGGTTACTAACGTAAATTTCTTTAACAAAATACTAACTGGCTATGATTTTTATTTTAATTTACCCAGTAATAGTATAGTAGGCGGGGTAGGAATGTTTATTAAAAAAAGGTTTAATATTACAAGACCACATGATCTTGAATTAGATGATAATGAAAAGTGTAAAGTAGAATCGATTTTCTTTGAAATTTTAAAAAACAACAAGAAATTCATTGTGGGAGGTGTCTACAGGCATCCCAATCTAGCAATATCTACCTTTAATGAATCACTAGAAAAAACTTTCAGTATAATTTCAAAAAAGAAAAATTACTGCTTCATAGCTGGAGACTTTAATATAGACTTGATAAAATATGAATTTAATCCATATATTGAATCTTACTTGAACATGACCACTAGCAACAATTTCCTTCCATCCATTCTTACTCCTACCAGAATAACTATTACTAGTACCACATTAATAGATAATATATATTATTATAATTGTCCTAGTGACAAACATAAAATGTATTGTGGTAATTTGCTACATCAAATATCTGATCATTTACCAAATTATTTACTCCTCAAAATAACATCTGAAAAAATAAAATACGAGCAAAGATCAATGGTACGTTTATTCACTAACAAGAATAAACATGCATTTAAACAGAAACTAAGCCAAATTAATTGGACTACACTTCTTAATACAGACAAGTCAGAGCCTCAGAATGATGCAAACCTTTGCTACAACAAGTTCAATGAGACAATTTATGATATTTATAATGAATCTTACCCACTAACTCTCTCTCGAAGAACATACAAAGATAAAAAATGGTTTTCATACCAATTAAAAAAGCGTTGCGATGAAAAAAATAAACTACATAAAAAATGGATTCAAAATCGTACTGAGCTTGACTTGAATAAATTTAAAATATTAAGGAAAAAATATAAAGAAGCGATTAGACAAGCTAAAATAACTATAGTAATATGCTGGACTAGAAATCAGTAAATATAAAAAGTATTTGGAAAAATATCAATTCGTTATTAAGCATTAACAGAAACGTAACAAACAAATCCTCAATTAATAAACTTTTTATGAAGGTTCTCTTATCAATACTAACTCGGCCATTGCAAATGTGTTAAACAATCATTTCTGTACTGTAGGTAAAAATCAGCTAGTAAAGCTAAAAGCTCAACCATACATCATAAAGAGTTTCTAAAACATTCTCTAAAAACAAAAATATTCGAGAAGAAATAACTTACGATGAACTTCTCGAAGGCATAGAGAAATTAGATTATAAAAAAGCCAGTGGTCATGATGGATTCAGTGCTATACTGATAGAGGAAGTTAGATTTCTATTAATTGAGCCTCTACTTTACATCTATAACTTATCATTATCTAGTGGTGTGGTCCCTGAACTATTTAAAATTGCAAAAGTAATCCCAGTGTTTAAAAAGGGACAAGTAACCGATCCATCCAATTATCGACCAATTTCTCTCTTAAGTGTATTTAATAAAATTATTGAAAAAATAGTCTTTAGACGACTATATAATTTTTTAAATAAGTGTAATGTATTATATGAAAATCAATTTGGATTTAGACATAATCATTATTCCACTATGCTTGTGGTTATGAACTCCATAGATTTCTGTTATGAAAACTTAGATTCTGGAAACCTTGTGCTAGGGCTATTCATCGATTTTCAGTGGGCATTTGACATGGTAAACCATTCGATACTAATCGATAAACTGCATCACTATGGAATAAGAGGTCAAATGAACAAATGGATAAGGAACTATTTAAAAAATCGTCCTCAATATGTATATGTAAATAACACCAGCTCTGAGATGCAAATTAACAATTGTGAGGTTCCACAAGGTAGCATTTTAGGTCCTCTATTATTTTTTATTTATATTAATGACATGGCAAATGCTCTATGGGACTATAAGCCTAAGTTATTTGCAGACGATGTTAATATTTTTATTGCCGGTAAAAATGTTAATGAGCTCGAAAAGAATGCGAATATATGTCATAAAAAACTTAAAGTATGGTGCGATGCTAACAAAGTTTGCTTAAATTTAGATAAAACATGCTATATGATTATTCACAAAGCAAACCAAAGGTACAGTATACCGCAAAAGCTTGAAGTCTTTTTAGATAATGTCCTAATCTCTAGAACTTCTAAAGTTAAATATCTAGGTGTAATACTCGATGAAAACCTTACTTGGAAACTCCACGTTGATATGGTATGTCGTAGACTAGAAGGACTTATCAGTATTTTATATATTGTTCATGATTTCTTATCAAAACACTACTTCAAGTAAATTTACTACTCTTTTATTCATAGTCAGATTCAGTATTGCATTGAAATCTATGGAAATACCTACTCCACTCACTTGAGTAATTTGATAACAATGAATAATTCTATAATAAGAATTCTATTTAAGAAAAAAATAACAACTAAAACTTCTGAACTGTATGAAATAGTAAATTCACTTCCTCTACGCCAACTATGTAATTTTAAGCTATTAAAACTTGCTCATCTATGTATTCATAGCCCGGAAGATATATCAAAATTGTTCATAGAAAAGATTAGATTTGCCAATTCTCTCTCCCATTATAATATGAGGAAACCGTTGAGTTTACACAAACCTTACACAAATACTAACTATGGAAAAAGAACTATCAATTACATATGTTCCCATTTGTGGAATATGCTTCCTGAAAACATACAGGCAATCAGTTCCACCAATATTTATTTAGGAAAATTAAGGAATACGTTGAGAACATGAAATAGCTAAATTCCTTTCTTTCACTTTATCTCACAAGTTTATGTTTTTATGTTAGTTTTCTGTTGAATTGCACTAGTTTTAAAATTAATATGTTAGTTTGCAATTGTACTTTTGAGGTAACCAACTAGATGGCGCTAGTCGCTGTTTTGGTAGCCTCTATTTCTGATATACATAGAACTACTACTACTGATAGAATAGACAAATTATTAATTATGTGCTGGCTATGTTCTTAACTGAAATATTTATTCTGATGTGAATTTATGCTGTATATTATTTTGGACTTTTTATGACTTGTATGTAATATTGAAGTGGCGTGTGATTCTGAAATAAACTTAAACTCTCTCTGGTTATACTGAAAATGGACTAAATTGCCTGACGGTTTAATTAAACATGTAATATTAAAAGTTATAGGTATCAAGATAGTGGGTCATTTCACTATAATATGTTTTAAAATATTATTCAAAGTCAAATCCAACGATTGTTCAATGCAGTTATTGTTCTTCATCTTCTTTCGGGTTTTTTGCGGTTAACTGGGAAGGAAATTTAAAATGTTATTCTTTTTAATTTAAAGATGAGTGATTTATGTCACTGGGCAAATGTCATACTATACGAAGAGCATTTGACTAGTTTCATACAAATTTTCATTTAGTATTATGGCAGTAAGCTAATACCTATCCATAATTTTACATAGATATTTCATTATTGTACCAAAATGTAGAGTTAATTAAAAGAATCCTTTATAAGCATTGAGATCAACAGCTTAACCTACAGGAATTATAATGCAGTATAAAAACGTTTCAAAATGTGCATATTTGAAATGGCATATGCCCTAATAATTTTACATAATGTATAGAAGTTTGTAATGTAGAAAGTTTCCTATAACTGATTTCAGAAATGAAGCCCTTACCTTTGAAAATGTTCTGATTAGTGAAGTTTTCCATCTAATGAACTGCAAAACTGAGATTTAGGGATCTACGCTATGTGTTAATAGTTGTTTACAATAAAATATAAACATATTGTGAGAAATTTCATGCAGTTAGGCAGAAGTTAATATCTGGTTTGAAACATTACTGATGAGCTATAGCTAATGTTGCTGTTAGATGGTGAAACCAATGAATGTCTTCTTTCTGTTTTCAGTCTGCTAAATTTAATATATTAAGCTGATATATTTGAATCGTGCTAAGCATGATACGGAAGGGTAAGGACAACCTGCTGCTGGTTGAGATTGACGTTGATACGCCAGAAGGTCTTGCTGTTGGTGGCACTACAACGAGCATAGCTCCCGCCTCAGTGACAGTGCATTCCGATGAGCAGGGCTCGACTAGAGGAAAGCCACATGTGACTCTGAGCAGAAACTTACCGTCTTCACATCGGCTTAACAACTCCTCACATGATTTACAGGTACACTCCTTATTGGTTTGTAATTAAATAATATAAATTTTAAATAATTTTCTTATAGTTCTAGCTCATTAATATTCCTATTGCATTCTAGTAATAGAGATCTGCTACGACACTGATTGTAGATGTCATGACTCGTGAGTGTAGTATACAAGTACCAAGTAGACGTTTAAAACTTGCATATTAGGAAGACTAAAGCCAAGTTTAATATCAGTTTCCTGCTCAAGTGTCTCATTTTGAAATCCCATCAGTTTCCTGCTATAATGTCATTGATGGAGAGAGCACTGGATTTGAACCCTGTACCTACTGATCCGCTGTAGAACAACTTACCAACAAGGCACCAGGTCAGCGAAGTTAGAATTAAATTGAAGTTAAGAAGGAGTTTGCAGATTTATAGTGAGATGTAAAGTATTTTTTGGCCTTTTTTGACAGTACAAGTAAACTTGTGCTACATCTCATATTATGCACCACAGAAACTGTTGATAATCTGGAGACCTCTTTTAGAATAAATTCAAACTACTACCAATGAATGAAGCGTGACATGAAATATGAATGGATTAATAATATAATGGGTTAGTAACATTAGGAGCTTCCAATGTTTGAGTCTCACACTGTCTGATGGATATTGCTAACTTTCCCTTTGATAACAAGGAATGCTGCCTTGAATTCCCATTAATTTCTTGTTTAGATGTTTTGATTTAAGTTTTGCATATATATTCATATCCCAAATTCACTAAATTTGATCGCCCTGAGGTCTTATTCTTGGAATATGCAATGAATGGTTCATGGCAGTTAGTTTTTTGTAAATAAAAATATAATATATGGTAACAGGCATGCACTTCCTAGCAGTATATTCCTGTACTTGATCTTGTATAGTGTCGATACAGGTGTTCTATTCGGTTAATTTATTATTTTCTTTAATTGCTTATTTGGCTGTTGATTCTGAATAGGACGACACGATAGTATCAGTTCCTAATACAGATACCTCGTCACACAGAGTTACTTTAGGTTCGTCATCTTCCTACACGTCAAGATCGGACAGGTCGTTCATGATGGCTCCTTCGTCAGAGATGGGCGATAATGTTAAATGTGTTGTATCCACTGTGCTTTTTTTATCCGTAGTAGTCGGTATATTAATGGTCGCCATTCTAAAAAATCCTGGAATGTAATTTACTTCTACTTCGTCTCATATAATTTGTACATATGTATGCCTTACAATTAAAATCACAAGAAATATACAATAATATAATGAGCCAGTTCTGTCTCTTTCTATCCGTCTGAAGTAACGCTAACGATAACGCTGTTGACTCTCCTCCGCTGGCAAAATTCTTTAATAGTTATGCTAATTACAGCTCTGTCATTTGACAATTATAAATTTACGGCGAATACTATCCCTTTCGTCATATTTATAATTCCTAAATATGAATGAAACAGCTGTCATTTGTTGAGTATATATTTATGGCAAGTATATATTTAAATTTAATCGCTACGTCGTATTTATAAATCATAATTATTAGCGCTGAATACATTTCTGCCACTTGTCCACTATAAATCTATGGCGAGTATAAATTTCGTCATATCGTCATATTTATAATTCTAATTAAAACACCTTTATCTTATGAAGAAATTTCTGTATATTGATTTCTTGAGAGCTGTATGATACATTGTTAGAACGTCCTCCTTATTATTGAGAGGTTCGGATTCAAATCCACGTTCAGTTACAAGTGCCCATTTTTCCTAGGCGTGCCCATTTTTGCACACGGGTACATTTTGTAATTAATATTGCTCATGTAGACAGCAGTTGTAACCTCGCTAGTCCAATGTATAGCCGCTAAAAAAGTAGTTCAGATTTTAAAGGTAGCTGGTTAGTGTCGAATTACCAATGTTGTGTCCGGGTTGCAGGAGAATAGACCAACCGTGGACTGCATGTGTCAAAAGGTGACAAAGCACTAAGATCCAAACCAACGTCAGAAAGGGCATTCAATTGGTGAGTGCCTAGGCTCTAGAAATTAGTGCAAAATCTCTAAAGTTAAAGTGTGATTCAAGAAAGATTAGATGATGATGATGATATTTAGTGTCAAATCTAGTGATAGATTTACTATTTATAAATAGAATAAATGCAGTATAATTATATAATTCTATTGTTAAGCTGGAAACATTTATTTGATTTATTACTTGTGTGTGCGAGCATATGACCTCATAATACTAATATAGTTTTCGTTTAGTATTTGTGTCGTTGTATGATTCTAGCATCTACTGTGGTCGATGAATAATGATGAATAGTCATAGGGTCAATGAATATTAATTTGGTCATGTTTTAAATCGTAACAGAGACCCTTGATATTGGATCTTGATTGAATTGTCAAAATTGGGTATTCTTGATATGTATTGTGTGATTTTTGTGTTTTTTACATGCTGAATTTAGTGCCTTTCAATAATTTGTGGCCTA
The DNA here is from genome assembly GCA_905160935.1 of Enchytraeus crypticus. Taxonomy (NCBI): domain Eukaryota; kingdom Metazoa; phylum Annelida; class Clitellata; order Enchytraeida; family Enchytraeidae; genus Enchytraeus; species Enchytraeus crypticus. The sequence continues at coordinate 50,611 of CAJHZI010000629.1, forward strand.
CAAGTTCTCAAATTTGTGCTAATAGCTAACACACATCTGTAAGTAGATTTGCTAAGTCGAATTATCTTGTTCAAGTAAATTTTAAAATTTTTGATTGTAAAGGTCAGTTTTAGTCATTTAATTAGATGCCTCTAAGTTTCCGCATGGTTCTTCTTTAGTTTGTTTGAAGAATAGACCAACTGGTGACTGCTTGTGTCGTAGAAGGCGACTAAAGCATTAAGATCCAAACCAATGTCAGCAAAGAGCCAGTGGCTGGAGCCAGTGGCGATGTCAGTAAGATATTCGACCGCGGATCAGTATGTGCGGGGTTCAAATCGTGGGCTCGCCCATCACTGACATCGCTTTCGAGTGAGGAAACTGACGTTAAAATTAGCTTACTTAGCTTACCAAAGGCATTCAGTTGGTAAGCGCCTAAGCTCCAGAAATTATTACAAAAGTTTCTAGAACGAATGTAAGAGATTTTGATATGGTGTGGGACAGAGAGGAGTGAACTCTGTGAAGAAGATCCATTTGTATCCAGACCCTAGTTAAACTGGGATTAAAGGGAAGATGATGATGATGACGAATTAGATGCTTCAAATGTCTTAATCTATTTTCTTGAAAAATAAATAATTTCTTGCTATTTATAACATAAAATGGTTAATTGTACTAAACGCAATATAGTTATTATTTTTTCCTGTATCTGTCTCAAAATGTAACAGCATTAGCTGATCTGTATTTGGTGGAAAAATTTAGACGTGGTGTACAGTTTAAAGATTTTTTAAAATTGTACATGTATAAACTTGTATATACAACTCTGTACTATTGTTTGCTGGGATGATAAGAATGTTTGTGTATTTTATTAGTTCTTTATACTATTATGATATGGTCATATTTACAGAACTTTTTACTAAATTTGTTATAATTCACCGGCTATACACAAATTCATTAAGATATGAGTATATTTTGTGCTGCTGCATTCATTACTGAAATTTTGCTATAAATTTTTTTATTCGAACTGAATATAAAATATTATGCATGTAGACTGAATACGTTTGATCACAGTGAACATTGAAATTTTATTTGAATAAATTGAATATGCATGTATATTAGTAATTGTTAGTGATATATGCATGAAATGATATCTTTAGTATCTTCCTTAGGACAACATATAATAATGTAATTGTAGCTTGATGATTATTTATGCAGTTTTGACGTAAATGTACTTAACGTAAGTGTGTAATTTAAATAAAACAAAAACGTACAATTTAAAGATTTTTTAAAATTTTTAATGCATATACTTGTCTACACAATTCTATATTTTTGTTTGCTTGAATGATGAGAATGTTGCAGTTTTTATTATTTTTTATATATGATATGGTCATATAACATATATATATATAATCATATCATATATATGATATTCCATATCATATATATGCATTTATCTCAAAACTTTTGTACTTCGTGCTCTCTGTATGGTCAAATGAAGTTTTTTCACGGTAATCGCAAGCTGTAGTATGATAAAACAATGTAGTTTATAATTGTAAGACTAAATAAAACATATTTTCTCAGACTTCATGTCTCTCAAATCACTGAATGGCATCACTTAGAACTAACTAATTGCACTATGATTCTACACTGTTTTGTATAATAATGTCATGTCATGTCATGTGATAATCCTGGGGCTGATTCCAGCCAAAGATTTCTCTATGATGTTCCTCCTCAAAACTTTATTCTTTGCCATTTCCTCGATGTTCAGTATATGATGTTCCTGACATCATCCCTGGATGAGGAAACGGCCGTTAAACCTTTATTATTATTATTATTCTATACAATAATAGTAATCCATATTGCTATTAGGCCTACAATAAAGGCAAAGTGAGTTAACCAATGCACTTGAAATTTACGCAGTCAAATCTCCCAAACATAAAGCCATTTTGTTTAAATATTTTTAATCGCAGCTTCATATTTATAATTATTAATTATTAACGCCAATTACAGCTCTGTCATTTGTAGAGTAGAAATTTAATCGCAGCGCGGCAGCGTCATATTTATAATTTTAATTAAACCAACTTTTTCATATATAAAATCTTTTAGATATTAATTTCATGAGAGGCTTATGATACTTATGTAAAACATCAGCCTTAGGATTGAGAGATATATACTACAAGTTAAAATCCAGGTTCGGTGAAGTGACCATTTTTCTAGATGTGTACATTTATGCACATGGTTACATCTAAGTTATAGTATATTTTATTTTATATGTACTCTGTATTTTATCCATCATGGGGTCCATTAATGTTAACTATGGCTATTTATTTATATACAAAAAATATATAAAATAGTGTTCACCGTATAATTTAAACAAATAAAATACCCAGCAAACGCCTTCGTTTAAAAATTGTTGTTAATTAATTCGGTAATTGAAGTTATATTATGCCATTGATAAATTTGGCTTTTATTTCTCGTCTCATTTAAACGTTTTGATTATGATTTTTATAATTTTATGAAGTTAGTGTTCAGTGTTAAGTTCAATATAATTTTATGCAGCACTGAATGACCTATGCTAACAGAAGTTTTGTATAATATGTGTCAACTGATGTTAAAATCTTCAATAAATATAAATTTTTACTTAAAATTATCTTCTAGGCTTATTTAGTAGTCATTTATCTAACTAGATTTTGTAGTTTCATCTGTAGTTGTCCTCTCGCATCCAGTGGCTAACGTAAGTATTGAGGGCAAGGGGAACGATAAGAATTTTTTGAGCACCCTGTAAAGTAATGGTAGCATCTTTCTATAAACGTTTCTAAAATGTTGCTCCTTATTAATAATTTAATATTGTTAGTACTTCCATATAGCATGCTCGGAAGAAAGAACAAACTCTAAACAATTGCGCTACGTAAGTTATTTTTCACCGCATTGTCCAACAGTGCTATGTGAAGATAGACGTTATAAAAATGTTTCCTTTTGTGAGGTGTAGTTTTAATTCAGTACTGTTATAATTCTGTGTATATTATACATTTTAAATATCAATGAAAGGTATCGAATAATAAACTGCATGATTTCTGTAGATTAAGTTATTCTTCACTGTATTGTCTGACAGTGCTATGTAAAGATGGACGTTATAAAACTGTTTCTAGTTGTGAGGTGTAACTTTAATTCAGAAATTCATAGTTTGTAGCGCACCCTATCGCACAAATTAACAATTACAAATGAGTATACAATTTAAACTAACATTTACAATAGACTATACTCTTCTGAAGTGTAAGAAATGTAATACTATTCAACTCTTGCAGAAGATATATCTGACACGAGTGATTGAAAAGGGTACTACTTAAATATAATTTGTATTTTAAGTTATGTCTAATTTAAATTCAGTATTTTATACTGCAGATTAATACTGCTTCAAGGCACTATTTACATTTTAAATTTTAATCTTCAAGCTAAGTGCAATTCCTATGTCATTATATACTGCAACTACTCTGTACATTTCGTATGCTATAATATATCGTTCGGATTCCAACAGAGGTGTTTACGTTTGTTCAATGAGCTAATGTCCTGTATTTGTTGACTCGTTAGAGAAAAGTCAAAAAGATCCACATTCTCCCGTATGTGTTGCGGATTAGTGGACTTCGGTATAACGCCTGAAACAATCAAATAAAAACCTTTACAAATTACAATATCATATAATAAAGAACATTTTGTTTGGGTTACATCTGTAAAAGCAAGTATTCTTCACAAGTTATCTAGGGATAGGACCCTAGCTATAGTCTACGCAATTAGTACAAACTATTTTAGAAGTGTTACGACTTCATATGTAAGATAAGGGTATTTTGATTATATATCTATTGATAAACATTAATTTATTAATCTACTGCATAATTGCTAAGCTGATCTGTGATTTGAAATTTAACATGTCGGTTACAATTTGATCTATAATTTGTTAAAGTACACTAAAAAGAGGTGATTATGAATTTATAATCTACATTACATCAGTACGAAATGAATGATATATAAAAGATATAAATATATCAGTTTATTTAAAATAATAATTTTTTACAAACCGACATTTTGTTGAAGTGACCACTTTAGTAAGACCTGAGCAGGAGTTTTGTTTGTTTCACTGGCTACTCGTTTGATAACTGGATCAGATATGAGCTAAATAGAAAGCGGAATGGAGGATAATTTAATTTAATCTAAATAAATATATTCAAATAAATTAGAATAAGGATAATAAACGCTATTTAAATAAATCAGAATATAAAATAAATGTAATCAAAATAAGTATTAAATAAATAAATTAATAATAATAATATTATTATTATAATTATTAATTATTCTAATTATTGCTGACTAGAATATAGCTGGATTAACCTGCTATATGCTAGTCGCACAAGACCCGTGTTGTGTCCGATTCGCTGAGGAATAGATCAACCGTGGACTGCACGTGTTGTAAAAGACGACAATGCACTAAGATCCAAACCAACGTCCGAAATCATTCGGCTAGTGAGAATCTAGGCTCCAAAAATTACTACAGTTTTCTATTCCCGATCCTAGTTAAACTAGTATTCAAGACAATAATAATAATAATAATAATAATAATAAAGGTTTAACGTCCGTTTCCTCATCCAGGGATGATGTCAGGGACGTCCCCAACAGCACACATCACTACAGATCAATTCACCCAGACCAATCTGCGAAAGAAATGTGCTGAGGAGAAGTAAGGTCCTAAACGAAAGCCAGTCTGGTGATCAAAAGAGAAGAAGGTGATGATGACGAATTTATTCTAATTACATATTAAAATATGCATTCATTGATTCATATTTAATTGCATTTAATAATATAATTTTAATATTATTATCGTCTCCACATATTTTTATTATCTCAGGGATCAGAATTGGACGATGGGCGAGAATATCCCCCCATCTGGAGTGAGGATTTGGATGCTCGTACCTAATTAACTTTAATTAATAATTATTACAAATATTAATTTAATATTCATTATTAGTAGTAGTAATAATAATAATAATAATAATCATCTTCTCTTGAATCCCAGTAGAGCTAGGATATAATAATATACATGTAGAAATAATAATATAATAGTAATAAATAATAATTATAATATTAAATAAGTATTAAATATACTGTACATTAAGGTCACTATCCATCAAATCATCATCATCATCCTTATCATCATCATCATCTACTCTTACATCTCAGCTTAACTAGGGTAGGGATATGAATAGAAGACCTTCTCCAATCCTCTCTGTCTCACACTATATTCATAATCATAGTAAAAATTTCAATCATTTAACTAATCTGCTAGTCAAAGTTTCAACTACGCACACACAAGTTGATAGACTGGCCCATTAAATACGTACCACATTTGTCGAGTCTGAAGTCCCTAAAGACGAGTAGGCCTGCAGCTGAATGCCATGTTTTCTGCAACACTCGAGCAAATCCGAATCAAAGAGAAGCGGGTGAAATTCATTCTAAAAAAGAGAAATCATAGAACAGCATAGCAATGACATTTAATATATAGCTCTACCGTCTATGCGCAGAAGGAATACTACTATATATAGTATCAGTCGAATGATCGAGCCGACCACATGCTGGCCCGATAAGCAGAAGGCACATGGTTCGAGTCCCCGCTAACCCTTCCGAATGGTCTCTGACCGTATTTAACAACAAGCTAACATGCTTCATACTTAAACTGATTCGTTTTTTATGTGCATTCTATTTATATTGTTATGTGCATTTTTATCACTCTACGTCTATTATGTTGGCGTATGTATATGCTTTTGGGCCCGTATGTCCATATTCACGCTTTAAACCTAATATTTAAGGATTGCTTTGTGAATTTCGGGAATAAACGATTATCTATCTAGTATACCTCTTGGTAGAGAGACTGAAGATAATTGTAATAACGTATCCTTCCCGAAAGTTCAAAATCACTTCTTTATTGTTTTATTATATGTAATGCGTAAAGTTTGACTATAATGCCATTTGCAATAACGTATCTCTCCAGTGTTCTGCCAAGTGGCAGGTCTAAGTACAAACTTCTACTCAAAAGCTGCTTTCAAGCTCCTTAAAGAGCGTTCGCTCCATTAAAGAATTAATCCCTATGCAGAAGACTATGCGTTATCCAAACCATATCGCAGCCTGCAAATATGTACTATTTTATCTGTTTTTGTCTTTCCATGCACACGCATGTATGTTGTAGTTATGATATAAAATAGCAAACTAACTAGCTAACCCCTAACAGCCTAAACTTAAGCTTTGGATTTTAAAGACATGACACTGAGAGTTTCATAGAATCATTTAATTCATATCTACGATTAATTTCTCAACGACTTATCATACTCTTAAAGAGCACTATAACAGCACTAATATCGTATTTTATTTCTTCTTCTTCTAGTGCATTGCCTAACGGCAGGTCCATAGCATATAAATCTTCCAATCAATTCTATCCTAAGCCTTCCTTTTCATCTCTATAATTATATGAATTTGTTATCAAATCATCCAACATCCCTTGTCTTGGTCTTCCTCTAAATCATTTCCTTTGCATTCTTCTAAAATATCCTTTAGCCAACCATCCCCCTTATAATATGTCCTATCTTGCTTTTCTTTCTATTTCTTGTCACATTTATTAACTGTCTATCATTACCGACTCTTTCAAGAACTTCTTCATGTGTAATTTTTCAGTTCAAATAATCTTTTCCATCCTTCTCCATAACCACATTTCCAATGCCTCTAGTTTCCTGATATCTTCTTTCTTTAATGTCCAAGTTTCACATCAGTACAGAAGTGTCAACCACACCAATGTTTTCACAATCTTTATCTTAGCTTTCCGAATGCCTTTTGTTAGTAGTTCTTTTCTCTTTCCGAAAGCCCTTTCGCAATTTTATTTCCGTTTCACACTTACCCTTACCATCATCCGTGATGGTGTGGCCCAAATACTTGAAGCTTCTTACCAGTTGCAATCACGTATTATTCAATGTAATATTTACGTCCCTTTGATTCCTAGAAACTCTCAAAACCTGTGTCTTCTTTATATAAATCTGCATGACATATCTCAATGCTGTGACATTCACACCATCCATAGCAAAATTAAAATATGTAAATTTGTGAGAATTCTTAGTCATAAAACAGCTATGTAATTTCGCAGATTGTAACAAGGACTTCAATAAAAAAAGTAACATTTAAATTTGAAAATTTAACCACATAAAGATTTCCAAATCTATACCTGAGCCACAGCAGGTTGTATCTTGCATTCACTCAGCAACTCTTCTAAATGTCTTACAGTAAAGTTCGATACACCAATAGCCTTTACCAGTCCTGAAATATGCATATATATATACAGTGTATATATATATATATATATATATATATATATATATATATATATATATATATATATACACTTATATATATGTATATGTATATATATATAATATTATACACACACACACACACACACACACACACACACATATATATATATATATATATATACACATACATATATCATATAATATAATATATAACCAGAACAACCAGAATGATTCAAAAATAAGAAACAAAAACAACTGTAGGGATAAGGTCATCAACTGATCTCTAACTTTGTTAACCAACTGATATCTAACTTCGTTAACCTCTAACTTCGCTGCCCTCCAACTAACCTCCAACTCTGTTAACCTTTAACTTATTTCTATCTTCGTAACCTCTAAGTCACCTTTATTTAGGATTATCTTACTTCAGGAAAACATCCATCAGGAAAACTTTATTCATTACCTTCAGACAAACTCAATGGCATTACAAGAAGTCATTTCAGTTACTACTTTAGCATTACCATTTTAGGGATCACGAACTAATCAAATCCTATGAGAAGTGTATATAAACAGAAGAGTAAATCAGCAGCTGTATTGATGGAAAGTTCAGAATAAACCTAATAGTCGCTAATAAGTTTCCAAAGTTATCAATAGGATCTGCAACTTTAGTAAGCATTAGAACTCGTTCAAAGATTGATTGGATTTCACTCGAAGTTAATAAACTACATTAAATTTAAACGATCAATAATGCCTCATATTTGGCTACGTACATGTAGTTAGTTCACGAATTAGTATCATAATCTTCTTCTTAAATGAGAGAGGAAAATAGTCTCCTAACCAGAGATTCGATCCCGGAAATGTGATTAAACATATACATAAACACCGTACCACTTCACTAGAAACAAAAACAAAAACGAACCAAAGAACTAAAAACAGGAGCACAAGGATTACAAAGGAAATGGACGTGCGACATAACATGAACATTGCCAACAATACCTAGAACAAGTAATGAACCAGCAAGAAGAACATAGGTTAAATGTCATTTTAGATTTAATAGCATGTTCTGCAGAAAAACATCATATTAACCTTCATCATGCAACATCTCGAGATCGCGCCAACTTTCTAGTCGCAGTTTCTTTTGTCTCGGATCATCGTGCTTCATGCCCTGTACCCCGGGCCAGTGGATGAGATAGAGATCAATGTGTGGAGTGTCGAGGGCTCCCAGAGATTCCAGTACCGCTCTACGACAGTTTCCCAATCCATGATCCTTGGGACCTAATAAAGAACAACATGAACAATCGTCGAACACGTATTTTACAGTAAATTGACATTGTTTATATTTTATAACAGACAGTTCATCAGTTAGGCAATAATAAAACATTTGTGATGTTTGTTTTTCATAATATATTTCATAATATATGATATACATATATATATATATATATATATATATATATATATATATATATATATTACATATATTACATATATTACATATATATATATTTTTCATAATGTATATTTTAATATATATTTTCATAATATAAATATCATCATCATCATCTTCTTCTTCCCTTGAATCCAGTTTAACCAGGGTCGGGATACGACATGAAATAAATATCATAATATATTTTTTTTAATATATCTTACAGAACACCAACTCAAGTATACATCACCCTAATATGGTACAACTCAGCGCTTGGCATGAGCAGTAAATTTTGACGATGAGGATCAGTAAGTGCAGGAATCAAATCCTACGCCTGTCCCTCAAGTGATGAAGTGTAAACTCTGATCTTCTTCAGAATCATAAACTCTGACTAATAAAATTCGACCAGCAGAAGCTCCAATACTAATATTCAAACATATAGGTAACAACAACAACAACAACAATACGATTAGAGTGCTACTGTTGTCCATGACAACACTGAGCGCCATGGAATCAAATCAAAACCTATCAGCAGAAGTGTGTAGTCAATAAACGGTGCAAACCAAAATCCGAGTATTCAGTCCATGGAAGGGCACTAGGCAGCAACAAATAATAATAATTATAATAGCTATTTTTAATTGAAGAGCGAACCGACGATAAGTGAGAGATCTCTTTTCTTTGGAATAGGCTTTCCATAACTTTGCAAAGATTTAATGCTGTCTGCTTCAGCAATTCTTTTCAGCAGCTAGATGGCCTCGAGTAGCCGGTGGGCGATTCAGCAAGTATTGCTCGAATTGTTTTTATCAAACCTTGGGCTCTTTACACCCGGGGTAAATAATAATAAATAAATAAATAAAATAAACTTTATCACGGAATACGATAGGGGCTGCAGGGAGAGGGGCGCTGGGGCCTATGCCTGAACATGCAGAATCCTCTAATGGAATCGTGGAAAGGATTTATAGTATTGCGGAAGGCGGGCCCGTTGAGTTGCAGGACACTGAATTGGAAGAGTTGAAAGAACAAATTACTGGTGAACAGTTGAACCTCGACTCCGAGAACACTGGCGTGTTAGGTGACGATCGCGATGTGGTTCAGGAACACTATGTGGATGCTGTTAGTCCTGACGTAACAAGAAACATGGAAAACACCTCCATCAGTCTACCCAGAATTAACCTTAGACCTGCCATTTCAGCTCCTATGCAGAATCTAAGCCCCATCCCATCTGTGGCTTCATCTATTCCAACCCAAAATAAAAGCCAAATCCAAACATGTGCCCGACCTGTACCCCCAAAAACTCAAATCAAACCTGGGGTTCAGTCCACGCAGCCTCAGCCTCAGGTGCCGACTGGTGACAAGCGGGCACTGGGGCAGCACGTGAGCACGAGGGTGATCGTCAACGGATTGAACACAGCCCGTCTGAAAGAGAAGAGATGCGTCCTACGTCCTGGCCTCTCAATACCCCCCTTCTCCTCCTTGAGTGCGTCCATAGAGCCTGAGATAGGTCCACAAGAGTTTTCTGCGCACCATCAGCGAGAAAAAGAAGATACTCGAGGCTAGAATGGCCTCTGTCTCCCAGGGGTCCCTCTCACCAGGGCCACAGCACCAGGGTCAAAGTCTGAACCAGATGTTGGCCTCACAGCAGGCTGATGTGCAGAGGCAGAGCTCATCAGATTTTACAAATCAGAGCCCTAATCAAGCGGATACTCGTTCCCAGAATTCTCTAGGAGCAGCTATCCAGATTTCAGGGTCGTTGACTTCTAAAATCGGTTCTCCCAACAGAGTTCTCACAACTGCCTCATCAACGCCTGTTCAGGAGAGTCACCGTCATGGGGGATTGATAACAGATGAAGTGGGGACGGGCGCTGCTGGAGCCAAAGGCAGTTGATTCAGGGCAATGTCACCCGCTGCTGCGATCGGCAACGTTTAACTTTCATAATAATTATAGCTATTGTTTTAAGAATATATTTAATTAATATAGTAATAGTAATAATAATAATATTTATAATAAGTTTAAATTTTAAATTCAAACAATAATATAATAATAATAGTAACAATAATAATAATAATAAACAGAGCTATTGGATTCATACATTGAAGCAGGAGTCAAATCAATAATTATGCAGAGACACAACTTCATAGGTAAATGCAGAAAGTTTATAACACCCAGAACTGATTACGATGTTGTGTATATATTATTTTTGCAATAAACAACACATTTTTATTCACACAGAAAAAAAAGCAGTCTAAAAATGAAATAAATTTTTTTATTGACACAGAAAGTAAAAATATAGCAGTCAATAAGATGACTAAAGTATAATCCTAAAATCTAACCTGCTTTGCTTGTAATAAACAGATCAGATCGACTGCAGGAGTATCTTCTCAGAAATGTTTTCAGACAGTCCCCGATTTCAACCTCATTTCTGTACACTCTTGCAGTGTCTAAAGCATACCAAATACAGGACAGTGCATAGAAATTATTTCATATATTTAGAGTATCAATAATTTACTGTACTGGTAAAGTATATCATCATCATCATCAGTTCCTTGAGTTCTGTACAGAACATAGGACGGCATCATTCCTCCTTTCTTTTCTTTCATCAGTAATCTACATAGCTCTTCCCATGAAATGTTTAATGCCCTCAAATCCATCTATTTCATCTAATTTTCTTTGTCCACTCCTATTGAGTACTGTTTCATTTTTGACGTGGTCCCAATAGTGGAAATTTAAAATTCTTCAGGGCATCTTGGTTGAAAACAGTTTAAATTGTGCTTTATTTTATTAGAACTTTTGCAAGTTTCACATGCATAAATTAAAACTGGTTGAATAATTGTTTAATATATTTTTATCTTTAATTGTTCCTTAATTTTATTACTCCTCCAAATATATTGGAGCTTTTGGAATACGCCATATGCTTACCGATTCTACACTCCACATCTCTTTCACTTGAGTAGCCTATATACTAATAAAGTGTATACTACTAATAATAATAATAATGGTTTAAGGTCCATTTCCTCAAACAAGGATTAAGTCAGGGAAGTCCCCACATCACGTCTCACTAGAAATCGATTTACTCCAAACGATCTGAAAAATCATGTGCTAAAGAGAAAGAAAAAGATCTTAGGCGGTGCCAGTCCAGCGACAAAAAAAACAGTCAGGTAAGATGAAAAAAGTCTATGGTGGGAAGAGATGTGTTTTCAACCTACAACAGAAATTGGAAGTAATAGAACATGAACGAAGATCAGGAGGAAGAGAGTTCCAAACAGTAGGAGTGGAGAAAGAAAATGAACGTCTATCTAACGAAGTGAGAATATTAGAAATTTTGAGCAGTTTGGCATCAGACGAATGAAGCTTACGAGAAGGTTGATATTAGATTAGGAGATCAGAAAGGTAAGAAGGTTTACTAAAGATAAGTGTTTTGAAAGTTAACAGAGCAACTTATACTTAATTCTTTGAACCACAGGAAGCCAATGAAGATTATTAAGTGTGGAACCAGGGATGGCCTGAAGCCTCGAGGATCGACAGACAATGCGTGCTACAGAATTCTGAACACGTTACAAACGCATGAGAGAAGAAGAAGGTAGGCCATATAGCAATTAATTGCAGCAGTCAAGTAGTTTAGAATGAACTATTGAATTAGAAAGAATTATGGATGAATTGAACAGTGAACTTGGAAGAATTACAGACAAAGCAAAAGATCATTGGTGGAGTGAAAAGTGTGATGATTTAGCAGAATATAATAGAAGAGGGAGGTCCGATCTATTATACCAGGAAGTCAGGATATGAACAAGAACCGATAGGAAAAAGAAAGGAGATGCAAAGAACATTAGTATATTGGGTAAAGATGGGGAATTGAAGACAGAGCTGGAAGAAGTAAAAGAAAGATGGAAAGAATATGTAGAGGAATTGTATGATAAGGCTGGGAAACCAGTTCAAGAGGATTTTAAAATAGAAGAGAATATCATAGGAGACGATAAAAGGGGCCCCGATTTAATGAAAGAGGAAATTTATTCTGCAATTAATAGTATGAAGAAGGGAAAGGCAGCCGGAATAGATGAAATCCCAGCAGAATTCTTGAAAATGTTGGAAGGAGAAACACTCAAAAAGTTAATGGAGGTATGTATGGAAGTGTACAATGCAGGTATTTGGCCAGACGACTTTACCAAGTCAGTGATGATTCCAATTCCCAAAAAAGCCAATGCTGTGGAGTGTTTGGATTACAGAACAATCAGCTTAATACCTCATGCATCGAAGATCTTATTAAAGATAGTCAATAATCGCATTCAGTCGAAAGCAGAGATGATACTGAGCAAGACACAATTTGGTTTTAGGAAAGGATGCAGCACAAGAGAAGCAATAGGAGTAATGCGCGTTCTTTGCGAAAGAAGCTTAGAATATGGAAATGACGTTTTTGTATGCTTTGTAGACTTGGAGAAGGCCTTTGACAGGATTGATTGGATAACGATGATGAATATCTTAAAAAGAATAGGAATTGACTGGAGAGATAGAAGACTAATTTTGAACTTGTACATGAATCAAAGAGCAGTAATCAAAATCCAACAAGAATACTCAGAAGAAGGTGAAATAGGACGTGGAGTAAGACAAGGTTGTAGCATATTGCCGCTGCTGTTTAACATTTACGCTGAGGCAATGATGGAGGAAGCCATGGAAGACTTGGAAAAGGAATAAAAGTAGGAGGGAATTTGTTACAAGATGTACGATTTGCAGATGACCAAGGAATGGTAGCGGGCAGCGAGATTGGATTGCAGAAGATAATGGATAGGCTGAATGATACGGCCCTAAGATATGGCATGAAGATTAATATAAAAAAGACCAAGGTTATGAGAGTGTCCAATAATAAAGGTGAAGTTAATATCACAATAAATGGTACGAAATTGGAACAGGTAAGGAGTTTCAAATATTTGGGTCATACTATAACCAATGATGGGTAATGTGAGACAGAAATATGTAATAGGATTGCACAAGCAAAAGCGACCTTTGGTAGTAGAAAAGAACTATCAACAAAAAGTCTAAAGAATGACACAATTATAAAGATAGTGAAAACTTTGGTTTGGACCACGCTATTGTATGAATGTGAAACATGGACCTTAAGAAAGGAAGATATTAGGAAACTGGAGGCATTGGAAATGTGGATTTGGAGAAGAATGAGAGGATTAGCTGGACTCAAAAGGTTACAAATGAGGAAGTCCTTGAGAGAGTTGGCACAGATAGACAGTTGATAAATGTATTACGAAATAGGAAGAAGAGATGGATAGGACACATTCTAAGGAGGAAGGTCTAGCAAAAGAAGTCATAGAAGGTAGAATGGAAGGAAAAAGAGGTAGGGGCATGCTGAGATTGTTAGATGATTTTGTATGTTAGATGATTTAAAGATCCACTCATATTTGGAAATGAAGAGGAAGGCGGAAGACAGAAGAGTGGAGGCCTTATGTACCATGGACCTGCCAGTAGGCAGTGCACTAAGAGAGATGGATGAATTTTCATCGAGAGATGAATTTTATCTGTCTGATTTGACGGATCTCAAAGAAAGATGAACAACAGGCAGATGAGATATGAGATTTGAAGTCAAGGTTTTCATCAAATATGACACCAAGATTTTTAGCCTTCGAAGTAGGAGTGACAGCAAGATTTTGAGAATAGATGGAAGAATTGGCTACTTTGGTTCTTTGCTAGGCGGTGCCGATTATAAGATATTTGGTTTTAGAAGCATTGACAGAGAGACGATTGTAACAAAACCGTGAATAAACTTTGTCAAGAACAGATGTAAGGTGTTGCAATTTCAGATCAGAGTCAGAGTTAGAAAATGAGATACACAGCTGAGTATTGTCAGCATGGAAATGAAATTTTATTGAAGCATTGTCTTAAACATAACTGAGTGGGGTAACGTAGAGAGAAAAAGTAAAGGTCTGAGTACAGATACTTGGGGCACATCACGAAGAAGAGGTAGTTCAAGGGAGTATATATTTATATATATATATATATATTGGATATAAACACTGTAGTTTTATAACTAATACCCCAAATTGTTTTAACCATAAAGTCGTAAGAAGTTGACCGATGTTCTTGAAATTTACAGCACTTGACCAGTAGCCAATTCTACAAAACATAGATAAATTTCGTTTGAATAGCATTAATAACGTGAAAGTTATAGTTTTGTGAATAGGAGTGGGGTCAGATAATAAATTTCCAGTACAGGATTACGGGCGTGTTATGTTATATTCGATAACTTTGTCAATTAAGAACATATCAGCATGTATTTTACGTCATTTTGAAAAGAAATGATTGCTCTTAAAAATAGCATTGGCAGAAATTTTATATTGCGTGTTAGCTGGTATTTTTATAGAGATAATCTACACCAAATGTAACACGCCCGTAATCCTGTATTGAAAATTCTTATCTGACCCCACTCATATTCGCGAAACTATGACTTTCACGTTATTAAAGAAATTCAAACGAAATATCTCTAAGTTTTGCAGAATTGGCTGCTGGTCAAGTGCTGTCAATTTCAAGAACATCGGTCAACTTCTTACGACTTTATTATTAAAACCATTTGGGGTATCAGTTTATAAAAAAACACAGTACATATATATATATATATATATATATATATATATATACATATATATATATATATATATATATATATATATATATACATACATATATATATATATATATATATATATACATATATATATATATATATATATATAGTCTTTTGGCAAGTGGAAGGTCCAATATACATATTCACACTTAGTTTGCTTTCACTCTCCATAGACAGCACTCCATAGACCAACAAGTTAATCCCTTCACAAAAGGCTTTGCCTTATCCATGCTTTATGTTGTCTGTAGCTAGGGAAAAGTAAGGCTTCTGAAGTGGTTTTCCGTTATCTTTCTCAGTTCTTACATAATTGCCTCTTTTGACATGTGCAATTAAGCGTTGTTCTATTCTTCTGTGCCATGGACATAAAAAGAGTTACAGTATTAATATACTGTGTCTCTTGTTATGTCTATGATACTGAAGAATAGACCAAATGTTAACTGCATGTGTTATAAGAGTCAACTAAGTTAGCATACTAACATATACATGTACACATGTATACGTAATAGAGAGCACTAAAAAATTAAAAATTAGACAGACACGGGAAGTCATAGCGAAAATCAATAATAAATGTAAAGAAATTTTTGATATATTTGTGTCTACTATTGTTTTTTGGTGTATAACGCCTTCACTCTTCTCTATCTTCCGCCTTCCTTTTCGATGTGGAAATTAAAAGGAAGGCGGAAGACAGAGAAGAGTGAAGGCGTTTTATACCATGGACCTGCCAGTAGGCAGTGCACTAAGAGAGAGAGAGATTGTTTCTATACGCATGTGTTTCCTTTGCCCTATGTAGGCCTATTATAGCCTTTTATTTTTGTGTTAACTTCGATATATGAATGTGTTTCATTTTAACCCAAGTGACGAATATACGAAAAGCATGAAAATAAGAGTATAAAATAAGAATGATACGACAAGGTAACTAAATTGTAAACACAAATCTTGGATTGAGGAGTGTGTACATGTACAAATAGAACAACTTAAATACTCACATATTCATTTTTGGTGAAAATTGCCGGGTTTATGAGGCATATTTTTTGTAAAGTAGCCTGTGAGCAGGAATATGTAGGCCTACCTTGGACTTTGCCACTTGGCAGAACAATAGAAAGAAAGATATCTTTTGTAACATTCCTACTATCAATTGGTTGAAAGAAATGCCAGTGATATCTAATCTCTAATAGAGTTTTTATATTACCGATCAGACGATAGTTAGCTTGAAATGCGGAATCAAGGGCAGTTTTAAGACTTTCACCTCTCAGCTTGAAAGTACCCACTAAAATAGCATCAAACATTACATATTAATACAGTAAAATAATATTTTAAAAACAACTTTATACAATATATGGAGAAAATTATATTAATATCAGCAACAACAACTTTATGCTACTGCCTCTATATAGTCCATAAAACATCACATGTCACGAAGCTCAAGCAAACCTCATAGATTATGAGATCAACTGAAGAGTATTGGTGGATAGCAGCCTCTAAAAAGGTTCAAGATAAAATCTGAAAAATCTGACCAAAGATCATTAATGATCTATTTAATTGATGGACATTTTTGTCAATACTAAGGAGAAAGAGAGAAAGAGAGAGAGAGAGAGAGACAGAGAGAGAGAGAGAGAGAGAGAGAGACAGAGACAGAGAGAGAGAGAGAGACAGAGACAGACTTGACAACACTTCATAAATTTTGCAGAGACTAAATAAATAAATTAATTAAATCATATAAAACAGAAATTGTCAATAAAAAAATTAATGAAAGAGCTTATTAAATATTGTGAATAGATCAGTTCGGTAATTGAAAACATATTTTGTTGTATGGTAACACTGATTTGTTTATGTCGACATCTGATACATAAATTTACATGTAAATGTAATGGGTCTATATTATAACTTCGTTATAATGCATGCATACCGTTATAATAGGTGAAAGAGTTAAACTATAAGTGCTAAGTTATTCTTTAATTAATATACGTATAGTAGGTTGTAAAGTAAATAACATTTCTAAAGAAAACTTGTATTAGAAATTTCATGAGGAACTAGTACATTTCAATAGTATTCTATGCAGTGCTTACGTTTTCTAGTCCACTGTTTATATTTGGTGTCCACGACGTTCTATTTATAGCTATTACCGAAAAGATCTATTAAATTGCAAATCATAAAGCAAATAAATCTTGTAAAAATTGCCAACAAATTCACTAAGATAACAAAAATGATTTGTAATAGACATGCACATCAAGTCTCTCTCTTAGTGCACTGCCTACTGGTAGGTCCATGGTACATAACGCCTCCACTCTTCTCTGTCTTCCGCCTTCCTCTTCATTTCCACATATGAGTGGGTCTTTAAATCATCTAACATACCTAATCTCGGCCTGCCCCTGCCTCTTTTTCCTTCCATTCTACCTTCTATGACCTCTTTTAATAGACCTTCCCCCCTTAGAATGTGTCCTATCCATCTCTTCTTCCTATTTCTTAATACATTTATCAACTGTCTATCTGTGCCAACTCTCTCCAGGACTTCCTCATTTGTAACCTTTTGAGTCCAGCTAATCCTCTCCATTCTTCTCCAAATCCACATTTCCAATGCCTCCAGTTTCCTAATATCTTCCTTTAGATGTACATCAAGTACATCTGCAATAATGAGGAGATAAACAATTTTCTAATAATCTCTCTTCACTTAGTGCACTGTCTACTGGCAGATCCATGGCATATAACGCCTCCAGCCCTCCACTCTTCTGTCTTCGGCCTTCCTCTTCATTTCCACATATGAGTGGGTCTTTAAATCATCTAACATACCTAATCTCGGCCTGCCCCTGCCTCTTATTCCTTCCATTCTACCTTATATGACCTCTATTAATAGACCTTCCCCACATACAATGTGTTCTATGCAACTCTTCTTTCTATTTATTAATACATTTATCAACTGTCTATCTGTACCAACTCTCTCCAGAACTTCCTCATTTGTAGCCTTTTGAGTCCAGCTAATCCTCTCCATTCTTCTCCAAATCCACATTTCCAATGCCTCCAATTTCCTAATATCTTCCTTCCTAATAATGTATTATTATTTTCTAATAATATACAGTTAATTCCTTCTGTGAAATGCATTTAGATTGGCTCTTAAAAACAACTATATGTTTAAATAATGACTAATAGTGACTTTCAGAAAATATAAATTTCAAAAGAAGTGTAATAAAAAGTAAAATATACCAACAGCCAATGAGAGGCATCCGAGTTCCACAATTCAAATGGACAGTCATAATTAGCAAATATGTAGGCTATGCCATACCGTACTAAACGTAAAAATAACAGTTTACACCCCAAAGTGGTGATAAGATATATATTTACACAAAAATTAGATTTTCACATATACACTTAAAATAGTAAATTAACTATGCATTAAATATTCCTGATCATAAAAAAATTGAAAGGTCTAAGTCTGAGATAAGTCTATATTGTCTAAAATATAATGAATGTCTAAATAGCGCAATGGTTAAGGGTGTAGACAACGTCATGAAGTTTTAAATGACAGACCCAGAGGTGAATCGAACTCTCATGGGTTCGATTCCCGGCCGCGCTGATCTGAGAGTAAAATCTCGGACATTCACTGGACTGCCTACACGGAAAATGGACAAAATTGCCTAACGGATATAACATGTGATATTAAAAGTGATAGATATCAACATAGTTGGTCATTTCACTATAATGTGTGTTATTGTTATTATTATTTATATTGAAGATTAGAAATCCAATCAAATTAAGTGCACATCCAATTAAATATCCACTAAACCAGCCTTAAGAATTAACTAATAACGGGGAATTTTATAAGACTTGGATACAAGTTGCCGATTACTAGTTATGGAAAGGTCCTTATTGTCTAGATTAGTTAAGAGTGAATCAAATGCCATTAAGCAATGGTCAATTTTTCAAATGTTATTTAGTAAGCCTTCACTAATAATATTTCATCTATCGGATCACGTTTATCTTATTTACATTATTATGTTTATTTTACATTATTATGTTTATTTTACATGATGTATATTCTAGCTACTAGCCATTTAGCTATTTTAGCTATTAAGCCTAAATTCACGTCAAGTTTATCAGCTGATCATGTTGACTTCAAAAACTGTTTTTTCTTCTTCTTTAGTGGTTGTCAAATATAGACCTCAATGTGTAAGGAAATAAATTGCAGAATCTCATCACACAAAGAGTGAAAAAAATAAAATGTTTCAAATAGCGAAAACCATATACAAACGCAAACCAAAATAAAAATTATATTTGCAAGAAAGCTGTAAAGTAATTATTTAAATAAAAGAGATGGTAACAAAGAATTAAAGTCTCAGCATTGTGATTATCTCAATAGCGTAATGGTTAGAGGTGTAGATATCGTCATGACGTTAAATGACAAATCCTGAGGTAAATTAAGCTATTGCGGCTTCGAATCCCGGCCGCGCAATGATCGATTTGAGAGTACAATCTCGGACATTTATTTACTGAAACGCATATATACTATATAGTTATACGAAAAATGGAAAAAAATTGCCTAGTGGTATAAAAAGTGGTATTAAACGCGATAGATATCAATGTAGTTGATCATTTCAATGATATCAGTGTAACTGATGTGTGAGATTTTTATTTTTATATTGAAAAGCTCTGACAGATCGACAGATCCCTTTAAATATGGATCACACGTACACTGCGTTTCTTTTATCTAGACGAAGGAAACCCCAATCAGCCTATTAGTATTCAAGCATATCAACGTTCTATGATAATGCGCAAATTTGAAGCAGAAGGCTACTGACGCTATAACAACAACAACATTAACAGCAACAACAATTAGAGTGCTACTGTTATCCATGATAACATCGAGCACTGTGGAATCAAATCAAAACCGATGTGCAGAGTATGGGTCCTTAAACGGTGCAAGCCAAAATCCGGGTAATCATTCCAAGGAAGGGTAGGCCTACTATCGGAGTGGAGGTTTGCGTATTGATCTCAGGTCGTGTACATTTGGTGGATAGGAAAAGTCGAAGAGAATGGCTTTCAACCGACTATGAAACTGTTCTTAAGGTAGGAAATGCTGATCGAGAGTATATGGGGGAATGGGCATAGTAGAAGGAAGAGAATTCCAGATCTGTGGGGCAGCGTGCTGGAAGGAGCGCCTAGACAGCTTGCTACGTGAAGGAATTTGAGGTCTCTCTAGGGTAATTAACTTAGAGGACCTAGTAGGCAGTTGCCCTAGAGGTAGGGTACCCACTTAATTGTAGTGAGACATGTAGCTATTGCCGGGTGTAGTGAAAGACTTGTAAGTTAGAGAAACGGTCTTGAAACGGTCTAACTCTACTCCTCATACTCCAATAGTAACTCATTCCAAGGATAAGCTTTCAAATTTCACTCCAGTTACAATTGAAGAGATTACTAAATTAATTTTAGACTCTCCAGCCAAACATTGTGACTTGGACCCTATTCCAACCTCTCTTTTAAAGAAGTGTATTCACATACTTGCTCCTGTATTAACATTAATTGTTAATCTCTCTTTCTCTCTACTGGCATATTTCCTTGCGCTTTTAAGCATGCAGTTATTACTCCATTACTTAAAAAGCCCACTCTGGATAAGGAATCAGTCAAATTACAGGCCTATATCTAATCTGTCGTACATATCTAAACTCACTGAAAGAATTGTTCTTCAGAGGCTTTCTACTCATCTCTCTTACAATGATCTATTTAATAAGCAACAAGCTGCTTATACTAAGCATCGTTCAACTGAAACAGTGCTCCTATCTGTGTGCAATTCTATTGTTAATGCCATGTGCACACAACGCTTAACTGGATTATGTATGCTTGATCTATCGGCCGCTTTTGATACCATTGATCACAATATTCTTCTGGAACGTCTTTCTTCCTGGTTCGGTATTCGTGGAATTGTTCTTGATTGGTTCTCCTCCTATCTGACGGATCGTTTTTTTAGTGTGAAAGTGATGGAGCACATCTCTTCACCTTCCCACTTAAAGTATGGTGTGCCTCAAGGCTCTGTTCTTGGTCCAATCCTTTTCAACCTCTATACAACACCGTTAAGCTCACTGATCTCTTCTCATTCTATTGATCATGAACTATATGCTGATGACACTCAAATGTACACTTGTTTCACCCCTAACTCCTACTCTAATGCTGAAACCCTCCTGCAACAAAGATTTCAGTCTATATCCTCTTGGATGTCTGCTAATTTTTTGGCACTTAATCCATCTAAGACTGAATTCTTGTTGGTTGGGACACCTCAACAGCTTTTGAAGCTGAATGGGAAAACTCTTTCGTTATCTTCGGGTATTACAATATCACCTGTTTCTTCTGTGAGAA
The DNA here is from genome assembly GCA_905160935.1 of Enchytraeus crypticus. Taxonomy (NCBI): domain Eukaryota; kingdom Metazoa; phylum Annelida; class Clitellata; order Enchytraeida; family Enchytraeidae; genus Enchytraeus; species Enchytraeus crypticus. The sequence continues at coordinate 72,315 of CAJHZI010000629.1, forward strand.
ATCTCGGTGTTATCCTTGATAAACACCTAACCTTCCACGAACACAAAATTAAAACTTCACAAGCATGTTTCTTTCATATCCGAGATCTTCGTCGAATACGTCCATATTTGTCACGTGAGACAGCTGCTACAATTGGTGCTGCTCTTGTGCAATCGAAATTGGACTACTGCAAATTCCCTATTTTTAAATCTTCCTGGCTGTGAGATAAATCGATTGCAGTTTGTTCAGAATTCTCTTGCGAGAGCAATTTTTTGTAGTTCCAAGTATTCACATGTTACGCCCATTTTAAAGTCTTTGCACTGGCTAAAGATTAAAGAGTGTATCATTTACAAAACAGCTTCGTTAACCTATAAGTCTATCACCATCCTTGGACAAACTTGTATGTCTCACTTGATTAAAGTGATGCAGCCTGCTGTTACTCGGCCTTCTAAATTAATTACCCTTGTGAGACCTACCTTACCTTCGCGCTCTAAGCTATCTAATCGTTCTGTCCAGCATGCTGCACCGCAGATATGGAATTCTCTTCCATCCAATCTTCGGAAATCTTCATTTAAGGCACATCGGCCTTTGCTTTCCTATGACCAGTTTCATAAGCAGTTGAAGACCTATCTTTTCCATCTCTCTTTTCCATCCAGTGTCCATGAGCAGCGACCTGAGCCTAAACCTCCTTTTCTTTAACTCCCTTTACTTTACGTTTTTGGACCTTCTTTTTTTGCTCGCCGGCTTGATTTTGTCTCAATAGAGCACTCTAATTGTTGTTATTACTAATTGTTGTTATTGTCCGAAACAACAAAGTAGTCATGGCTTTCACAACGAAATATTTCGATTAAGGAGGCGGAGTTAAGTCGTGTCAATTAAAGGTTTTGTTTTGATAAGTTCTAGTTACTTGTTAGTGATTAATAGAATATAATAAAATTTCAATTTTATTATTTTTATTGCTAATTACAATTTATTAGTAATTGTAATGGTATTATTTATCTATGACGAGTATTTATATTATTTAGTCGTTACATTTAAGTGTATACATGTATGTATCTTAGAAGTTCAGTTTGTGAAGAAACTGTTTTTCTAAGGTCGAAGCCAATTTATCCAATTTAGATAAAATAAGACAGAATCAAGATTATTTTAAAAAACACCAAACTTATAACTGAACTAAAAGTTAAAGTTAAGTGATGAAAAAAGGAAACTATTTTTTTACTGCTCACGTATATTATACAAATATTAGAGAATCTCATGGAATTCCATATAAACGAAATGTAACAATATTTTTTTGCTTATATCACTATTTTAGATCTAATTTCGTGTGATCAGTGACATTGAATTATTCAAATGAAATTTATCTCCTGTGCAGCGGTCGTCGCTGTATCATCTTCATTCTGAAGAGTTTTGTTAAGATTGTAGATTGAAAATATTAATTTATTTGCCCTGTACATTTGCTTGAGATGAAATGTTTTGTTTTAAAGAAGAGATAAGGAAATTTTTATGACTTTTAACTTTCGATAAAATATGTTTAGGTATTTATATAATAATTCTTCAGTTTCATAATATTGTTTTTAAATAGTAGTAATATCTCACTTAAAAGCTAGCCTTTGATTTTTCTGATATTTGGAGTTTTAGCTATGTATTGAAGAAGCATAGTCTAATGTCCAGGATTGTCAGCTTACTCTTACATGTCAGTGATGCAATGAATTGGAACTGTGTCTGCTGTAGGAGCTAAATTAATACTTTTTGACTACTGATTAATTAGTAATTTAATTTAATCACAACATACAGGTTATGAAGTCAAACACATTAGAAAAGGCATACCACAAAATTGCATGCATGTGTGAAGCGGCAATAAAGGCTAAAAAATTAGCAGTTAAATATTTCACAATTATTTGAAAATAAAATTATCAATCAAGATTATAATTTTTCATTTAAAAATTAGGAAACCGTAAGATAAAAGTAAAAACCTAGATTACAACAGCGGCATACAGGAAAATTTCTATAGAGAATCAAAAGTAGAGCGGTGAGATAAAATGACAAATTAAAACAACATGCTCGTTTTAATTAAATATCAAAATATCAGATGTCTAATAATTATTATCGATATCTAATAATGATTTATATTAATTAATAGTTGTATTAGTGTCTGTTATAGTGTTTGGCTTAGCAAGGCTGTTTAGTTCTCATTAAAGTTTTGCTTTTATAAATGTTCTTCAGCTTCCTTTTTCTCTCATTGTCTCAAGCTGTCCTTCACTCTCTAGTGTTTTGCCAAGTTTTAGATCTTAGATACATTTTCCGTTTGAGGTTTTCTTTCTCTTGCAGTAAGATCTCTGAGGGCCGATTCTGTCATGACAAAATTTGTATAAAATTAGATGCCTAGAATTCATGATAGACTCTGGGATGAGAACTGACTTTAAAATATTTAATTTCTAATGTTCGAGTAAAATTTCTTTAAAGCATGATGAGTTTATGTTCGCCAAACTCTTTTTCACATGCATACAATATATTCAGCTTTTAGTTCATGAGTTTTTATTCTGGCAAAGGCTGGAGACTGACAGAATGCTGCTATAAGATTTAATAGGCCCCCATTTAGAGATATATAAGATAAAGGATCGACGATATTTTTGCGATTTATAAGCAAATCTTAAAATTTCCTGACTTGTAAAGCTGCTGTCTCTGTCAAACTGACAGTGAGATTAGACCATATGCTGTTTATTTTCCTTTAAACCCTTTTTAGTAAAGTAATTTAAAGTTTTCTTTCTAAAAAACAGTAATTTGAATTATAATTTAATATGATTTAATTTAACAAATTTAAAATTCCTTTCTATGGTAATAAAATTCTCTCACTTTTTGTGTCCTAATAATGTTGAGAATTGTTTGACTTGATTTTCGTTTAGGAAATACTCTGAATTTTTTATACATAGATGAGTTTTTATTTATCGATACTTCTTTTGTTTTAATATATATTCTAAATATTATATTATCAACTAGGAGTTAACACATAGTTGTAGAAGATTCTGAAGGATACAATCTCTGGATTCTACAATGTTCGATATTGTTATCGAGATGAAGAAAATAGTGTGCCATAACATGGACTAAGCTGATGAGATGAAGGTGACAGTGTGTTTTGGAGAAATAAGGGTGGTCGTGCCATGTGGTGATGGTGACTGTGTAGTAAGAGAAATAACTGCTGCTGCCTTAGCGAGATACAAGAAAGTATTAAACAAGGTAAGCCTTAGCTGAAATGCTGAAATTGTGCTTTATAAATCGTTTTCGACATCACCACTGGTTCCAGCTAGTGGCGATGTCTAAAATCATTACCAAAATAGACTACATATTACCAAAACAGACTAGGTACTGTCAAGTACATTGTGGATAATACATTCTGGCTCCTGCCAGTGGCTATGTGGGTAAGATATGATACTGCAGATCAGTATGTGCGGAGTTCAAATCCTGGACTCGCCTGTCGCTTATATCGCTTTTGAGAGATGAAACTGAGGTTAACATTAGCTTTACTGGTTTTTTTACAGCTTTTAATTAATGAATCGAAATAGTTTAATATACCTTTCTTGGTTGCTGTTTCTGTAGTTTTCATTATTTTCTCCATTCTTCTGGTTTAAACCCCGCGGTTTAAACCCATGTCATTCGAAACTTGTCAACACTGATACTGGCTATATAATTATATGCTATATATAAGCTTTGAGAGTAGCATATCTTTAATAATAATAATAAATTTACCTAATAATTTAATTTTTTAAAATAAATTTTTTAATAAATTTTAAAATAAATTTACCTAATAATTACCTTAATAATTTAATAATAAATTTAATTTTTAATAATAAACCTTATAAAAAAAGGTCTAACGTCCGTTTCCTCATCCAGGGATGATGTCAGGAACGTCCCCAACAGCACACATCACTACAGATCAATTCACTCAGACCAATCTGCGAAAGAAATGTGCTGAGGAGAAGTAAGGTCCTAAACAAAATCCAGTCCGGTAATCAAAAAATGGTCAAGGTAGATTGATTATGTCTATGGTGGGAAAAGGTAAGTTTTAAGCTTGCTAGAGAATGTTGAAAGAGAAGAACAAGAGCGAAGATTAGCAGGTAAAGAGTTCCAGATTGTGGGTGCTGTGTAAGAAAATGAACGTCTGCCCAATGATGTGAGAATATTTGGAACTGAGAGAAGATTGGCATTGGTGGAGCGAAGTGCACGTGAGGGACGATAGGGAAGAAGAATTTCAGATATGTAAGAAGGCTTGCCAAATTGCAGAGTTTTGAAGGTTAATAGAGCTATTTTATATTTTATGCGTTGATTAACAGGGAGCCAATGAAGATTACGAAGTAGAGAAAGAGAGCGAAATTGAAGTCGAGAGGACTTACAAACAACACGTGCAAGAGAATTTTGGATGTGCTGCAAACGATTGAGAGAAGAAGTAGACAACCCGTGTAATAATGAATTACAGTAGTCGAGCTTTGAATGAACTATAGAATTAGCAAGGATAGTGGCTGAATTTCTAGTAAGGGATGGACGTATTTGCCTAATCTGACGAATCTGAAAGAAAGAAGTGCGACAAACAGAAGAGATATGGGGACAAGGTTCCATCATCAGCAACTTGGTTTTTGCGGGGGAAGGTGCTGAAGCGCAGATTTCTGTAACACGAGATATAGGTAATTTTACTTCTTTGCAAAGGGGCAATTAAAAGGTATTCAGTTTTGGAAGGATTAACAGCAAGATGGTTAGCACAAACCAGGAATAAACCTTGTCTAGAATGGATGGAGAGATAGCCAGTTTTTGATCAGAATCATGATTAGAAAAGGAATATAGTTGTGTGTCGTCTGCATAGAATGAAAATTATGGAGGAGAGCAAGCAGGGAGCTCAGAGGAGCAATTTATTAAAGAGAAGAGCAAGGACCTAACACTGAACCTTGAGGAACACGCGTAGGAGGGGTAGTTCAGAAGAGCGATTTTGACCAATAACAACAGATTGTGTGCGACATGAGAGATATGATGTGAGAAGGGAAAAAGCAGAATCAGATATGCCAAAACAAGATTTAAGAATATTTATTAGGATGCCATGGTCAATTGTATCGAAGGCAGCAGAGAGATCTAGAAGAACTAACGCAGAAACCTGTTTACTACTCGTGGCCAAGCTAAGATCATTATGTATACCAAGAAGAGCGGTTTCAGTAGAATTTAAGTTAGAGTTTACTGAAAGTTAGCAGATCTGCAGGTCTAATTTCAGGATTACGTACCAGGAATCGTTTGAAGAACACTGTAAATGATTATGTATGACCTAATACCGGATGTGTCATCTACTGTATACAAGATTCCGTGCATGAGCACTGTAGAAAGCTCTGTATTGTTCTACTGAACGTAGTGTCTATATTTAGAATTATGTAGGATGTACTGAAACGTCATTTTTATAGTCACTTACCTAACGCTTTATCATGCATTCCTAAAATATTTGTTTTATATCTTGTTAACAGGCCTCTTTCTCTACTTGATGTATATTAAGAGTTTCTGCAGGCATATAATTATCATTACGTTTGGATGCAATATTCCTTTCGATATCTACGGCTAAATTTGCTAGATATATTATAAGTTAATTCTCGATGATAGTGGAAGTTGATAGAACATTGCTATCTTTCAAATCTGCCAATTATGTGCAGTTATAATTTTAAAGTTCTGGAGAGAGTTGGTACAGATAGACATTTGATAAATGTTTTAAGAAATAGGAAGAAGAGCTGGAGAGGACACATTCTAAGGGGGAAAAGGGTATTAAAAGAAGTCATCGAAGGTAGAATGGAAGGAAAAAGAGGCAGAGGAAGGCCGAGATTAGGTATGTTAGATGATTTAAAGACCCACTCATATGTGGACATGAAGAGGAAAACGGAAGACAGAGAAGAATGGAGGCGTTATATACCATGGACCTGCCAGTACGCAGTGCACTAAGGGAGTGAGAGATAATTTTAATAGTAATTATAGTTTAATATAATTTTAATCTTTACAAGTTAGTATTTTGTTCTGTCCTATGTACTAGACAGAACTATGTAATATTCCTATGTACTGTTCTATTTAAAAAAGCTGGTAACGCTAATGTTAACATTAGTTTCCTCACTCGTAAGCGATGTCAGTGACGGCGAGTCCAGGATTTGAACTCCGCTCATGCTGATCCGTGGTTGAATATCTTACCACATTGCCAATGGCTCTAGCTATATGAGTTTTATTTATTTAGCTTTATGCAGGCATTGTATGAACTGTTTTTGCATTTATCGTATATCGCTCCTCTTTCTGTAGAATTTTAATATATATATTTTATTACGCCACTTGGGCAGCCAAAGGGCATACAGAATATAACAGAAAACGCAAACGCGCAACAAACGAAGCAAAGAAAAAATACAAAGAAAACAATAGACTGCATTTAATGCCTCCAGTGTCTATTTTGGTATGTTTCTTATATACTTCTTGTTGAAAATCCTAATTTGGAGCCTTGTGAAACTCTCCTTATGTAAAACTCTCCATATTTAAAACGCTCCTTATGTGGAATCTTCCTTATGTGAAACCTTCCTTATGTGAAACTCTATGTGAAACTCTCATTATGTGAAACGCTTGGTATGTGAAACTCTTTTGACCATTGTGAACTAATTGAAATAGAGGTGTTTGTTCTAATGTTGTAAAGCCCTGTTTAAAGAGGACAAGCAGACTTTTAGTTCTGTTGACCTTTTTGTGGGAATAGGATTTTGATTAAGCATTGGTGAAAACAGGATGTGATTGTGTTTTGTGAGATATCAACACAGCTTTATCTCTTTAGTCAAGTAGTTTTTGTTCTGCTACTTACTTTGAGGGCTATTCAGTAAAAATTTACTTAATCTCTCTCTCTTTTTCTCTCTCTCTCTCTATGTCTCTCTCGTTCTCTCTCCCTCTCTTCTCGCTCTCTCTAACACTTTTCTTTCTCTCGCTCTCTCTCCTTTCTCTCTGCCTCCATCCACCTCTTTATTTCTCCCTATCCCTCTCTGGCTGTACCTCGGCTACTGCCTAGTCTGAAGTTCTTGTAGTCCCTGTTATCTTGTGTTACTCTCAATATTGATCGTTGAAGGAAATTGAAGTGATAGGTTGCAAATGATTGTTGAAAATTCTCTTTGAAAACTGTATAATTACCGAGATGATGATCATTGAGGTACAATGTAATTTATTATTAGCCTTTTTTGTGGATTTTTGAACATTTTCTTAAATTAACAAATTAATTTATCGGTTAAATTAAATTAATTATAAGTTAATAAATCAAATTAGTTTAGTATGCCGTTAATTTCAGTATATATTGCAAGCTAAATATGTGTATTTGGCTAAATTGCTGCAAGTTAATGCTTAGGAAATTCTTTTATGCTGATGTCAACATACACAAGCAACTTATGCAATTAGAACTTTTGAGAATCTCATCAATTATTGGGCTTATAGAATTATTAATTCTCTAGCATCTATTGGACAATTTAAGTGGAAGTCTTGTTTTAAAAATAAAACATAGGAAATACTTCTCACTACAAATCGTTACAAAACGTGTTTATGTATTTAAACGAGTCATGTTGTGTTCGTGGTACATTTTTGCACAGTTTATATATACATCGATACTTGATTGTTTGAATTAATTACACAAGCCGCTCAGAGTACAGTATTTAATAGTAAACATAGATGGGCTGTCTGAGTCTGTCTGAGACCTACTGACGGCTTGCTATTTGTATTGTACTTCTTGCAGACGTGTAGTGAGGCTGTAATGACCGTTGTTTAGCATGGCTGGTGTGTACAACACTGTACATGGTTAGAATAAAAAGTACACTCTATAAAATGTCTGACGTGTACATGGCTAGAATAAAAAGTAGACTCTTTAAAATGTCTGATGAGTACATGGTTAGAATAAAAAGTAGACTCTATAAAATGTCTGACGTGTACTTGGCTAGAATAAAAAGTAGACTCTTTAAAATGTCTGATGTGTACATGGTTAGAATAAAAAGTAGACTCTATAAAATGTCTGACGTGTACATGGCTAGAATAAAAAGTAGACTCTTTAAAATGACTGATGTGTACATGGTTAGAATAAAAAGTAGACTCTATAAAATGTCTGACGTGTACTTGGCTAGAATAAAAAGTAGACTATAAATGTCTGATGTGTACTTGGTTAGAATAAAAAGGACACTCTATAAAATGTCTGAGTGTACTTAGTTAAAATTAAATGTACACTTTATAAAAGGTCTGATGTGTACTTATTAAAAATTAAGTGTATGCTCTATAAAATGTCTGATTTGTACATTGTTAAAATTAAATGTACACTCTATGAAATGTCTTATTTGTACAATGTTGTTATAATGAAATGTGCAGTTATAAAATGTCTGCTGTGCACACGGTTAAAATGAAATGTAGGCCTACACTCGAAATGATTTAATATGATGATATAGGCCTACATGTGTAGACCTATAATTCTAACGTAGGTACCTAATAAAATACTCTTCAGTAGTTTTTTAGTCCCGCCCTCTGCAGATCATTCTAAGTGTGCATGTTTAGTCCTAAGAGGCGACTAAACTGGAGTTTAGAAAATAATACGAAATGATAAAGGTTAAGAAGATAAAGGTTATCTATCAACCTATTAAGAGCCGTATAGTGTCAAGAAAGCGTTCCTGCTGCTGTGCTTGATCATATTCGAAGGTTTACAGTTCGTAGCAAATCAGTTATCCTTCATTATTATCGTCACCTTCAACTGAATTAAATATCAAAAGAATCAGAAGCTTGTAAAATAATCTTAAAGACAGACTCCTATCGTGACGCTGCTTTAAGTATTGTCTGCGCAAAAATTATTGCAGCAGTGTAGATCTATGGACGATGTTTATCGGGTCAATATAGCATCCGTGCTTCACATGGAGTGTTTTGATTGCGAGCTCACGCCAACTCAGAATATTTAGATTTAAATGTACTAAATAGGTTTCTGACCATTCTATTTGTATACTACCTTACGTACACGGGCTATTATAATTTAAGACTGGTTTGTTATATATATATATATATATATATATATATATATATATATATATATATATATATATATATGTATATATGTATATATGTATATATATCAGGGTTGGGATTTTTGCCATGGCAAAAACCGGTAAAAACCATGTCAAAAACTGGCAAAAACCGTCTAAAACACCAAGACTGCAATATAAATATTTTATGCTTGTAAATGTATCATATCGTTTACAACATAAACTTTATAAGTTAAATTTTATGTTAGAAATGTTAACTAACAATTTGATATCAATTTGCCACTCACATTAAATTTTAAAAAAACTAATTCTTTAAAACTTGCTTCACAGTATTTGAAATTCTAGGTTACCGTAACTTAACTAGCTTGTTTACACACAATTACTGCTAACTATGTTATTAATAGAACAGCTTAGGCTCTTCATATATTTTTTTATTTGTAGTTCTTTGATTTCTATCAGTTATTTTTATTGTATTTTTATTAGTCTCTGTTGAATGATTGCTCGATGTGGTTGCAAACTCTCTCTGTTCAAAAGTGAAAACCATTGGTGACAAGTATCTGCCAAACTCGCTTTGTCGTTTTGTAATCTGTCTAGAGCCCCAGCAATTGGTCGAAGCCTTGATATCAAGTCCTTAGTTTGTCAGTAAAGGTTGAAATCATTGACTAGATGACAAATTCTTGATTCTGTTTCTTGTTCATGCTCTTCTGCAATACTGATATAAGCTTTTCGATTGCCAAGAAATGTATCAATAAATGTCAGCTGACTATTCCATCTGGTGTCACCAGGTAGCTGAGGCTTCACCGAAGTGGATACTCTTTCAGCCATGCACCAGAGGCATGATTGTTCTTGAAATATTTTTGCACTTCAATGATCTGCTTCAATATAGCAGCCGGTGTGAGTGCCTGTTCAAGCAAATTCAGTGTATGTGCAGCACAGCCATAGACAATTATTCCCTGATCTTCCTCCTTTAAAAGTTGTCTCATTTTAACCTATGTATTCTTAGCATAATCTGTGACCACATTTTTTACATTACATCCAAATTTAACCTTTAATTTAGCTAATTTAAATATTTTTAGTGTCATGGCTGACCACTGTTTGCTTGCTACTTTTTGTAATCTAGCTTTTAAAGTTTATAACTTTATGCCTCAGGGATTTGCTTTTGCTATAGGGTGTTACACTACTAGTTTTTCAACATGTGCTGGCAGAAACTTGATAACTGTGTGTGACCAATTAATGGGACTGCAATATAATGTAGTTGTTACTAGTTTTTATGTTTTAGACAAGAAAGACTTTTGCCAGGAGGGTTCTGCCGCTAAGATGGTTTTTTGCCATGGCAAAAACTGGTTTCTGCCGGGACGGTTTTTACCATGGAAAAAACCGGTTTTTTCCACTTAGTGGCAAAAACTTGCCAACCCTGTTATATATATATATATATATATATATATATATATATATATATATATATATATATATATATATATATATATATATATAGTCATACATGTATAATTGTATATGTATGTATATATACATATACATGTATATATATACAGATATATATATATATATATATATATATATATATAAAATATAAAATATATATATAAATATATATATATATATTATATAAAATATATATATATTATATAATATATATATATATATATAGGCCTACAGGTATATATTTGCACATGTATATATATATATATATTATATATATATATATATATATACATATATACATACATATATACATATAGGCATATATATATATATATATATATATATATATATATATATATATATATATATATATATATATATGCCTATACTGTACACACTTCATTCAATTTCAATTTTTGCTCGAGAAGATATTAAACTAAATATAGGGCCTTCACTATAAGTTGGGATCAGGGGATTTCTGCAAAGACCACTTCTCGCAACCGTAACGTTGTCATCGGTATAAAAGGAACGAGTATGAAACATTTGCTTGTCGAGTCGTTAATAAGAAAGTACTTGCTGTTGAGTTGCTTTTACTGCCTGACTATGATCTTATACTGAGAGAAATGACTGCCTAACGCACATGATGGGTTTGTGGATTGTTAGAACGATGTGAATTGCTGACTGGGTAGAAAACACTTGTGTTCGTTTGTCGGTAGTTTATGTGAAAAATTAGTGTCTTCTGGAGTCGCTCTCGTGATTTATTCTTTAGTTTTCTTAAAGCGTACTGCAGGGATGTCAGTGGCGCTCAAAAGCTGAACGTCTCGCTAAACGTTTTCAACATGATTTGTAGCAACACCTGTTAGATTGCTGGTTAGGTTTTGGACCCGATAGATTACTATATAGGTTATGAATGTGGACCATGGACCTCTTGGATTAAGCTATTTATTGGTCATGGGGTTATAGACCTGTTGGATTAAGCTATTTATTGATTATGGACCTGTTGGATTAAGCTATTTATTGGTTATGGACCTGTTGGATTAAGCTATTTATTGATTATGGACCTGTTGGATTAAGCTATTTATTGATTATGGACCTGTTGCATGAAGCTATTTATTGGTTATGAACCTGTTGGATTAAGCTATTTATTGGTTATGGACCTGTTGGATTAAGCTATTTATTGGTTATGAACCTGTTGGATTAAGCTATTTAGTGGTTATGAACCTGTTGGATTAAGCTATTTAGTGGTTATGGACCTGTTGGATTAAGCTATTTAGTGGTTATGGACCTGTTGGATTAAGCTATTTAGTGGTTATGGACCTGTTGGATTTACACGAAATGATCTTCAATATTTGATTGCATAATTGTAATCATGGTCCTTATGTTTGCCTATTGGTCCCACGTTGTGTGCTATGTCTGATTTTACCAACATTTATTCTTCAGTATTTGAGCTTCCTGAATTCATAATATTAATGAAATATTTATTAATTTAATAGAATTTAGTAAACGGCGGTTCGTACCGGTTGGAGGGATGAAATCTTTAAAGTATATTTCTCTTGTAAATTATCTAGTTCTTATATTGATACGTGAAATAATGAGCTTGAGATTGAAGAAATTAAATTCCGAATGTACCAAGACACAGACTTATAGGGACGAAAAATTTTGCCGTTATAAAATGTCGCATCTGAACGGACAATTTTAGACTTCAACTATTTTAGTTAAAGGGGGATTATATGAAAATCCTGAGATTTGAACTCTGTAGACTGCTGATTTGAACTCTGTAGACTGTTGCTTTGAACGCTATAGACTGCTGCTTTGAACTCTATAGACTGCTGATTTGAACTCTATAGACTGCTGCTTTGACCTCTATAGACTGCTGATGTGAACTTTATAGACTGCTGATGTGAACTCTGTAGACTGCTGATATGAACTCTAGACTGGTGATTAATCAATCAATCAATAAGAATTTAACGTCCGGTTCCTCGCCATAAGGCAATGTCAGGGACGTCTCTTGCAGACTCTACGCAATCAGGCGCCAAAGCACCACACGATGACGACTGAGTACACAGAGACCACAAGAGAAAGCGAGATCAAAACCGTGCAAATCCAAGATCCAAGGCAAGCGGGTCAAAATTTAGATTTCTGGCGGAAAGAGATGGGTTAATTAATTGATTAGTTTAACTAAGTTCAAGCATATTGTCCGCGGCAATAATTTTTCAATATTTTCTTGAGGATACTCTTAATATAAAACTATAAAGCGAAATTAATATCTGTTTCAACAATCATGGTAAACTGTCAGATATCACGCGATTCTAGCTAATACGGTAAACTTACTACCAACAAGACCACCGACTAGACCAACTCTATCGATTGTGTAGCCTTCTCCCCTCTCTCTCGCTCACCGCGGCTCTGTTTCCATAATGCCGCGGTGTCCTATTTCATTTAATTCGAGTCGGAGATATTACTAGGCGGTTCTTCTTCCCTCAAAGTTCTGACCGAGTCACTCCGCCATTTACGCGGCAGTTGGTATCAGTTTGATAGTGGAGTTTATCAGTTATCATTAAAACGACTATCAGTTGGAATAATTTACTGATAATTTTTGCTGATTTCGCGGAGGTTATAATACTATCTCTCCTCAGTTATATAAACTAGTGTTTCTCAACGATTTTTTGACTGTCCCTTTGTTTTAAGTTACCGCTCTCTTCTTTGTGCACTTCTTTTGCATCAATTTTCTTTTCACTCTTTGCTCTTCTTTCCACCAATTTTCTTTATGCACCAATGTTAATTGGATGTTTCCGTGTTGGGTCTGCGACACTACAGAATAGATCAACCGTTAACTGAACAAGTCACACGTGTCGTAAGAGGCACTTAGCAAAAACTGAGGAAGGCAAAGGGAAGCCACTTCAGAAGCCATACCCAAGCTATAGGCTGCATAAGGTATGGATAAGGCATAGACTTTGTAAAGGGATTAACGTGTTGATCTAAGAAGTGCTCTTATGGAGCGAGAAAACAGACTTTGAGTTTGAATTTGTACCTTGAACCTGCCACTTTGCAGTGCACTGAAGAGAGAGAGAGAGAGAGAGAGAGAGAGAGAGAGAGAGAGAGAGAGAGAGAGAGAGAGTTAAGGATGTTTCAGTACAAGTCTCGGACAGTATTTAGAATACGATAAGTTGATAACTAAGGCTTGATATCGCCAGAGCCCGTATCACGGGTTAGAGGACTAGTATTACATGATGTATGCTGCAGTGCTGGCTTCAGATAGTATTTATAATACGATATCTTAGTAGCTCGCTGTCTAACTGACTGACTGGAATCGCTTGTTGATGCTGGATATTTATCTTCCATCAGCCCCAGTGTACTCAACATTAGCAGCTCTGTTGCCGACCTGTCGATGAAAACACCACAACCACGTGTCAGCTCCTTATGCTTAGTTCTATTTCATAGAGATATTAGCAACTTTCCTTTTGCTGGATCTGATAAAATATTAACATAACATAGCATAACAACACTGGGTTGAGAAAGCACAACTGCTTGTTTGAGACCCACACAAAATAAAATAAAACTTACATACACATCTAGCATAGCATAACATATTAAACATATTTACATAATAACTGTACTAATACAGGAAACCAGCATACCTGTACTAATAACCTGTACAGTAACAGATACTTATACTACTCAATATGCTAATACTTGTCAAATTACAACAGACCTAGGCCTACACGTCCCCAAAATTATTAAGATTATATAAAATTAAGATTGATTCATCAGAAAGCCGTATGCTTTCCGTAAGGGCTCCTTGTCAAGGTACTGTGGTATATTACAAAATATTCTCCACCAGTCGGGTATTTTATTTTAGAAGGGCATCACGTTTGGAGAAGGTCATTGGCGAGAGAGGTTTTAGAAACGTCCCTAATTAATCTTTTTGATTTACATGTCGAGTTAGAAGATGACGGATCGTGTGTTCACTAAAAAGACTTGGAAGGAAATAGTGGGACAGTATAGTAGGATAGTATACAGGATATAGTAGGATAGTATACAGGATATAGTAGGATAGTATACAGGATATAGTAGGATAGTATACAGGATATAGTAGGATAGTATACAGGATATAGTAGGATAGTATACAGGATATAGTAGGATAGTATACAGGATATAGTAGGATAGTATACAGGATATAGTAGGATAGTGTACCAGATATAGTAGGATAGTATACAGGATATAGTAGGATAGTATACAGGATATAGCAGGATAGTGTACAAGATATAGTAGGATAGTATACAGGATATAGTAGGATAGTATACAGGATATAGTAGGATAGTATACAGGATATAGTAGGATAGTATATAGTAGGATATAGTAGGATAGTGTACAGGATGTAGTGGGATAGTATATAGTAGGATAGTATATAGTAGGATAATGTATAGTAGGACAGTATAGTAGGGAGTATACTATACAGGATATAGTAGGATAGTATATATTAGGATCTATAGTAGAATAGTATACAGATAGTATGGTAGTAGGACTTGGAAGTAAATAGTTTATCGAAATTTTGTCTTGTATGCGCACAGCGTATATTTGACTTAATAATAAAAAATGTAATTTTTGTTGTACTGACGTGTTGCTTGAAAACGATTCTATTACGCAATATTTACTAAACTGAGAAGGCGGGAGAGAGTTATTGAAGGGGTGGGGGGAGGGGATCGCAGAATGGTAATTCTATGTGCGCTATATTGATGTAGAAAAATCTGTTTGTTGTACTTTTATTAAATAGTCCTTCGTTACTCTAAAAACTATAATGTATAGTAGGACAGTATAGTAGGGAGTATACTATACAGGATATAGTAGGATAGTATATATTAGGATCTATAGTAGAATAGTATACAGATAGTATGGTAGTAGGACTTGGAAGTAAATAGTTTATCGAAATTTTGTCTTGTATGCGCACAGCGTATATTTGACTTAATAATAAAAAATGTAATTTTTGTTGTACTGACGTGTTGCTTGAAAACGATTCTATTACGCAATATTTACTAAACTGAGAAGGCGGGAGAGAGTTATTGAAGGGGTGGGGGGAGGGGGGAGGGTTTGTATGCAACGGGCATTGGTGAGTGAGCATGTGTTTTTGATTAGTGGTGGTGATAGAATGGAATGAGACACCGGGAGACAGTTATAGCTAGGCTGCATGAATTCAAATAGGCGCAATATAATACAAGTTTAACGGTCGTTTCTTCATCGCTAGACGATAACAGGCACGTATTGTCTGCTTGTGCCACTCGTAATGGTTTGAATTGAAGAGAAACCGATCTGTATAAGAAATGTCTTACTGTAATAGTAGCGTATGTACTATGTAATGTATATTGTAATATATGTAATAGTAATGTATTGCAATATATATGTGATGTATATAATAGTAAAGTTTTACTTCCCCTGTTACATTAAGTGACGATTTCTGGTATGTCCCTATATCCTATCGTTACAGTTAGATTCACTATGTAAGATTTGCTTAGTGTAGCAGAGCTATCTGGTGATAGGAAGGATAATTTGAATCTACAGTAGAAAAACGTGTTGTTAAGCATATACTATCATCATCATCGTCATCATCTTCCATTGAATCCCAGTTTAACTAGGGTCGGCGAATAATTGAAATAATAAAATGAATAATAAAAATAAATAAGTAATAAAATGTTGTTAGCTTATTCTGTCATCATCATCTTCCCTTAAATCCCAGTTTAACCAGGGTCGGGATACGAATAGACTTTCTTTTATCCATTCGTTTAAGTTTTGTGGCAATTACTGGAGCCTAGGCTCTCACCAACCGAATGCCCTTTCTGACGTTGGTATGGATCTTAGTGCTTTAGTCGCCTCCTACGACACGTGCAGTCACCGGTTAGTTAAATTATTCAAACGACCCGGACACAACACTGGGAAAAATATTGTAGCCTATTCTATAAAAATATAAAATTCTACTACATTCTGTGACCATTTTAAAGCCAATTTTTCGCTAACATTAGTCACTCATATAGTGAGTTTCTTAGAATTTTTCCACTTGCTTAAGTGTTCATACCACTCTGTGGATATATGCATTCGTGTGATAGTCTACTGATAATCTTTATATCGTTTATTTGCTATATATATTGTAAAGTAAAGAGTTAATATGAGCTGACAGCAATTGATGTGGATCTGAATTATATACATCATCATCGTCTTCCCTTGAAATCATCGTCGTCTTCTTCCATCCCAGTTTAGAGAGAATCAACAATAGACGATTTTGCAGCAATTTTTGGAAAATAAGCGCTCACCAATCGAATGCTCTTTCTGACGATGGTTTTGATCTTAGTTCTTTATCATCTTTTCGACACGTGCAGTCCGCGGTTGGTCTATTCTCCAGCGACCCGGACTCAACAGGGGTAAGATCTGCAGTATATACATATTAATTAATTTATGAAGACACTCTCAGCCAAGTCGTGGACTGCGGGCCGATGAGAAAATTACACAATGGACATGTCGGCTAGTTAAGAATTGAACCAATAGACTATAAGTGAAAATAGAAGTATTCTAATTAATATACTTGACTCGAGAGTATATTAATACATTATGTTAAAACAAATTCAGTTGACTTTCTGAGAAAAGCTCGCTATGGATGGGCATATGGCTCGCGGATTGTTTCAGATTGCTTAATAAGTTTTTTTTCATTGCATTGGGTGTGTCTGCTTATTGTTAGGCGATATATACACACATCTATAATTAGGCAATCTGTTATAATTTATACATAAAATATATCAATATATTATATATTATATATCATATATCAATATAATATATATCAATATATATTCTCGTATGATCTGTTGCTGGGGAAATCTCAATTTTAATAACTTTCTATTTCGTATATACTTCAGACGTTTCGTGTATACATTGAACCAGTCTGGATGTAATCTAGTTTTTCTGAAACTATTGACAAAAATCTAGAACCAAATTACAAGGATAAAAATGACAAGAGAGACGAATTACTGAGTTAAAGTTGCCCGAGGCATAGTATAGGCGTCTTAAGACTGGTCTTAGTCTGTTTTCTAAACGCCGTGGGGCGTGGTGTTAAATTGAAATAGTGTTGAGATTGAGCGAATATTGATTTACTATTTTTTTCTAATTAGTTATCCATTTGATGAGGAAATCGGCAGAATGTTCTGAACGGTTAGAGCGGTATTTTCGGCTCCGTTGTGATTTTCTGGAACAGTTTGCCTGTACAACATTTCATTGGGCCGTTTATATATATGCCACCATACCGGCATTGTATTATATACATATATATATATATATATACTGTATGTATGTATGTATATATATATATATATATATATATATATATATATATATATATATATATATATATATATACATGTGTATATATATATATGTGAAGTGAAGTCTCGTGGGTTCTATTCCCGGTTGAACCGATTAGAGTAAAATCTTGTAAATGTTGAAGACCGTTAAATTAATAATGGACCGCAAACTGCTTAGCCATTTAATATGTGGTATTATAAAAGCTCAACGGCTACGGTAACGTTTATCGTCAGTTTCCTGCTCGAATAGCATGTCAGTGACGGGGCGATCACTGGATTTGAACCCGGCACCTACTGATCCGATTTCGAACAACTTGTCAAGCCACCGGCTCAGCTGGGAAAGATACAAGTGTAGACAGGGTTGATCGCTGTATTGTAATCAGGGAGAGACTGCAATCATTTACTGTATTGTGTGTGATCTGCGAGTGACTGTCATCATTTACCGTATTGTGTGTGATCTGTGTGAGACTAATCATTTACCGTATTGTGTGTGATCTGTGTGAGACTAATCATTTACCGTATTGTGTGTGATCTGTGTGAGACTAATCATTTACTGTATTGTGTGTGTAATCTGTGAGAGACTGTAATCATTTATTTTTGGGCTGTTGTTGATAGCTGTATTGTGTGTGTAATAGGTGAGGGACTGTAATCATTTAGTGTTGTTGTTGTTGTTCAGGAAGTAAATGTTAGCGTTGAGAGTTTGAAGAATTCAGCAGGAGCGATACTTGATGAAGGAGACAGAGTGAGAGATGTGATTGAAGACCGGGATCAGGTATACGCTAATAAATACTCTTCTCTCTCTCATTTCTTTCTGTCTGTCTCTTTCTCCTTTTTTTCTCTCTCATTTCTGTCTGTCTGTCTGTCACTTTTTTCTTTCTTTCTGTCTGTCTCTTTCTATCTCTTTCTCTCTCTCTTTCTCTCTCTCTTCTTTCTCTCTCTCTACCTCTCTTTCTCTCTTTCTTTCTCTCTCTCTTCTTTCTCTCTCTCTTCTTTCTCTCTCTCTCTCTCTATTTCTCTTTCTGTCTGTCTCTTTCACTCTCTCATGTGAAAAATTGCATTCTTGATACTTACACGGTGCATATATTTTACTCTTTCTCGCTCCTCAAGAGCACTTCGTCGATCAACCAGTTGATGCTGTTGATCCCATCGCGAAGACAATGCCTTTACATTATCTTTCTTTACCTCATGTTTAATGTAGCATTTAACATGATTAAAATATGTCGTCTGAGGTGGTTTCCCTTGCCTATCCTAGCTGTACTATTATATACACGCTAATATAATGTTGACTTTAAGATGATAAAAATATAGCTTCTGAAATAGTTTTCATTTTACTTTCTCAGTTGCTTATAAATTATATTATCTCTTTCAATAGTCTAACAAATTTAAATATAAGGCCATAAAATTTAAAGGCCATAAAATGAATATGCTGATGTCAACTTAAGCTTCTTCTATGGAAAGGATATCAGTAAAGGGAAGCCCAGGATATCAATGAAGGGAAGTCCATGATTTGAACCTCACCACACATACTGGTCCGTGGTTAAAATTAACATTTTAATACTACCAACTCATGGTATATTTACAGCGAAAAATGTAAATGACTTAATTTGTGTAAGTTATGTAATTGATAGAATTGACGGTTCAAAACTAATACACATTTTAACGAAAGCGGTAATAAAGAAATTGTTTGAAGAAAATGTAAATAAACATTTCTTTTGGTTAGCAATTTATACAATTAAAATATTTAATCGGTGTTTTTTATTGACTCTCAGAATTTATCAAAGTTTCTTTTGCTTAAACATTTTTAGAAAAAAAACATAGTTTTAAAGCTTTGCCTTCAGTACTTTAAATCGACTACCAGCAGAGTGTAACTGAATATAGGCAATGTTTATCATACACTGATGTCATTTCACCCGTTTTGTCACAGATATTTGCAGTATTTGAAGAACTGCCTAAAGTCTCAGCTGAAATTCAATGTCATTCCAGCGCTGTCTCCTACCCTAACACATCCTCAGCGGATACAGTAACTGGTGATCCACCCAGCCTCCCACGCGGTAAACTCTAATTACTAAAGTTATTTATGACATTCTTTAGACTGGTTTTATGGATTTATTAATTTGCACTGTTTTGGACGCCCTATTTGCTCACCAGCTTGGATTTGTAACGGTTAGTGCTCGATATTGTCATGGATGGCAGTAGCACAATAATTGTTGTTATATTGTATTATGTTAAAATGCTGTTAATGTTGAGTGAACTCTCAGCTTACCATATAGGCTGTGTATTAGAATATTGTCGCTACTGAATATATTGTGATATTATATAATACATTGTAAAGTAATTCTAAACTTCACAATGACTGTTATTATATTGTTTTAAACAACACCACCATAGTCTCTATTTGTCACCGGAGCTATAACAACTGTTATTGTTTAATGTGGTTGATCGTTAAGAGCAGGAATTCCAATCCCGTTGCCCTATCAAACGCGAATAAAATATCAAATATCTAATTAAATATCAAATTCAAATGTCCATGACAGCGTGTATTTGTTCAATTATGATAAATTCTGAGCATTTTCTGCTATCTACAATCAATGACTCACCTATAGTCTATATTGCTGTACACAGTTAATTATATTAATTACTTGAAGAGACCTACCTAGATAAAATAATTAATCATAATTACGAGTTTGATGTTTAATAGTATAATAACATATCATATGATTACTTGCATACTTATAACCTTAACTCATATAATAATTATCATAATCCGTGTAATAACCTGCATACTTGTGAGCTTAACTCATATAATAATTAACCTACCTGTGTAGTAATAACCTGCATACTTGTGAGCGTAACTCATATAATAATTAACCTACCTGTGTAGTAATAACCTGCATACTTGTGAGCGTAACTCATATAATAATTAACCTACCTGTGTAGTAATAGCATGCATACTTGTGAGCTTAACTCATATAATAATTAACCTACCTGTGTAGTAATAACATGCATACTTGTGAGCTTAACTCATATAATAATTAACCTACCTGTGGATGATGATGATGATGATGATGAGTTATGAATGAACACTTGTTAGACGCTGGGACAGTCAGTTGTAATGTGGAGGAGTCAGAGGAACAACAGAGGAGTCTGGCTCTAACCCACAGTGAGAGTAGACTTATTGTTAGTATTACAGCTTGTTCTATTTCTTCAATAGTCTTCTATAAAAATCATATTGTTACAGAAACCCTCTTCATTGCCGTTCCCTGTCCCGCTCGTCCCTGACATCATCCTTGTATGAGGAAACGGACGTTAAACCTTTATTATTATTATTATATTACTATTACTCGTCTAGCCGTTTAACTTTTGGTTTCCCCTTGCCTAGCTCTCCTTCTCCTCTACCCAACGTCATTGACTTCTTCGTAATCCTAGGTTTAGGAGAAGGATTTGTATCTCTCTCTCTCTCTCTCTCTCTCTCTCTCTCCCTTTTTCCTTCGATGGTTAGGCTATAACATATCAAGGGTATATAATTCTTTCCGTCAGAAAGGACATTCAGTTGGTGAGCGTCCAGGCTCCAGATATTGCTACTAAATTTTCTAATCCCGACTCTAGTTAACCTGGGATTCAAGCGAAGATGATGATGCTAATGATGATGATGATGATGCTAATGATGATGATGATGATGATGATGATGATGATGATGATGATGATGATGATGATGATGATGATGATGATGATGATGATGATGATGATGATGATGATGATGATGATGATGATGATGATGATGATGATGATGATGATGATGATTGATGATGATGATGATGATGATTATGATGATGATGCTGATGGTGATGATTATGATGATGATGATGGTGATGATGATGATGATGATGATGATGATGGATGATGATTGATGATGATGATGCTGATGATGATGCTGATGATGAGATGGATGATGAGATGATGATGATGATGATGTGATGATGATTATGATGATATGATGATGGATGATGATGATGATGATGATGATGATGATGATGAGATGATGAGATGATGATGATGAGATGGATGATGATGATGATGATGATGATGATGATGATGATATGATGATGATGATACTGATGATGATGATGATGATGATGATGAGATGATGATGATATGAGATGATGATGATGATGATGGATGAATGATGATGATTGATGTGATGATGATGATGATGATGATGATTGATGAGATGAGGATGATGATGAGATGATGATGATGATGATGATGATGATGATGATATGATGATGATGATGATGATGATGATGATGATGATGATGATGATAATGATGATGTGATGATGATGATGATGATGATGATGATGATGATGATGATGATGATGATGATGATGATGATGATGATGATGATGATGATGATGATGATGATGATGATGATGATGATGATGATGATGATGATGATGATGATGATGATGATGATGATGCTGATGATGATAATGATGCTGATGATTATGATGATGATGATGATGATGATGATGATGATGATGATGATGATGATGATGATGATGATGATGATGATGATGATGATGATGAATATTTTTAATTTTTGTTAAAGAATATTTTAATATTTTAATATATTCAATATCAATATTAAAAATATTCTATTTCTTTTATGTTTAATAATGTTTAGTTTTATTAATTTTCCCAGGACTCTGTTGTACACACTACACATGATAAGGACAGTGAGACTGACCGGAAGGACTTGCGGACGTCCAAGAGTCTGCAGGAAGGGCTGGACACTGGAGACAACAGGTCGGCTGGGAGGTTTACCAAGCCTTTCTCTCGCGACGTCTCCAGGAAGTCACTGGGCAACACTTTAGCCGCTTCCAATTGGTTCGATGCTCAAGACAGATTGGCAAATAGACACGAGGTCTGCTTGTTTTGTTTTCTCTCTGTCTGTCTCTCTCGCTCTCTCTGTCAGTCTGTATCTATCCGTCTGTCTCTCTCTTTCTCCCTCTGTCTATTTCTGTCTCTCTCTCTCCCTCTCTTTCTCGTTTTAGTAAAAAGCTGGTAATGCTAATGTTAACGTCAATTTCGTCACTCGAAAGCGATGTCTGTTACAGGCGAGCCTAGGATTTAACCTAATGGCATAAAAATGCACTGGTGCATATTCATAGTCTTGTCTGTTTTGCGCATAAGTTTCTTAAAAAATTGATTGATCTTTACAAGGACTGACTTGTTTTTAATTATTCTGGGTTCAAATTGAATGCTCACTGCTTGCCCCTTCTCTGACACGCTTTCAGTCCCCAGTCAACTTTAATTAACGTTATAAATAATATTCGGTTGCTGAACGCCCAGTTGAATATTGTCATTTGTAAGCTTGAATTTCTCTCGTGCATTGTATTGATTTTAAGAATTTATATTTGATATGTTTCTTGATGTCCCTGACATCATCCTTGCATGAGGAAACGGACGTTAAACCTTTACTATTTTATATATTTTCAGGCATTCACTCCCAACAGATTTAGCGCAGGATTTGAGCTGTACACGGGCTCTGATGTGACTGATGAAATAGAGAAGCCTAGTGATCAGAAACCAGGCCTTGCTTTAGATGGAACCTGTTCAGCGAACAAAAGCGGAATATTCGATTTTAGCTTGCCTGCAAGGTTCGCCGAAGTAATTAACAAAAAATATAAAAACAGAGAAGAATTAAACCTATATGAAAATATGGAAGTGAATTTAAAATGTGTCGAGCAACGCATTAGGCTATACATTAACTGTAGAACGTTTAATTGGGCCTTTGACTTCAAGCAAGTGGCAGGTACAAGGTGCATATTCTTAAATTCTCTTCAGGCCCCATGAACGGTGCCTACTGGTGCTGGCTTAATATCATCTCTTCTGTTCATTAAATCAAAGTTGTCATTTGATTTAACTATTGTTAATCAATGGACCGGCATTGTTTATGATATTATTTCTAGTTCCTTCTTGCAAATCTCTTGTGAACTTTGTTTATTGTTACTTGCTCTGCAGGGGCGTCCTTGACAGCATCTTTGAATGAGAAAACTGCCGTTAAACCGAAGTTATTGTTCATTATATTGTAATTTTTAACTGTGACATTGTGCATTGCTACAAAGTTTTTTGATGTGAAAATGTTTAATTTTTGAAATAAAGATTTTCTATACTATTTAGTTTGAAGTAAATACAATAGTACATGCATTATCTGGGTCATCAGTTTACTATAGATTGAAGCAACGATTAAATACTGGAGGACTTTATATCTAATATTTTGTCTATTATTTTTATATTTCATAGTATCGACGTTGATTCCACCGGCATTTTATTCAGCACATCTGACTCGCCGGCAAACAGCCCTGCTCTGCTGAATCATTCATTCATTCATTCAGCGAATCATTCATCACCTCCAGTACCTCCTCCGAGAACTCTGAGCAAGAGGAGAAAGTATCCGGACAACTCTTCCAGCGCTCCCGTCGTCCCCTACACCGTGTCCCCCAATCCAGACTGGACTTCCTCTGAGATCATACTATCCCCCGTCCTCTCAGACACATCCCGTACAAATCATCCTCCTGTTTCCGGCTCTTCCACTCAATCCGCACAGATGACGTCCACTTCTGGTTCTTCTGTTTTTTTGGCGCGAGTTTCACCGGAAGTGACAGTAGTGGAGGAGTCGGTGGTTTGTCTGCCGAGCTCGACGGCCGCAGGGCCGAGCCACTCTCCCTATAAGGGCAACGTCCTGGCGCCTACCAACACGAGGCTGCTGGGAAACAAGATCTGCATTGACCTAGTGAAGGGTAACGAGTTTGAAGTTTTTAAATGACTAACTTTTACTTTATACTACTAACTTTACACCATGACATATCATATCACTGCTTCCTACGCTTTACTATGACATATCATACCACTGCTACCTATGCTTTACTATGACATATCATATCACTGCTACCTATGCTTTACTATGACATATCATATCACTGCTTCCTACGCTTTACTATGACATATCATACCACTGCTACCTATGCTTTACTATGACACATTATACCACTGCTACCTATGCTCTACTATGACACATCATACCACTGCTACCTATGCTCTACTATGACACATCATATCACTGCTACCTATGCTCTGCTACAATATATCATACCACTGCTACCTATACTCTACTATGACACATCATACCACTGCTACCTATGCTCTACTATGACACATCATACCACTGCTACCTATGCTCTACTATGACACATCATACCACTGCTACCTATGCTCCACTATGACATATCATTCCACTGCTACCTATGCTCTACTATGACATATCATACCACTGCTACCTATGCTCTACTATGACACATCATACCACTGCTACCTATGCTCTACTATGACATATCATTCCACTGCTACCTATGCTCTACTATGACATATCATTCCACTGCTACCTATGCTTAATATATGACATTCTTGTTTCGTTTGAATCTTTGCTTTCTACCAAAAGACACAAATTTCTCCCCCAGCGTTGGTTGCACTGTCATGAATTGTTCTCTTATCTTTACTATGATGATGAAAGAAACGTTGTAAAACCTGTTTATTTGAAAGGAGCTTTGATCCTGTAATCTCCAGAGTTGCACTACCAACCAACCAAATACTTCTGTCTTTTTTCTTTGTTTTAACTTTGCAACTAGCCATCTCGCAGCAACTATCTTAAAAACACTATCTTAAATATCTTAAAAACTATCTGAAAATCTGTATAGTTGACCTTTGATTTAGACTACTCAAGTAAACAATGTGAGCGAAAATTCAAAAAATTAACTCCATAGATAGGTGCAATTTTTGTTTAACTGAATCTCTATGTATCTTAATTGAATTTTAATTTATTCAAAAAATAACGAATAAACTTTTGAATACTTAGTAAAACGCCGCATAACAATAAACGCCGCAGCTTGATAGTAGATGAAAACTTCAGCGGTCTTGTGCAACCTCTAAATATCAACCAAATCCAGCCAAATTTTTTGTATCACTCATTTGTATCAAAATGAAGAATGTAAGAGGGTGTGAACGATAAAAATACCCGAAAGAAATTTTTCTATGTATTTAATTGTCACCCTAATATATATATATATATATATATATATATATATATATATATATATATATATATATATATATATATATATATCTGTTTTAGGCACCGATGGTTTAGGCTTCAGTATTACTACCAGAGATAACCTGGCTGGGTTGGATTGCCCTATATACATAAAGAACATTCTACCTAAAGGAGCGGCTGTTGAAGACGGCAGGCTGAGAGCAGGGGATCGTCTGCTATTGGTAATTCTGCTTCTTTCTCAATTAATTTTAATATTCAATCGACTTGTTGAGTCGAATCGCTGCAGTCAACGTGTGTCTGCCATGTTAGCAAATTGAAGAAAATTATGCTTGCGAGGGCTGTGTGTATTGTTCGAGCCAGGGGCGATGTCGGTATGATACTCGACCGCGGATAAGTATGTGCGGGATTCAAATCCTGGACTCGCCCGTCAATGACATCGCTTTCGAGTGAGGAAACTGACGTTAACATTAGCTTTACGGGCTTTTATAGCTTTGTGAGAGCCGAGTAGCTCGTATATGTAATTTTACAGGTAAATGGTAATGAAATGACTGACTGTTCTACAGGTAAATGGTAATGAAATTATTTTGACTGTTCTACAGGTAAATGGTAATCAAATGATAGGTAAATGGTAATGAGATTATTTTGACTGTTCTACAGATAAATGGTAATGAGATTATTTTGACTGTTCTACAGGTAAATGGTAATGAAATAATTTTGACTGTTCTACTGGTAAATGGTAATGAAATGATTTGGACTCTTCTGCAGGTAAATGGTAATGAAATGATTTGACTGTTCTACAGATAAATGGTAATGAAATAATTTGATTGTTCTACAGGTAAATGGTAATGAAATGACCGGTAGGTCACAGGCTGATGCCGCGAGAATTTTACGAGAAATCTCTGTTGGAGGTTGTGCGAGATTAATCATCTCACGACAAGGCGACGATGGTTCACTGATCTCTACCGAACAGAAACGCTTTGAAAATACGTCAACTTCGCTCAGCCCAGCCAATCAAATCAACCAATCAAATGATTCAACCTCCGTTGATAGT
Organism: Enchytraeus crypticus; assembly: GCA_905160935.1. Classification (NCBI taxonomy): domain Eukaryota; kingdom Metazoa; phylum Annelida; class Clitellata; order Enchytraeida; family Enchytraeidae; genus Enchytraeus; species Enchytraeus crypticus. The sequence goes on from CAJHZI010000629.1 coordinate 99,278, forward strand.
CAGAAAGCTGAATCGTCGACGGACATTGACCTTGTTAAATTATCTCGTAGCGAAAATAAGTTACTTCCTTCTGAGGTGACATGTAACATCAGCGGAACTGCTGTAAAGAGCGGAGTGACTGTTAGGCAGACAATCTCTGCTGTGGAGAGATGTGATAGAGAGCCTGTCGAGAAGTATAGTGACGACTTAGTAGAGGCTGATGGTAGATATAATTCATTGAGAAAAGCGAAGAATTCTAGGACTATCTCGGAGTATCTGAACGACATGGATATACTGACTTTTAACGTAGCTCTAGGAGAGGCTGGACCAGCAGGGCTGGGTATTACTGTGCAGAAGGTGTCGGAGAGAGGACATGATCTGGGAATTTGTATTAAATCTGTGATGGGCGGTGGTGCCGTGTCCAAGGTTAAAAATGTTCTTAATTCATTTGTATTTCTCTCTCTCTCTCTCTGTCTCTCTCTCTCTCTCTCTGTATGTGTCTTGTGTTCTGCCTAGTTACAGGTCCAAGATAAATAGGCCTATTCCTATGTGCAGCCTACTCTTATGCTCAGTAAGAGCACTCCAGTGACCGATAAATTAACGTAGCCTGAAGCTATGAAAAATATAGCGTACTAGATGGTTTCTCTTGGCCTTCCTCGGTTTCTGCTTGGTCGTCTCCTAGTATATGAGAACTTTTAAGGTATTTTAAAATTTGCTCTACATATAATATTTTTCGTAGTATTAATTTCACCGAAGTTCTATGATCTTACTTTAAACTATTTCTTCATACATTTGAGTTAAATTTTGTATTAATGTTAGTCTTACTTCAGTTGAGTTAACTACCACAAATTGAAGTTTAACTATTCCCTAAATAATTTCTATTGATTAGTGTATCATAATGTTAATCTTTATTCTATTGTTTATTTCCAACTAGCATCCGTATTTAATTTGGAGAAATTATAAGTAATGTTGTCACTTATATAAGTTGTTATAAGTTGCTGCTTATGTTTTCGACATTAAAATATCGTAATATTTTCTTCTCAGCTAAAAACCCAATCATTAAATTATATAAAGCAGTATAAATATTAAATTAAAATTTCAGAATATCTTTACATTTCTATTTATTGTATTGGTTAGGACGGACGAATAAAGATCAACGATCATCTTGTGGAAATCAATGGAATACCTCTCTGCGGCATCGACAACTCTAAGGCCATAGACATACTGAAGACAGCCATGCAGTCGAACGGAAAGATTTCCGGATTCTTTACGATTAAGGTGGCTCGACGGAAGGTTCAGCGCCGATTTTCTCCCCAGTCCACGGCTCAGCGCGAGGCTCGAGTGAGCGCGCACTTGAGTAAGCTGCTGCCTGGCGATGATCTGGAGGCCATATCACAGCTGAGTGAGGCCGCGCTAGCTGCTCATGGGCCATCTGGTGGACTGTCTGATAAACAGAGCGAGTCACGTGACGGTGATCGAGTGGCGACAGCTGGTGGTCGATCAGGCGATGAAGCTAGCAGAGAGTTGAATAAACAATCTGATTATCGCTCAGATCTGTTTGATTCAAGTGGTGGTGGTGGTGGTGTCACGTTGGGCCTTCCACCAGCTGGTGAGGATAATGCTGAGAACTGTGTGAGAGAAGGGACTGGTGTGGGTATCCTTAGTTCTTCTGATAAAGACTCTAATGTTATCAATTCAAATCCCGAGATGGACTGCGTTGATAGCAAGGATGACAGAGAAGATAATAATTCTGATTTTATAACTGTAGACATGTAAGTATCTCTGACTGAGTTTCGTGATTTAATCAGTTAGTGTGATCTATCTAGTGATTTATTAGCTGATAAGTACGTGTATGATTTTGATAGAGATTAACTGATCACTGACTAACTAAAAGTGATAAAAATGTACTACAATATTGTACTTGTATTTATTTTTAAATAATAATAAGCATCATCTTGGTTTCGCTAAACACTTCTTTATAGCTTAATAATTAATCCGTAGTCTATAATCATCATCATCATCTTCCCTTTAATTTCAGTGTATTTATTTAACATATGAATAAATAAATATGCCCCGTGTTGTGTCCGGGTTGTTTGAAGAATTGACCTACCGGTGACTGCACGTGTCGTAGAAGGCGACTAAAGCACTAAGACCCATACCAACGTCAGAAGGGGTATTCGGTTGGTGAGCGCCTAGGCTCCAGATATTGCTACAGAAATGTAAACGAATGCAAAAGTCTCGAATAGGGGATTGGCTGGTGGTGTGGTGTAGGACAGAGAGGATTTGAGACAGTCTATTTATATCCCGACCCTAGGTACACTGAGATTTAAGGGAGGATGATGATGATGAATAAATAAATAGGAACTGAACTATGTGAGCATTGAAATGTGAGTTTAACATACAGACCTTATGCTATAATCGAATGAATATAATGATTCTTTGTTGATATGGATATTACTAGGTCTGAGGCCAAATATAGCATTTATAACTTAAAGTTGTATTCTGAAAAATTCCTGTTTAGTATATAACGTACTTTTGATCATTGGTACTTTTTCTTTGCCCCAGTTTTTATTTAAACTGATGATTTAATTTTCAGATCAAATGAAGATCTCGACTCCTCCTCTTCTGCTTTCTCGCGGGAGGCGTGTGGACGACAGAGCATTTCTGAAAAGAGAAAAGGTCATTTTGACCCCCGCACTATCGAATTCTATCAAAAATTAAAAGGAGATAAAGAATCGTATTCATCAGGTAAATCTGTATATTTTCTTAGAGCTTTGCGTTTTCTGTTAATCTGTCAGCATCTAGTAGTAATAATCTTCACAGTCTTCCCGTGGTTCAAATAATTAAGTGTAAAATTGCTGTTAACTTTCAAAACATTTGTCTCTGATAAACTTTCTTACCTTTCTAATTTCTTAATCCCACATCAACCTTCTCGCAAGCTATGTTATTCTGTTGCCTATCTGCTCAAAACTCCAGGTACTCTCACAGCATTTGGCAGACGCTTATTTTCTTTTCAACTCCTACTGTTTTGAACGTTCTGCCTCTTGATCTTCGCTCATATTCTTCTATTTTTACTTTTGTTGTAGGCTGAAAGCACATCTATTCCCATCATAGACTCTTATATTGCCTGACTGTTTTTATCACCGGACCGGCACCGTTTTGGATTTGTTTTCTTTCTCTTCAGCACTTGTTTTTTTTCCAAATCGTTTGGGAGAACCAGTTTGTAGCGACGTGTGATGGAGAGACGTCCCTGAAATCATCCTTGTATAAGAAAATGGACCTTTATTATCTATTTATACTATTTAATCTAATTGGGTTAATCTATTTGTGCTAATCTAGTTAATATTTTAATCTCCCAATCTTTATTTATCGATGGTCCATTGACGCATTCCAATGTCTAATTCAAGAACTTTTATCACGATATTCGATTATTACTGTACTCGACATGATTTACTTGAGATTCGAAATTTGTGTATACATTTCTGGGAAGATTTTAAATTAGTAAAGCCTATGGAATAATATTAATTTACTAGCATCTGTTTCCTTGTCATTTTCCTCGCTTCCTATTGGTGTCAGAGACCTTTTCTACAGAAGCATCCTATTTATTATCAGGCGTATTTCTTAAGCTTAAGCTCCAGCAATTGCAAGCAACAAAATTTTCCATCCCGACCCTAGTTAAGCTGGTATTCAAGGGAAGATGACGATGATGATGACGATGAAGATGTCGTAGCCGACATGTCATCTCCGTCATTCATTTATTCTTTATTGAATATTTAAATCTACTCGAATGTGTGTAGCAGTTTTAATATCCTGTGTGTAAAATTCTATTTCAGTTACGTGGGACCCTCGGAAGTACAATAAAAATGCTGGTAAATTTTTTCTTAATATCTTAAAGTTTGTTAGTCTATCTGGTTTGGTATCAATTTTAATTGCAGATGTTCGTTAAAATAATTTTGTGTCCGAATTAATCAACTGATTGGTTAGTATATACTGAGCTGCGCTGTTTGCAAAAGTGCCAAAGTAAAAAGTAAAAATGGTAAAAGTATAAAATAAAATAAAAACAACGAGTAAAAAGTAAATGTAAACTAGCCTTGAAGAATCTGAACGAATTTCCATCGACAATTTCTTGTCTAAGTTGAGATCAAATTAACATAAATTGCTCGTATTTAATTAGCTAAATTTAAACCATTTAAACTTAAACTTATATTTAGTAGACTGAAATTTAAAGTAATTTTAACTTCGTCTATTACAGGTAATCATATCTATTAAAGCATACATGGTATTTTGATTAGACTAATTGTTTAATTATTTTAATAAATAGTATAGCTCTAAGTAAACATTTAAATTTCTTTAAGTTGATTAGGCCTTATAATTGACCGTTGTATGTAGGCTACTTTGACTGTAACTAAATTAGTGAACAACAAGAAATGTTTTACAATCATAGGTAATGTAACTGTTTTGTGTGTTCCTTTTTGTGTTGTAATTAGAATTTTATTTTATATTATGCAACTATTTGATTCTCGGGCCCCTTTTCAAACTTAGCCAAACGTACACGGCCTTTAATAAAATGCAATAATGCTAGATCAGTTTAAAGGTTTAAAGTTAGAAAATGTGTTAAATAATTTTGCCCCAACTCCATGAGAAAATACCTGCTTGGCTGGAGCCAGTGGCGATGTCGGTAAAATATTCAACAGCGAATCAGTATTTGCGGGGTTCAAATCCTAGGCTCGCCCGTCACTGACATCGCTTTAATAATAACAATAATAATAATAACCTGCGAAAATTTTTATAGCGGTGTCATGGCCGGTGTCCGGTCTTCGAAGCCACTTTACAGGTTCCTGGCAGGTTAATTATTAATCCTTTCCATGGTTAATCATATCATTCGAGTGAGGAAACTGACATTAACATAGCTTTTAGCTTTTACCAGCTTTAAGTTGAAAATACAATTTTTGATGATTTTAAGCATCCAAGCCGACGGATCTGCGCAAGATGATAGCGATGAAGAAATGCAAATCTCTCGAGTCCCTGCAGACGTTAAGTGAGAACCTAGCTGTGGGCGAGGATATCAACTTAACATCGGCTGAAGTCTCAGAAGCTCAATCGCCGGTAGCGCCATCTAGAAGAGATAAGATTCGAACCTGTGGCGGTAACGACAGCTTTAAAGCGGCCATCGATCATTCATACGAGCCATCTCACGACGTCATGGAAACAGGTGTGCTGTGAATGAAACAGAATAAGATGGTATTCTAAAGTATGCATTGTAATGTAATAATAATAATAATAATAAAGGTTTAATGTCCGTTTCCTCATACAAGGATGATGTCAGGGACGTCCCCCCCATCACAAGTCGCTACAAATCGATTCACCCCTAACGATCTTAAAAACATGTGCAATAATATCTGATGTGTTGCAATTGATATGAAGTATTCTTTGGCCTTTATGATGCATGATTCAAAATTTAGTATTTGCTTAATCATGTATCGATAGCAATACATGCAATACGATACAATACTTTGTACGACTCTAATCTAAGCTACCCTATTCCGTATTATAGTTGTATAATAAAGTGTTTATCTAGCCATTCTTCGCTCCTACTGACAAAACTACTTAGGAAGAATTGCTAAATAGGGCTGGTATAAATAGACAATTGATAAATATAATCATGAATTCATGAATAGAACATTAAGGAGGACAGGGTAGGTTATGTACTGAGAGGAAATGTTTTGCTGAATGAAGTAATTGAAGGAAGAGTGGGAGGAAAAAAGTTTGAGGAAGACCGAGACTTGATATGCTAGATGATTTGATATCTAATTCATATGTTTATATGAAGAGAATGGCAGAGGATAGAAATATTCGGAGTATATGCCATGGACCTGCCTCTCTCTCTCGCTCATGATCAGATTTGTCGCCAGTAAATCTGTTGGCAAATCTGATGTATACTTCTTTACTTGGCATTTCTACTTATCCTACACGTATCGAGCACGATATATACATGTGAACTAAATCTGAAGATAAATCGGATGATAGATCTCATGACCTGTTTGCATTTTTAAAGTGAAGGCTTGTATTTTTCAATGTTTTGCTACGCTTAGTTGAGGAAGATCAGGGTGAAGTAGATCGCTCAGCAGTCATTCCTGGTAGTTCATCCAACAGGGGATCATCTCAGAGAGCTCAGTCTTACAGAGCAAAGCCGTCCAGCCCTGACAGCAAGAGTCCCTGGTCTCTAAAGTCTATAGCCGGGTTGTTTAGGTAATGTTTAATGCTTAATAGGGTAAACCTTGAGAGTATATTAGAGTATATTATCAGTGTTGTGGCCGGGTTGTTAAAGAATATACCAACCGTAGACTGCACGGGTCGTAAAAGACGACAAACCACTAGGATTCAAACCAACCTCAGAAAGGGCATTCGGTTGATGAGCGCCTAAGCCCCAGAAATTGCTACAAAATTTTCTCTTCCTGACTCAAATGAAGAAGTGCTTAATTTTACTCATTTCTTATTGGTCACAAAGGAAGTTTTATGATGCAACGAATTGTCACATAATATTTAACAACAAATTGATATAGGTTAATATAAAATAACTAATTGCTAAATATGGTAAAGTGCATCGTTCTCAAAATATAACGGATAATGGGTATATTGATCTTGTCTATAATTACAATTAATCATTGCATCTAAGCTATTGTATATCATTTATGTATCATTGTATATCATTAATGTATCATTTTAAACTTCCAAATCATGACTATGTATTGCTAAAAATGCTCTAAAATGTCTTCCTTTTGTTATTTGCGTATGAAAGTTGTTCAGGTTAGTTGATTATATTTGTGTCTTGTACTTCGATTGAGTATTTTGTTATTTTACTTGAGTATTTTGTTGTTTTACTTGAGTATTTTGTTATTTTACGAGCACTGGTTACTTTTTTAAGATATTTACTTTATCGAATACTGTGCAGGACCACCAAACAGAATCGTAATGCTGAATCGAGCGTGGCGCAGAAGAACACAGTGAATGAGAGAGTCTCCAAGTCCACGGACTCTCCTGGTGCTCATATCCACCTCGACGAGACGCCGAGAAGCTCCAGGTACGGTCTGGCTGATCTCAAGAGGTTTGTCAGAACATTCGTCCATTTTTTTTATAAAAATAACACGCAATATTAGAATGAGTGTTGCTGGATAGTATAAAGTTCCACTCATATGTAGGCATTTTTTACTAGTTTAGATATGAATTTCAATGTAATTGTTATTTTGTTTATTATTACTAATGAACTCTTTCCGTAAAATAGTCTCGAAGACGGAGTTCGGCCATGACACTGCTATATAAATTTTAGTTGTTAATAATAATGATAATGATAATGATTTCGTGATATGATTAACCATGTTGATATCTATTTTTCTATTGTAATACCACATGGCAAAACCGTTAAGCAATTTAAAGCGATGTCACTGAGATCGCTTTCGAGTGAAGAAACTGACGTTAACATTAGCTTTACCAGCTTTTAGTCAATTTTCTGTGTAACCAGTCATGTGTACGTCCGAAGTTGTTCTCTCAGATCAATTCACGTCAGGTTCTGTCATTTAATCATTACTACTACCACTTTGCATTGTAGGTTGAAAAACATCTCTTCCCACCATAGATTTTTTCATCTTGCCTGACTGTTTTTTTGTCACCGGACCGGCACCGATTAGGATCTTTTTCTTTCTCTTCAGCACATGTTTTTTTCAGGTCGTTTGGAGTGAATCGATTTGTAGTGACATGTGATGGGAGGACGTCCCTGACATCATCCCTGGATGAGGAGACGGACGTTAAACCTTTATTATTATTAAACTTCACACTACCTCTAACTCTAACCTCTGACTCCTCTAACCGCTGTGCTGTTGAGTTTTGTCTGTTTCTACAATTGTTTAGAATCGTGTTAGCCTATAATGAGTCGTGTTTAGTAGACTGCTTTGTTTTGGATCTCGTTTTCCTTGCGGTCGAGGCATTTGAAGTGCATTCTAACGATACAGAGCTGCTTGTAATTGAGACGTCTTGTTCACTTGAGACGTCTCTGAAATCACTGTCGGATGAAGAACCGGACGACAAATTTTCGTTCTAGTCATTTAATGTATTGTATTTAATTTAATTTAATTAACTGTAATTTAATTTAATTAAATTTTGTAATTAATTTAATTTAATTGTCTGGTATTTTATTGTATTGTACTAATGCACCTTTTTAATCATTATCAGTTACAGTGGCTTTGACGATGGCGATGACATTGGTATGTTTTTCAACCAGATTTGCTGAACGCTGGAAGGCGAAGGACAGCTCATCAACGCCTCAGTCTCGCTCTGATTTCTCCCCGTCAGGCGAGATTTCGTCGTCGGTGGATGACGACGAGCTGACGACGACGACTCGCCTGGTGAAGGTGAAGGCACCGGACGTGGGCAGGATGCAGAGACTGAGGGAGGACTATCAGCGCCAGCACCGAGAGAGACTGGGTCAGTACCCGCTGGACACTCGGGAGGATCTCATAGAGAGGCAGATCAGAGAATACGAGAAAACGCACGGGGTTAATTACTTATTTAATTAATTAATTACACTTTTTATGGTAGGGTAATATCATCCCCTGCGGCAATCAGCTACGTTTAACTTTCAGCTGACATAGATATAGGCTAAATACAAATACTAATATTAATAATTTAATACTGACTTAATTCTAGCATAAAAATAATAATAATTTTTACTAATTTTAATTTTTAAATAATTAATTTTTATTAATTTTTTTAATATTGTTTTTTTTAATTTAAATTTAAAAAAAATTATTTTAGTTAATTACGTGGTTAATCACTGCGCTGTTAAATGATGATGAGACTAGGGAGGGGCTGGGGGGCTTAGTCCCCTAAATTCTGTACTCAGCCCCCCCAACTTTCAACTACTTGTCCATGTAGATATATAGGGACTGGTGGAATCAATCCCCCCCTCCTCAAACTGTCCCCTCTATTTCATGACTCTCGTCCCTGATAATGTTATCTGGTTGTAGAGACTAAAAAGACTAGAGCCTTGCTTAACGTCTATTTCGTGTCTTTACAGGGCTTGAGTGACAGGATGAGCTCTGGATTTGAACCATTCACCTACGGATTCTTAGTGAGACAAAAATGAATATGCTCAGGCCTTGCCCGGCTGCGGGCAAGTGTGCCCAACGAGCGAGAAGTCATGGATTCACATCTCTGAGAGTACACTACCAGCGTGAAAATAGGTGCCAAACTTAGGTGCTACTAAATTAGGTGCTACTAAACTTAGGTGCTGCTAAACTTAGACGCTACTATACGTACCTTATTCTTCTAAACCATTATTATGTAGTATCTAGCTAAATATGAAAAATTAGAGTTGATTAGAGTTAATTATTATTCTGTGTGATTAATTACAGCTTGCCACGAGTCCTAGAACTCCGGAGCATCCTGTGGGATCTTTCCACAGTGGATCGGCTAAGCTCTCTGCTAGAAGACTCTCTGATCGGTTAGAATCTTGTTAAGATCAGTAACATTCGAAACTGAATGCGTGAAGCTTGATGCTGACGCATCATGTAAAACAGCTCACATCCTATTTTACTTGTAAAACAGTATTATATTTACATAGCGAATCTAAGTTTAGCTCTTGATTGCGTCGTAAATTGTTGTTGCCAGCGAAAGTTTTGCCCGGTAGCCCAAGGCTTGTCAACTGCTCTACCGAGTGGGTTCATGTGAGACACTCGTGTGTGCCTGTGAGCCACTTGTGTGTGCGTGTGAGCCACTGGCCTCAGCCAGTGGCGAAGTCGGTAAGATACTCGACGTCGGATCAGTGGGTGCGGGGTTCAAATCCTTGGCTCGCCCGTCATTGACATCACTTTCGAGTGAGGAAACTGAAGTTAACCTTAGCTTTACATTTTAGCTTTTACTTCACCTGTGAGTTGAGTGTTATACTGGGTGTGTTTTTGTTAGATTAGTGGTATTTATTTAAGTTGTAGGATGTCTGCTTTTTCTCTAAAATCCTTTTTCTGTTTATATTTTGCAAACTCTTATATTTAACCTTTTTAAAACAGTGTGAATTTAGAGTCAGTTTTGACTTCCGACCGTGACATCAGGAACGAATAGACAGCTACCAAGGAATATGTTGTTGTTGTTGATGAGGACGACTATGATGAGGATGATAATGTAGAAATTTGTACAAATATGTAATGCATCGTTTGTATGACAACATTTTTAGCATTCTTGCCGTATACACTGAAGATCACGGGTTCTAAACTCACCAATACCTTATAGCATATCAGTGACGGGCAGAGGACTGGAGAACATGAGCATATGTTTATTATTGCACTCTCTCTCTCTTTCTCCCTCTCTTCTCTCAGAGTGATAGATAGAGATAGATAGATAGAGAGAGAGAGATAGATAGATATATATTGATATAGATAGATAGAGAGAAAGAGATAGATAGACAGAGATAGAGATAGATAGATCGAGAGAGAGAGAGATGCTTACTAGACGTTATTATGTTTATGACACAGATTCAAAGGTGTATTCTCGAGCAGCAACCACGAGAGACAGCGATCCAATCCTGAGAGAACAAGAAGAAATAAACACGCAGCTGATTCCCAGGGTCGCCAAGCCACACCCACCCGACACCAAGCCCACGCTGACACACAGGGTCGACAAGCCACGCCTTCTCGATCAGAGACCCAATCACGATCCTCGGTCGACTCGCAGCTGTCAAACGGCTCGTCAAACGTCAAGACCTCCACCAGTGAACCCTGCAACGTATTCGACGAGGAAGCGGACATCCTTCCTCAGGACTCGATGTCCGTGTTGTACTCAGTCCATCAGATTTCCTCGCCCACCGACGAACTAACGTATTGCTATTCATCGCTTCCGCATCCAGCCTACAAACACCCGCCGATGTTCGAGTCGCCGCTCAGCCCGTATCAGCGGGGCGGCGTCGGACGGTACGACTATCGAATCGGAAACGGTTCCGGAAACTTTTCTCCGTCGAATGCGCTCGTGTTTGACGCGGAGTCTCGATACGAGACACGCTATGAATCTCTACCGATGAGACAGGATCTGAAGAACCGCTACGCCAACATATCCCGATCGGCTCAAGTGTAGTGGAAGAAGATTTCTACTGCGTTTTGTGTAATTTAATTAATTATTTACTGCATATAGAACGTGTTGTTGATACAATTTTTCTGTATAGTAAATATGTATTTGTATAAGCATTCGCAAGAGTGTGTTTGCTGATATGTATAAAATAGGCTTACCTCTAAGCTGATACGCTCATTGCAAAGCTTTCACGATATAGCTTCGATTTTCTGGCCTAGAGGAAATGTCTGAGACTTCAAAGAGATAGTTATTGACCTTTTTGATGTATGTTTTGCCAACTGGTGTTTGCATATATATATACATGTATAATTTCAATATCGAACTTTTTTAAGTTCTAGTTCGATCTGCATGTTGTAGACTACTATTGTGGCACTATATATAGTTTGATAAAATGAAGCTATAGTAGGCCCACTGTATGTATGTATAAATATCAGTATCACATGTGATACTGATATTTATAACAACACATGTTCATTTAATTGGATATAGGTTTGTTCAACTGTGCAATGTGCTTAATTTTCTCTGCACCAAGTACTATAGCGTTTGAAGTCAATTTGATTGTCATTTTTTGAAACCTTCATATCAAATCTCTGTCAACTTTTATATGATATAATCTATATCAGACCTTTGTATTGGACTTCTACATCAGACCTTTGTATTTGAGTCTGTATCAGACCGTCCTATTGGACCTCTTTATCAGACCATCCTATTGGACCTCTGTATCAGACCGTCCTATTGGATCTCTTTATCAGACCATCCTATTGGACCTCTGCATCAGACCGTCCTATTGGACCTCTGTATCAGACCATCCTATTGGACCTCGGTATCAGACCATCCTATTGGATCTCTGTAGCAGACCGTCCTATTGGACCTCTGTAGCAGACCGTTGTATTAGGCCTCTGTATCAAACCTTTGGTTCTTACTTGTGTGCCGTGGTTCAAGTGGGAATTGAGAGCTAGTGAAATTTTCAAAATTTTTGGGGCCCCCTTCCATAAAAGATGGGGGCCCGAAAAAGTATACAGGGCCCCTGGTATATCTAATACGGCCCTACCAGGGGAACACACCTCAGAAACATTGAGAGCTAGTGGAACTGAATTCTTCTGCGTTCCCCCCGCCTTAACCACTGTTTGCATGATAAGTGCATGAAGGACTAATTCGATCAAGCAGGATTGAGTCCAGGAATTGTATGTACTGTATATTCGTCCTGTTTCCATACGTATATGCATAATATGTCATGTCATGTCATGCGATCATCCTGAGGCTGGTTCCAGCCAAAGATTTCTCTATAATAATGATAATATCGTGTACAATGAATTACCCCACGTATGTTAAGTATATCACTCTACAGAGATACTTACAGATTTCAGGATTGTGAGGTAAGGGGATCGATGCAGTGGGAGGCTGCGCTTGGTCTCAGTATGTGATAGCGGTATTTCAAATCTTAGTATTTTACTCTGAAGAGGCTGTATCATGTCCCAGAATTGTTAATCTGAAAATGTCCCCACCCCCCGTCCGAAGGGGGGCAAATCATGTTCGCAGGTGAGACCTGAAATAATTATTGTATTTGTTCATTATATTTGTGCTGTATGTCCATATGAAGGCGCTATTATTTACATCTTTATGTCCATATAAAGGCGCTATTCGTGTAATGCATTTGTTTTTGGGAACATTTTGTATGTATACATTTTTGTATGCAGCCTTACTGTGTAGGCATTATATTATATTATTATATTATAACTGCTTGTGTGCAATTGTGAAATCACAAATTTTGCGGAATTGTCTTCTCTTTTCCTGAGTTACTGAAAAATTTCGTCAGTAAACAATGAAGTACTTTTGCCATTCAATAGTAATTTTTTAATATTTTTCTATTTAGTGAGTGTAAGGATTTTGACAACTTCGTGAGGTTTTTTTATTTAATTAATCAGAGGTCATTGACTAGAATTTTGACTGATATTAGCAATAAATTACTCTTGCAATTATAACCGTAAACCAATTGTATATGGTGATGTTTTCTGATGAGATCAATTATGTTGTGATATTTAATTTCTGATATTCAGTATTTTAGATTTTTTAAAGTTTTTGTTGAGTGCCTTAATATTCAAGCAATACTGTTGACAAGCTGGTAATTTAAAACTTTTATAGCTAGAATAGGTCCTTGTTGATATTGCTAAGTATTAAGTAGTTGTTTCTATAACATAAATTCCGTGCAAAATCTGTGCTTTTTAAAAAGTGCAATAACGTCTCAATTCTGCCTTACTTCAGAGTTTACTAAATGTAGTTAACTGCAAACAAGAGGTTTAGCAATACATAAAGCATCTATTTTTCTACGCATTTTATGTCTACAATTCAACTGTCTGAAATTAATTGTAATGTACATGAAGATATATGCCTACTTAAATATATTGTACAACGATTATTGCTGTTGCGTTGTTATGACAAGAACTAATCTTCGAAGTTCACTCTATCAGTAAGAATTTAACGTCCGGTTCCTCGCCATAAGGCAATGTCAGGGACGTCCTTTGCAGATTCTACATAAACAGGCAGGCGCCAAAACACCACGCGATGACGACTGAGTATACAAAGACCACAAGAGAAAGCGAGATCAAAACAATGTAAGTCCAAGATCCAAGACCAGCTGGTCAAAATTTAGACTATGGCGGAAAGAGATGGGTGTTTAGCCTGCCAAGGAAAGTACCAATACAATTACAAGATCGAAGATCTTGTGGCAGAAAGTTCCTTATTGGCGGAGCAGAAAACATGAAGGAGCGTCTGCCCATGGTAGATTTAATGTTTGATACAGTGAGATGATCTTTACTAGAGGAGCTAGGACTACATGAGGGTTAATAGATTGACAAAAGATCAGATAGATAGGATGGTTCAGAGACTGGAAGCCAGTGCAGTTTCTTAAGAAGAGATGAAATGCGAGATTTTAATATTTTTACTTTACAGACGGCTCGAGAAAGAAAAGTTTGTACGTGTTGAAGACGAATTAGAGAGGTTTTCGAGAGATCGCTCAGCAGGAGTTACAGTAATCTAGTAGCTTGGAATGGACAAGCGCATTAGCTAATACAGTAGCAGAACTGATATCAAGGGACTTACGAATTTGACGTAATTGGCGGCTATGGAAAAAGAAGAACGACAGACTGCTGAAATGTGTGTTTTAAAGTTTAGATTTGAATCAAAAATTACACAAAGGTGTCTTTAGTAGCGGTTACTTTATCTCCCTATTATAATCTTTAATTGCATTTGATGTGAGTGATCTTCCCTGAGTCAAAGAGTCAAATTTAAAGAGTCAACACTGTACATTATAACGAAATTCTCGTCTGTGATGATTTCTATTAGTTTTAATACCACACGTTTTAAACGATGGTGATTTATTTATTTACATTATTTATTAATTTTACTGATTTGTGTTTGTCGGAAAAATGTTGGTAGCAACCAACCACATAAAGCATTTTTATTTAATGAGAACACCAAAAAGTGTCATATATATATATATATATATATATATATATATATATATATATATATATATATATATATATATATATATATATACAACCCCGTGCGGTTCACAAACAACACAGACAATCTAGCTCATTCAACAAGTAAAATATAAACTAAATGTGAACCATAGTCAACTTAAGTAAAAAAGTAAGAATTAAAGTTAAAAGTTAACATGATGATTATAGGAATACGCATGCAATCAAATAATCAAGGGTGTAGCTTAAAAAATATATTTAAAAAGTAAAAAAGTAGCAATAAAAAGTCATTGAGCGAACAAGTTCAGTACAGTTAATAACTATTAAGTACTGAAGAAGAACATTACTTACATTACATGTACTAAGTCTGCATTAAACAAAGCATTGCTGCGCAGCCTTTATCAAGTTACTTCAGCGATACAATTCAGTTTGCAGCGCTTTCTATGACATAACATGGCAGAGATGATAGCACTAAAATACAAATAAAAAATAAAAAAATAAATGGTATAATAAGAATTTTCTCAAACCGACCCCGGCTATTCTGAGATTCGGAGGAAATGATAATGATAATGGTGCTGATATAATAATAAGGATTGTAAGGATACATCTTTCCCTTCATCACATAACGATTCTCTCAAAAGTTTTTGCAAAAGTATGTTTTAGTGAATAAAAGAGAAGCTAATTGATCAACTGTAGCAGTCAGGAAATATAAATATAATTTGTATAAGAAAGTACACTATATAATTATTAAATTTACTTGTACGTGTATATAATTATGTACCTTGGGGTCAAGAGCATGGGAAGAGCCTAGATTTGATCCTCAGTGTTTCATCTCGGTGAACTCTTTTATGAATTCTTTCTCAGGTTACGACGCAAATTTCTCAAGTTACAACGCCGTATCTCAAAACAGAGAAAATATGAAATGAAATTAACTCTATAGCCATTAATAGCAGAGCGTTAATTCACTGTGTATAACGACGTGTATAATACTACTTTACGACAATGTTTTAATTCTTCAGCGTATATGCCACCTGGGCCTGCAATTTTGTTATTTTTTAATCTGTTCATTGATCTCTCAACCCCCCCCCCCCCCTCACTGTATGGAATTTTCATTTGTCTTGGTTCCATTCCATTTAAAGTGTCCATGCATGCACTTTGTTTTTATTGAACATATTTTTAAAATACTATATTATAATTTCAGTTACTTCATCTTTGTTAACTATTAAACGACCATTTTCCTGTATGAATATTTTATCCTTAGGATTGCTTTTATAGATATTCCTCATTACTTGAAACATTTTGTTTGATTCATCTTTTGCTTTATTTAATTCTTCTATTTTCTTTACTTCTCTGTTTTCGAGATCTTCTGTTAGGATGTTTTTTTATTTATTTCTTGACATTATTTCTTTGTTTACTGTTTTGTTAAATTCTGCATTTGTTTCTACTTTTAATCTATCTCTGATATCCCTTTGCTTCTTGGAAATTCTAATCACCTCGTTATTATCTGAAGAGACTTTAATTTGTAAATCCTAGAATTTCTTCACCGGTATCTCTTATTAGGTTGCTTATGTGTTTCCAGGTACAATCCCCTTGTAAGTTAGGAATCTTCTAATTTCGATTTATCTGATTCACTTATAAACAAGTACACAAGTTGCAATTTTGTAAACAACAAACTTGCATGTTTTTGAGCGATATTGAGTGAAAGAATAGAATTTTCTATAAAGAATCAAACTTAATTTTATTTAAATTTAGTTCGCTTAGTTTAGTTCTGTACGAATTCAATTTTTTAGGATGTTTCCTCTAATCTATCAATTTTTTAGTCTCGTTGTAAAAAAGGCAAAATAGGCATATTATTCTGGTTTAGATTACAATTATTCTTGAGAAATTTTCTAAACGCATTATAATAAAAGGATCATTGGTGATGATAGCTATCTATTAACTTTTACTACTATATTTTTAACCACTGCACAGCATATTTACATTATTACTCATGTTAATTTTCGAGAATATAGCCGCTGCTCAGCTCTACCGGGAATTGAT
This sequence comes from Enchytraeus crypticus, assembly GCA_905160935.1. Taxonomy (NCBI): domain Eukaryota; kingdom Metazoa; phylum Annelida; class Clitellata; order Enchytraeida; family Enchytraeidae; genus Enchytraeus; species Enchytraeus crypticus. The sequence continues at coordinate 115,888 of CAJHZI010000629.1, forward strand.
CCCTGGACCTCATTCCGTAACTGCCATTTAGAATTTCATAACATTTCCTAATGACTTGTGCACTGAGCTATTTAGACATTCAGTTCGACTTTTAGATATTTTTCTTCATCTTGTAAGGTGTTTTTTATTTCTTCGAGAATATCTGCAAATTGAATTACCAGAAGTGCTAGTTTGCAACTGGCGCTAACTTAATCTCGCTATACAACGAGTAGCAGGTACAGAGAAGAAGCGAAAGGCTTATCCCAAATCAAACTTAATTGCACCGTGTTTTAATTTATTATATGATCTTTTCAGCAACTGCGATTTAATAATTATTATGTTTGAGATCTTGTAATTCTCCTCTTTAAATAAATTTATTAGAAATGCTACCATCTTTCATTTCTTTGTTATGGACTTTTGTGTTTTTGACCAAGGACATTTATTTTTAATGTTATTTTAGAAATGTAATTTGCGGGTAATACTTGCAGGTCTATTAATTTGCAGTTGGGTCATGCTTGAGCTACAAATATGACTTCAGAATACATCCCTGGCAGTATCAGTAATCTTATATCGGCAGCGTGTGGTAAGACAGCAGAATCAAAGAAAGCTGGCCATCAGAAGCTTCACTCCCTATTTGATTCATCAAATAAATTCTTAAAGAAGGCTATCGAACCTTCTACAGTTGAGTCTACAAGAATTGATGGGGTTTGTAGTACATTTAAATTTAAAGTCATTAAAGAAATTTTTTTAAACACTCTCTAGCATTTTGTGTGATTTTTAGACTTAGAAGGTGTCACGATGTAAGTATGAACTATATTTGGGATTAATATATCTCAAATAGTGTGTAAATTGTATACAATGTGAACTTTAATTAATGAATTTTAATTAATTCCTGATATTTAAAAGTGCTAATTTACCCAACCACTGAGCATTTGTACTGGTTTAGTAGGTATTTTTACATTGTATTTCACACGTGAGATATATCACCAATAAGTCATAGATCTGTACAAAATTGATTGCCAGTGTAACAGGGTCCAACGTTGCATATAGCAGAATTGATCAAAATTCTGAAAAGTTTAAAGGTTTGAAAAATGGAACACTTCGTGGGGAAGATAGAGAGCTCGCCTCTTGAACGAGAGATCGCAAATTCGAGACTGTGTTATGAAGTGGGTTTTTCTCATCTGAGGGGCGAATAAAAACCTTGTCGTGCACACTTGGTGGTGTCAGGCCGATGGATAACCGACCTTAATTTTCCATTTCCTATCTAGTTCCCTCCGTGTCGACCCACAAAATAGGGATATAAGGCACACAAAAAGGAGGAGTGTGTGTATTAAAGGTGTGAACAAGCAGTATAGGCCAAATGATCATCGTTAAGGATATGAATAACTTTTAATTGTTTACGACAACAGCAACAGAATAAGAGTGCTACTGTCATCCATGACAACATTGAGCACTATGGTACTATATCCAATCTATTGAGCAGAGTGTGGGGTCTAAAACGGTGCAAGCCAAAATTCGGGAAGCCAATCCGTGGAACGGTACTAGTGGAATGGGGGCTTACATGTTGGTCTCAGTTCCTGTGTAATGGTTGAATAGGAGAAGTGAAAGAGAAAAGCCTTCAACTGTCTATGAAACTGTTCATACTGAAGAAAAGGATGATCAGGATGATCAGTTTAGTGTTCTTTGAAGCCACATCATCTTTTCATGTATATATGTTATCTCTAGCAGGAAGAAAGTCATATATCAGTCAATCAATCAATAAAAATTTAACGTCTGGTTCCTCGCCATAAGGCAATGTCAGGGATGTCTCTTGCAGACTCTACATAAACAGGCGCCAAAGCACCACACGATGACGACTGTGTACACAGAGACCACAAGAGGAAGCGAAATCAAAACAGTGAAAGTCCAAGATCCAAGGCAAGCAGGTCAAAATTTAGACCTATGGCGGAAAGAGATGGGTTTTTAGCTTGCCAAGGAAAGTACCAATACAATTACCAGATTGAAGATCTTGTATAAAATCAATCGATCAATATAAGATAATCTTAAGCCTGGTGTCTTTAAAGCATGTGTTTGTAGTATGCGGTATTCAAAGAAATTCTAAACTATAATACTACATTGAAAATTATAATTGGGCTAAGGTGGTAGCATGTTGGAAAGTAGTCAATTGTATCTTCTTTTTTACAATGTTATTTATAAATTAAAACTGCATGGTGACAAAGAAACTACTATGAAGCTTATACAATATTCTAAAACAGCATTGTGAATTTTTAGGGAAACTCTGATAGGACAACTACAACTGAACTGTCAAATCAGCCGGGAAAGTCTAAGAGGCAGAAAGCAATTGATCCTTCCACTAAAATACTTCTTGACAGGTAAAACATTCATTTCCTTTTGAAAGATCCATTTGTGCAGCTTTGTCAGTCTTTACATTGGTGAACTAGAGCAATAAATTAATAAAGTTGAGTCTTATAGATTAATAAATTTGAGCACTAATTATATTGTATTTGATTATATTTTATTGATTTTATTTGAGCACTAGTTACGACAGTAATTTATAAATTTCAGCTTTAGTTCAGTTTTCAGTTTTATTTTCATTTCTCATTAAAATCAGTCTGTATATTTAGATAAGCATTGGATTTTATAGGGACCACTGAAGTCAATCAGTGACGCCTGCCGTGACTGCTAGAATAATATTTTATTTTCTATCAACCTGCTCGCCAGCTTTTATTCAAACTCTGTCCTAGATTTCGGTTTTAATGCCTTTGAGATTAAGTTTATTGAAGTGCATCTGCTGCACTCTATCATATATTGATAAATGAATAATAGTCCTACGATTTATAATTTTACTAAAATATGAGGATCAGAATTTCACATGAACTACTCTGGATTGAATGAGTTGGCGTGAAACGACTTGAGTATAGGTGGGTATACTTATGGGTGGGTGGGTGGGTATACTTATACTTGAGTATAATCAGCAAAAAATCAGAATTTTTAATGGACTTGAGCTTTTGTATTAGTGATGCGCTAAGGCAAATTCTAAAGTCTAACATACTTTTATGAAGTGGCTCTGTTTATCAACACACGGCTCTTTTAACGACGCACTAAGGAATTGACGATAACAACCAATTTGTAATGCTATACTACGGACAAGCTGCTACATTTACTAGATGGTTCAGCCCCTGTAGTAGAAGACCTGTATAGGCATACTGCTACAGGGCCTGAGTAAACATGCAAACAATACACTACTCACTGATTGCTTGTCTCATTTACTGAGTTAGTTTTATAACAGCACAGTCTATTTCTATATTTATTGTAAACAGGTCGCTTGTCTTTGTGCAACTGCGGTAGAACTTTACTCGCGCCATGTGAGCGACTCTTAGCTGATAGTGAATGGCATTTCCATGAGTCGTATTCGAAGAGTTGATATAGCTGTGAGCTGTCAACTCTATTTTTTGAATATAACTTTCTCATGTGATGATTACATACTATTGATGGATATTAAGAGTACGACACGTCTCGTAACAGTTTTATTACTGCAAGGGTGAAAGATGTTTCTTTCAATTATTGATGATATGAGCAAAATTGTATTTTATTGTATTTTGTAGAGCTGCTCTTTATAAATTTAGTTTTTATTATTATTGCTAGTATTATAAGCATTATTATTATTATTATTATTGCTGCTATTATTTTTATTATTATTATTATTGCTGTTGCAGAGAGGAGAGTTTAAGAAATGCCGATGAGGAGAATAAACCAAAGAAGAAGAAGCAAGTAGCTTCCTCTTCATCTGCAGAAGCAGGTGCCACTGAGGGGATTCAGAGTAATAATAAATTATTACTGACAAATGCCGATAAAGCCAAGAGGCGCTTAGAGAACAAGAAAGGGAAGAAGAAAGCTAAGAAACCAAATCTTGACGATGGCCGAACGGTGTTTGTGGGAAATGTGGCATTAACTGTGGATAAAAAGGTTTGGTATACCGCATTATTATACTGATACCTAGGTTTGAGTGAGCTATGTCTATCTGCGGAATTTCTGTTAAATTAGGAGTTATGATTGTGTGATAATATAATGACAGCAATGAATAATTTGTTTACACACTAGTCAGCCTGGGTCAAGGTTAAAGTCCCTGTGTAATGATTCAATACAGGATTTCGATCCACAAAAATGCAGCACTGTTCGCTGTCCAAGATATATTGCTATAGTCCAGTGTTCACTTGATTCCGTTATCTTAATAGGCTCCTAATTGAAAATCGTGTATAATTTGACTGACAAATTAAATATTTAGTAATTATTGATTGAGTATTGTAATTTATGGAGGGTACATAATTGTCAAACCTTTTCTAGTGTTTACAAATAAATATATGATTGGCAACTGTTTGGCTTCGAGTTATACATGTAAGGAATAACCATTCTTAGACTATTATCGTGCCAAAGTCTTTAGTAAAGGTTACTGTTGTTCTCTAAATTGTATGAATTACTGGTCCTTTTTTAGTTGCGAGTTAAAAAAAATATTTTTGTAAAAGAGGTCTGTTGAATGACCATTGAAAGAATAAAAGTGCTTCTGACTCTTTCTGAATTTGATTCTACTTCATGCAGGTTGTTTACTTGAATCTGATGTTGCTGAGGTTAATGTTAAATACTTATTTAAATCTATTTTATACAACTTATATATATATTTATATTTTATCTATTTATATATTTTTAATATGATTTGCTGTGTCTAAGAATATTAATTTAATCTGTACTTAAGAATTTCATTAAATTTAATTTTTTCTAATGGTAATTTTTTTGTAAGTTCTTCTGTAAGCTTAATTGTTGCTGGTGAGTTTTTCTTTAGCTTTACTAATAGTAGTCGTTATTCATTTTAGTGTTAATGTGAATTTTTATATTTTTGTTTCAGATGCTGGTGAAACTGTTTAAACAGTGCGGAAAAATAGATAGCGTTAGGATTCGATCCGTTGTAAGTTTCTACTTCGTATCTAAAATCGATCTTTAATACTTAACTTTCTTGCTCCAGTACTAAACTAAATTGCAGAATTTCACATGCTGCAATTTTTTAATTTTATAACTGCTTATTTAGATTGATATTATCCCGGTGTTGTGTCCGGGTTGTTTTAAGAATTGACCAACCGGTGACTGCACGTGTCGTAGAAGACGACTAAAGCACTTAGATCCATAACAACGTCAGAAAGAGCATTTGGTTGGTGAACGCCTAGGCTCCAGAAATTGCTGAACAAATTTAAACGAATGGAAAGTCACAAATAGGGGATTGACTGATGATATTTTGCAGGACAGAGAGGATTTGAGTCTATTCGTATCCCGACCCTAGTTAAAGTGGGATTCAAGGGAAGATGATGATGATGATTTAGATTGATATTAATTAGTTGATACTGTGTTTAATGAAAGCTGTTATTGTCTGAAGGCTGTTCCAGATCTGAAATTGTCAAAGAAAGCTGCAGCAATAACGTATGTTAATATGATCAAATATATTCTTTAAAATACTGGTTTTGTTTAGTTCATCATCATCTAATTTGTATGCCACATGCCGCATTTAAAAACATGTTGATGTGAAAAGATACTTTCAGGCAACATTTCTGCAAATGAGTGAATGTTCCAGTTCTGTTTCTATTGAATTTTAAATATTTATATTTATTATGATAACTTGTGAACTTATGGTACTTTTATGACAAGGCTCAGTGAGCTAAAGTAGACCAGTTTTACTGCCAAATTTTATTTGTTAGTGTTGAGCTGTGAATTTTGAAAAGCTGTGAAACATGCACCATTGCATCTATGGCTGAACGTAAAGCCGATGTACCATTGGCTCAGCCTGGCTTAATGATTGCATTAAATATTCCAAACCTGACCAGTATTTCTGAAGTCTGTTTACTTAAGTCACACAATGCAATCTCTAGGGTTACAGCCTTGAGCAAGCTGAGGGTGTATTTTTTAAATGAACTGTTAAACCCAACTGCCATATACATTTCAGCATTTGCTTTACATTGTAGCGTAGTACATAAAGTTGTAGCCTTCAGCAAGTTGCTTCCAAATGAGCAAAATGCTAAATGCTGTCAAATTAGCAAAGGTAACCAATAAATCCTAAATGACCTGAACCATATCGTATGCAAATAATATAAAAATCGTAATAACTTAAATTAATAATATAAAAAAGGAAAATTAATATAAAAATTTAGATATAATAAGTGAGTGATAATTATAATTATGTAAGTAAACTATCCTTTTTAGTCAGATTTTTCTTACCAAATCAGTAATTTTTTAAAATAACAAGCAAGCTGTGTGTGATGTTTTGATTTTTGTAGAAAAACCTTTCACCCACAACGACACAATATGAATGCCTATGTTGTGTTCAAAGATCAACAGAGTGCAGAAGATGCTATAAAATTGTAAGTGCAACTTGGCCAGTCATTTGTGTAGTGCTCTGATTTTGATGTTATCTTTTACACCTCTGCTTATAAGAATGGATTAAGGGATGTCACTGAGTGAAGTCATTCATTTCATTTTTATTTTTCTGTGGAAATTTACAAATGTTAAGTATTTTTAAATAGAGCGGTTAGATCTCCTTAACAAAATCTTTGCCAAGAACTCTTGTAGTGATTGAATTGTACCATTGGCTTAGCTCAAGCAAGTGTTACTATTTGTTGCTACTATATTTATTAAATTCGCTATTTATATATATATATATATATATATATATATATATATATATATATATATATTGAACAGGAATGGAACTGAGCTGGAGGGTTTACATATAAGAGTGGATTTGGCTGGACGAGCAAAGCAAGTAAGTTTGATCTGCTGATATTTGGGTTTCAACTTTTCAAATGTTTTGATATTCTAGTGTGCATGACACACAATATCCATAATGAGCCAGAGAAATAACAAAGTCACACGTTAACACGCGCAACACGTTAACCTAACAGATGAGCTTCTATGATCTCTTGCATGTTTGATTATTCTTCTCTCTTCTTCAGTGCACTGCCTGATGGCAGGTTCAAGGTACATATTCATACTCAAAGTCTGCTTTGTCGCTCCATAAGAGCACTCCTTAGATCAATAAGTTAATCCCATCACAAAGTCTGCCTTATTTAGCCTATAGCTTGGGAAAAGTATGGCTTCTGAGATGATTTCCGGTTGCCTTCCTCAATGGTTATTCTTATGCTTATAAATACTTTTTTCTCATATTTCAAAGATCACTATTATAGTTAACTACATAGCTTATACGTACAAGTGGTTGCAAATGCGGTGGGGGATATGGCTTAGCACCAAAGTCACGTGGGCTTAGCTCCTCCCCATCCTCACCCCTGAACAGTACACTTGTACCATGATTGGTGTGATTTATATGATTGATGTATTTATACTAATATATTTATTTTGATTAATATGTCTAGATTATATGTCTGTATGCAATTTATTGTCACTTTTTTTTTTTTTTTTAATAAACACAAATATTTGTATCCTTTATAAAGTACTTTCACATACAGTATACGCAAGTGTGTGCGAAGGTAATTGATAGAGGATAAGCTGTCGTGTAGTTACGCTACCATTGCTATGACCGATACTTCTGTTCGTTGTAGAAGGATCAACGAAGATCAGTGTTCATTGGCAATCTCTCATACCGTAGGAAATTTATTTATTTATTTCATTGAAGTTAAATATATGTTCATTCAATTTAATGTTGTAAATTAAACATCATTATTAACATTACAAGTTATTTTTCTTAATATAGAATTAACTGTAGATATTTATGTCTAATAGAAAGTCGTGAAGCACTGTGTTAGGCGGTATAAATTTCTATATGTAAAGATTGACATTAATTACTGAACAGAAAGATTAAAATTGAATGTAACGTGCAAGTATCTGCAAAACTCTGAACTTATAAAATTACTGTAGTATTAGCCATGTTTTGTACCGTTTTTCACGTGCTGAGTCAATTATTGAATCAATAAGAATGAATTAACAGTGTGAATTTAACGTCAGTATTGACACCCATAGGTGGTTATCAGAGCCATCTGTTGATCAGTAGGGTCTCCAGTCTGGATGTGTCTTTTTCATCTTACTGTCTCTCATGTCTAGTTGACGCTAAGATACGGACCTTAAATAAGTTTAATTTTAGTGATAATATATGATATTTATATATATATATATATATATATATATATATATATATATAATATCTAATTTTTTGTCCAAACTGTGTAAAGTTTTTAAGGAATTGATAAAAACTATTCAACTAATAAACTTATTGACTCGCTGCTCATCACTGCTGCTCATCACTGCTGCTGATATCACTGCTGTTATCACTGCTGTTATCACTGCTGTTGTCACTGCTGTTGTCACTGCTGTTATCACTGCTGTTATTACTGCTGTTATCACTGCTGTTATCACTGCTGTTGTCACTGCTGTCATCACTGCTGTTATCACTGCTGTTATCACTGCTGTTATCACTGCCGTTCTGTTATGCAGAGGTGGAAGAGGAAACGCTTCGTCAACATTTTAGCGACTGCGGTGATATAGAGAATGTACGAATAGTTCGTGATGCTGCTACTGGAATGGGAAAAGGTTTTGGCTTCGTTACTTTTCAGGTTTGCTTGAAACAGGATATAGGCCTTTTTCATCTCTCTCTCATGTCTACACTATAGCTTTATAGCACGACTTCTGTGTAATTTAGTGGTTCGCTTTTTCATGTGACCTTAGTAGCTGTAATTATAATTCGAAGTTCGATTTTTATTTAATATTAGTTCTATCTTTCTTGCTCCATATACAGTTGTTCTCTTGGATCGTGATTTATATTTCTTTCATTTATCTATACTGTTTCCTTCATTTCTGCGCTTTAGTGCACTATCTAACCTCACTCTATGACTTCGCATATTACTAATTTCTGAAATTTTGACTGCTGCTTTTATGAATACGTGATATCTGGAAAATTAAGGCACCCTGGTTTTAGTGTTAATATTGGTATTTAGAAGTCAATATGAAATAATAGTTGATGTAGGATAATAATCTAGTGAGCATGTTTGGTATCAGATGGTGGCTTCCTTGCGCTTCATTTTGTGCCTATCATTATTAGCATGCTTTTTTGTATTTGATACCGGTATAGTTCTTCATATAGTATAGCTCTTCATTTGATACCGCTATATTTACTTTGCAGACATTATCGCAATGAAATAGAAGTGTGAAAATATAAAATTGGTAACAATGTATAGTGTTTAATGCTGTCGTGGTACTTCTGCTGCTTATGCATACTGAGGATAGGACGCAGAAGTTCCTGCGGCGTTCTCTCTAAATCTTTCTCGATCTTGAAATTGTTACTGTCGTCCTGCTAAAGGATTAATCATAGATTGATACTTCATGGAGAAGGTCTATTAAAAGAGGTCATAGAAGGTAGAATGGAAGGAAAAAAGGAAGAGGCAGGCCGAGATTAGGAATGTTAGATCATTTAAGGATTCGCTCATATGTGGAAAGCGGAAGACAGAGAAGAGTGCAGACGTTATATTCCATGGACCTGCCAGTAGGCAGTGCACTAAGAGAGAGAGAGAGGGATTGATCTAACTCTTCACAGATTTTTAACAGATAGCTCTGAGTTTTTTGCGATGCCTACTACTGTTTTAACGAAGCTGGATATTGTCGTGGACAATGATGGAATTCTGGTTGTTAATGAAGGACGGTTCGTCGGTTGATCTAGCACTTCTGCTCGATGGTCAGGCACTAGAAGGCAGAGAGCTGCGCATACAGAGATCATCCAATAATCCTGTCACTACGTCATCACATGGCAACAAGAAAAATATATCCTTTTACCGATGAGTGGATTTAGAACAGAACGTTCAGTATTTCAAAATTTGTAGAGAGAGGGAGAACTATGTTTATTTCAAAAATACACTCAAATATGCACACACACACTAGGCCGTCAAAGAGGTTTAAAAACGTCTATCTAGTTACCATCATCATCCATCATGCATGCATAAAAATATAAACACGTTTTTTGTTAAGTCTATATAAAAATATATATAGACTTAACGAAATAATTACCATTTCTCAAATGTTATGGTGAGTTAATTGTAGTTTGAATTTTATCGATTTGAAATATTTAATAAGCGTGTCACTCGTGTTGCGCCGGGGTCATCTGTGTTGCACTTATTAAGTATTTCTTAAATATAAATCTGAAATATTTCTTAAATATAAATCTGAAGAATAGATTTATCGTGGATTGTACATGTCTTAAAAGGCAACAAAGCACTAATATCCGAACCAACATCAAAAAGGGCATTCGGTTGCTGAGCGCCTAGGGCTTCTTAAATTCCTACTAAATTTTCTAAAACGAATGGAAAAGAAGGTCAATATATTTACATCTCGATCTTAGTTAATCTGGGATTCAAGAAAAGTAGAAGAAGAAGATGATGATGATGATGATGATGAGGACGACGACGATGATGATGAAGAAATAATATCCGAACAAACATCAAAACTAAGTTTCAGCTATTGTTAAAATTATAATTCAAACAATAGCAGAATACTTTTTTGGTGCGTATTAAATATGTTTTAACAGGCACCAACATATTTTATTCATACTTGTAGGCCTACATGCTGTAGGCTATATAGTGACTTGTAGTCAAAATAAACATAGATCTCTCAAATTTTATTAGTGTTTTGTATTATATTTACAATTTAATTTAAATTTACTTTTAATGATTTAGTTTATATTTAACGATTTATTTTTAAAATATATAAAAGTAATTATTTCCATGCTTTTAGCGAAATGTTTTATTAGTCGTTTATGCTTGTTGTGCATTATTTTATTGGAGATTGAATGAAGGTTGCTTGATTTGATACAACTGAAAAAATTGAACTGTTAATAGAAACTTTTTTTTGTACCAAAATTTATATAAACTTATTTAATTTATTTCAATTTTTACAAGTTAAAATAAATATAATTAGACAGTAGATAATCGTTAGGTCGAGTATAGCTATATTTAACTGTATTAGCTAATTCTCATCTATTTGGGTAATTTCCTTGACAGTTTGATGTAATGTTATGTATTATACGCCAAACAGCCTCAAGGTAAGGTTAAAATTGCTCGACAGGGCAAGTCAGCATCTGGATCGTCTGATAAGAAATCTGCTGAAAAAACTCCCGGTAAGAAGGAAAAGAAGAAATCCAGAAATTCTGAAGATGGCAATAAATTCAAGGGCTCCAGTCAGCCCGAGTCATACAAGGATAAAATAGCGAGAAAGAAGGAGATTAGACGTAAGGCACGTGAGCGTAAACAGAGGAGTCTAGGTAGACTTCTGACTGCGTAATAGTATTGACTGATTACTGTGACTCAATTTGTTATTACAAATGCAGTATATAGAGAAAAATTGTATGTTTTCTGTTTCTCTCTGCTTCTCTCTCTCTCTCTCTCTCTCTCTCTCTCTCTCTCTCTCTCTCTGTCACTATCTCTTTCACTCTCCCTTTTTTCTCTATCTCACTCTCTGCTCTCGTGTCTTTCTAACTCACTGTGTTCGGCAAGTGGCAGGTCCAAGTTACGTATTACTCAATATCTGATTTCATAATCGGTAGGAGATCAACATTAGCCATCACTCTGACTCGCTGAGCCCATCCCAAAGATTAAACCGCTACCTAACCTTAATCCAGCCTTTAGCTTAGGAATATTTGAATTCTGACGTGGTTTTTCTTTTAAATATAATTCTCAACAATGAAATTTGACTGATGCTAGGTTTATAAGAATATAATTCTACAATAACAACAGCATGCATTTAGAGTTTTAACGTTATCCTTTAGAATGTCGAGCACTGTGTCATTAAAGTGATATGCTAAAAGTAGGCCTATTTCGTTTTCCGCCAAACCACTTTTTTCCAAATGACAACATAAGCATTCATGGAACAAGTTATCTCTTTAGTAAAAAGTAGGTTATCCCTATGCCCACCTTAGTCGTTTAGAAAGAGCCATTCAAGTGGTAGATCAGAGACATCTATCTTGTTAAATTAAATTGTAATAGATAATAAAGAAACCAAGAATCGCGTCATCTCTTCAGTTTTAATGTGAACCGTGCTTGGAAGCTCACAGGGTCATTTTTGTTATCTTAATCTGTGTAGATCTACCTTATAAAATTAATCGGCCATATGAAACCGGCGTAGTTGTCATCACATTGAGCTCTCAAATCTCATCAAACTGCCAAATATATCGGAATTTGTACTACTTCGTTTTACTGGACTTCTTATTGAAACAAAGATTCATAGGCGAGACTACGCTCTTGGAATAGTGGTGGAGCTTGGTTCAAGCCCCGCCTATGGCTTAAGGTCTTGGAATAGTGGTGGAGCTTGGTTCAAGCCCCGCCTATGGCTTGGGGTCTTGGAGTAGAGGTTGAGCTTGGCTCAAGCCCCGCCTATGGCTTAAGGTCTTGGAATAGTGGTGGAGCTTGGCTCAAGCCCCACCTAGGGCCTATTTGAGCAATATATTGAAGGATGGGATAGGGACTGATTACCTAAGTTTGAGGATTTAACTCTTTGTACATATCGGCTTGGTCGCTGCGTAGATTAATTCGATTAGTACTCATTATTATTGTTGTTATGATTTATTGTTATAATTATTACTATTATTTTAAAATTATGACTCCCTTAACACCACTGCATCACCGAGACCTATTTAGAAGAGTTCCAATCCCCAATGTTCCTTTAAGCAAGTAAAGTTCTTATTGAGCCTTAGAGATACTAAATTCTTATACAATGTTGAATTCCTTAAAATAACAAAAAGGTTTAAGTTAAAAAGTTCGATTTAACATATTTATATTTACCTATGGAAAATTCGATACAATAACGAAAGATCTTGAGCAGAATTTGTCCAGTTATTAAAATTTCAACAAATTATTTGTAAAATTTATCACAACTCTTTTATTTCGGACACAATTAAGTCCATCATTACAAGACACTGCATTTATAAATACAGCGACAGATATACAGTTAAGAAAAATAACAAAGGATCACAGTTAGGCCTACTGTTGAGATACATCATACATGTTCTTGAGAGAAAAACAAAAATTCAACTTAAATACTGTTGGATATGTATAGCCATTTTTAATTTTTGGAAAGTTCTACATTGATTTAACACATTTTGCATAGCAGGACTTCATATAATTAGAAACAGCTAATCTAAAAACCTTAATTATTAGTTAATGACTTAACTAATTATAAACTTGTTATAGAACGATTTAATAATTAGGCCTATTTGACATATTGTTGAATTTAGAATTGCTATTAAACAAATAAATGTTCAAATATGCCTGATAAGGAGTTTGAATATAGTTTCGATGCGATATGGATCGCAAAATAAGAATTACATTAAAGTAAAACAAAAATAAATGATTTTAAATTAAACTCGAAATGAAAAAGAAGTGATGTGAAATATTAAAGCTACATTGAGCAAGATAAACCCATTAAAGTGTGAGATTAACTGATTAAAAGAGATTAAGCTTAAAATGCAGTATCTACTTCTTAGCTCCATTGAAGTTCAAATCAACGAGCGTTTAGTGCACCTCCGAAGTTATTATTTCAAATTTGTGCCAGCGACTTGAAATTTTGAATGATAGTCACTCTTCAGTGGATCTATGGTTAATGTTAGCAGTGTTTTTACACGTGGTACTGGTAAATATTGTGGTAAACAAACTTTAGCCAAAGATGGACAAAGTCGAAAAAACCACCTCTGGAAAGAGAAAACGAGTCAGCAAGAAAAATAAATCGGCATGGCGCAAACACTCCGATATAAAGGATATTGAAAACTTTCTGGAAGATGAACGCCGTCAGGAACGTACAGGGTTTGTTGAGCTTCTTGATATGTAAAGTACATGTGGTGTGAGCGAAAATAAGATACTTTTCAAAAACTATATGTTTCAATCTATTTTCCTGCCCTAAAGCATACAATACTCAGGACAAAACGTTTCAAAATTGTCAATTTTTACAGCCTGTGTACGTGCTTATAAGAGCTAAAATTAAATGCGTGATAATTGAGCCATCGATTGGTAATCCATAGCTTTTATTCCCAGGATCTTAGTGCAATTCATCAGACATACTTCTCTGATGATGCTTGAAATACTGTGACAGATATTCCCTATTTATGTATGTATTTATTTATGCAATTTATGTTTAAAGTTCGAAGCATTGCTGTTTGCAGACGGAATAGAAAGTTGCTAAATGTTTATTAAATATATAATATTTGAATGTATATTGAATAGCTTATTAAATTTATGATAGAGTGTTGAAATATGCAGCTGTTGCACAAAAGTGAAGGATAAGTAAACTTGTGAATTGTAATTATTTGTTGTCAAATGCAAGTTTACAATAAAATATTATTACAGGTAGATGCGAAATTTTTACATTGTTACATATTTGCAAAGAGTGTACTGGTATAAACTTATCAGTTAGCTTATGTTATAGAAATTTATAGACATAAGTAGCAAGCACATTACCTAGGAAATATTAATATCACGTTGAACTGTAGAAGCTGCTTCTTTTCTTCCCTATCTGTGCACTTCATTATGCACTGGTCGTAAAAGACATATAAATGAATTGTAATAAGCACAGTGATATCGCAGTAACTTTCATATTAAAGAATATCCCTGTCTTTTCCTAGAGAGTGCACCATTAATAGAATGTTGTGTTATTCTTTGTACTTATAGAACTAATAGAATCGTTCCATTTCTGGGATTGTCTGTCAGTGAGGTTACTTTTCGTAGGAATGTTTATTAGCGATGGATTAATTAAGAGTAGTGGGGTTAAGTTTGACATGAAATATTGTTGTGCCTAATGGCTCTATGTACAAACTATTTTCTGATTTTTCTGTTACAGTGGTCTTGTTTCAGAGAAAACAAATGATGAATTGTTCTTTGTGGACTCTGCACCTAATAAATCATCGTTAGCAAATCAGAGTGATCAGCCAGGTATGAAAATATTATGGTAACGCTGTTATCGTGTTATTTTGTTATCGTGGTTTAATAATAATTACCTTATGTTGGTAAAATTACATCAATGGCAGTAAGATGCACATCTTAGACTATGTAATTTTACCAATGTATGGTTAAAATTAAAATTGAGGTTTTAAACTTAATTTAAATTTAATTTTAAATTTAGAAATTAATTTTGCTATTGCTTTTTTGAAATTTAAATGGAAATTAATGTAAAGAAAGAATAGTTATGTCTAGTTTAATTTTATCAGCAGTGGTCCTAATTTTCTACATTTGAATTTAACAGTTTGATATTTTCAGATGGAGACAAGAAACGTTCTAGAGCGTCCCGTGCTCTAAAATGTCACAGTTCACTGCTTCCTGATCCCTTCATAAAACCAGCACGAGTGTAAGTTATAGCATAGTCTATATATTGACTGGGTGTAAGTGATGACACAGACACAGATCTGTAGTGATGTGTGCTGTGGGGACGTCCCTGACATCATCCCTGGATGAGGAAACGGCCGTTAAACCTTTATTAATTGTTATTATTATTATATAGTGACCGAGTGTAAGTGACATTATAGACTATATAGTGACTGAGTATAAGTAGGAGTTTTGTGACACCTAGCTGTGTTGAGAAAAGCTGTCTGTCATCTGAAGTCTCTCTCTATTACAACGATTTCAATGTATTATTATTACTTTATTGCTCTGAGGTTTGACTTGATGACTCTATGGTCACAATGTGGTGGAGTGTGGTGAACTTTAGGCTCAAGATTGGTCAATTGTTTAATGGGCTTATCCAGTGGCTTATTGACAAGTTGTTCTACAGCGTATCAGTAATTTCAGGGTTCATTTTAATATGCTTGCCTTCACTGACATGCCATTCGTGCCGGAAATTGACGCTAAACTTGGCTTTTAGTAACTTGACTGAGGCTGTTTTACACTGATGGGAGTTTTGTAAATGTACATTTATCAATCTTTGTTTTCTTATTGAAAAGTTCTAGATATACATAAGTTTATTAGTTTGTCCATATAATAATGAAGTTGTGTTTAAGAAAATCTGAATATTTTCAGTTTAATATTTTATAGGAGTACAAATTTGAAGGTTGGAGTTAAAAGCACACCGAAATGGAAAAAGGAAAAATTGGCCAATGGAGTTGTCTCAAAGAAGTTGCAACAAAGTTCTCTGCAGAGATCAGCAGCAAAGGCAGAAAAAATAGCAAGACGCAAGGTCAATGCTAGAACTAGATCCATAGTGACCTACGACCTGTGGGGGAATGAAGGTAAGTTTGGCTATTTTGACTTACATATTTGATTTTTTTTAAAGTATCCTTCCTTTAGAACAACGTTTGAAGTGAAACTATTGGTGTGTAATATATATTTATGCAAGATATGGTATTTAGGTTCAGTCATGATATTGTTGTTATTCATTTGCTTTATAAATTACTGTAACTCTTTTTTGTTTTTAAACACTAGCAAATTATTCTGTATGGAATTATAATTCCATACAGAATAATTTAATAATTATATAAAATATCCTATATATAAATATCCTATAATTATAGGATATTTATTAAACTGTCTCACTTTGCATAATTTTCGCTACTGAGATTTTTTGTAGCTCTTGTAAATATCAGGTTTCTTGTTTGCTACACAGAAACCACTAAAGGTCATTCAGAAGAAATATCTGAATATCACGAAAAGACTTGCAAACTTACTAGAGTCCAGGTAATTGATCTCATGTCCTAATCTTCCTGAATTTCTGTTTGAATATATAAAAATCTATGTATCACTTTATTTATCTATGTTTTCTCATATGTGGAAATGAAGGGGAAAGTGGAACATAGAGAGGAGTGGAGGCATTATATACCATGGACCTGCCAATAGGCAGTGCACTATAAGAGGGAGAGAGATGTCTTCTCATTAAAAAGTAATACAAATTATTACCAAGTTTGCAATTTTAGGATTACAGAAACTTTCAGTAATCCTTTGCAAAATGATTTTATTATCATTGTCTGTATTTATGTGTTTAGCCTATGTTTAGGATACTGTGATTATGAAGGGGTATATTTAAACGATTTGGTTCAGAGAAAAGTCATGCCATAATGTAATGTGATCATCCTAGGGCTAGTTCCAGTCAAAGATTTTTCTATGTGTTCCTCCATATGACTCTATTCTTCGCTATTTCCTCAACGTTTATACTTTTTCTTAATGTGCCCAAGAAGACAGAGCAGCATATGGTGTAAATGATATTAAATTTGAGCATTTCCTGATAAACAAATTAACCTTCTTTTGTTTTTGCTTTTATTTAGTTTTGTCATATCTGTTGTATTTTTAGCCGCCTCCCTTATACTACACAAAGCCTTCAGTTGTGTCGACAGTGGAGGTAGCGCCCCCTGGAGCTTCCTACAATCCTACATACCTCGATCATCAGGTAACTTAGATATTACAGTAATTATAACTACACTGTAATGTATTTGTAAAAAATGTAAACACGCATTATAGTGAAACGATCAACTATGTTGATATCTATCATTTTTAATACCACATGTTTAAACCGTTAGGCAATTTAGACCATTTTTCGTATAACCAGTCCAGTGAATGTCCAAGATTTTACTCTCAGATCAGCGCGGCTGGGATTCGAACCCACGAGGGTTCAATTCACCCAGGATCTGTCATTTAAAACTTCATGACGTTACCCCTACGCTATTGAGACATTCAATTATAATTATTTGCTTTAGTAAACGACATTTGCATAGTAAAGGTTAAATGGGTATCCTTGATATCACCGTTTTTAATTTTAAGTTAATCTTATTTCACTTATTGAGAACTTTTATTACTATGCACATTGAATGCCTTGAATGCCCTAAGAGTTTACTCTCAGATCTCTTCAAACGAGATTTGAATCCAGAGGAACCTCAGGGTCGGAAATTTAACATTTTAAGACACTTGCTTCCTTTCCTATGTACACTCGGCCATTTGGATACCTTATTTAAAACTAAGTTATACAGGCTGATGTTAAGCATATTTTGAATGACATTTCTTGATGTAATTCTATCTCTTTCTATATTTTGTCAAGTTGCAAGTTCAAGGTATAAATTTCCAATTACAGCGTACTTTCACGCACGATAATAGCACTACATTAATCAAGGAGCTGAACCTATCACTAAGTCTATACCAAACCTTACTGCAGCCGGTATCTTGAAAAATATGGCTTCTGAGGTAGTTTGCCATTGCTTTCCTCAGTTTCCCACTTTGTCTTCTCTAACAACACCTGTAGTATACATAATTCTGTACTGTATTAATTATTGGAATTTTTTATAAAGGGTTTAGAGTTCTGCTCACTTGTCGCTGATGTATCGTAATTCTGAAAATAAAATCAATTCCTTCATTGCACTCTCTGATTAATTAATTGCACCACTGGAATATGAACCAAAGACAACATGTTTTAAAGTAGCTAAATTCAAGCTGTAGCCCCCCCCCCCAAAAAAAAATAAACTGCCTTATTTACCAGGTTAGATAGCTGTAGAACAGATGATTCCTAGGGCAATGTTTTATGAATATGATTTTTGTGCTTCTATTTTGTATTGTAAGTTATATTTATGTTATGTTAGTATGTTATATTTTAAGTTAATCGACAGTTATAAAATGCATTGCTTAATATGAATTTAATTAACATTAAGGTGAAGCATGTATGAATTCGATTTTGCAGAATCTTCTTGCTGAAGCATTGAAAGTTGAGCGCAAGAGAACGAAAGAAGAGAAGAGAATTCACAGAGCTCTTGCTGGAACATTTCCTACGATTGATGAAGCACCCAATGATGTAAGTTACTATAGTTTGCATGAATGTTCCTGTAATAAAAAGATCTAAAATTTGCTTAATGTTATATGATGTAATGTGTGTGTCAACATTTTTAATGTTAGCTCTGGTTTGGAATGTGTACACAAGGTAAATTTGGTTTTCAGCTAGTTTTGATCTAAAACCAAATATGGAGGAAAATTAGAATCATTAAATATTGGTGATGAACGAAAAGTTTCATTATAGAATGTAGTTTAAATTTAAGTGAAAGTTAAGTTATATTGAGCTTAATGAATTATTTATAAATAGATTTGTGACTTATGTTGAGCTGAGAGACTAAAAAATTATCTAATATATTAGCTTATCTAATGTAATATTATATGATAATTTAATTAAATGTAAAACTTAGACATATAAACTGGGGCCTAATGACTTCAATATTTCACTTCTGTTTCAGTGTTATTTAGGAATGCTTACACTGGTGCATTGGTGATGTGTTTGTACAGAAAACCTGGCTGAAGGAAATGTCCAGTGGTATACCGAATATTGACAATGGCGATGAAAATGAAGAAACACTAGAATTTACAGAAGAAGAATTGAGTCGTTTGTCAAATAATCCTGCTGTGACGAGAGAAAACAAGAAGACAGAAAAGGAAAGAAAGAAAAGTTTGGAGTTGAAACAAAAGATGAAGATTGTCTCACTTAACAAGCAAGAAAACATCAGAAAGCAACAAATCTTCAAGTAAGTTTTCTTGTGGCCTCTTTTCTACATATTTTAACTAATAACTGATTAAAGTGATTGATAACTGTTGAATAACTGATCTAATGGTTTAATTATATAACTGAATAACTGGTTTTTGGTTTAAATATGTGATATTTTTCATATAGAATTTACTACTTTTATCTTAAAGCTATATTAAACTTAATTAATAAATCACCAAAACAACTTTCGACAAGTTTAATGTCAATATTGCATAGTAGCTATGAGTTTACCATCCTTTTAATCAAATTTAGAATTGTTTACTAATATGGACCACATATTGAAACATCATTGCGTTTGCGCTGCACATGCTTTGATATTTTAACTTTTCCTTTATATAATTTTTTTCTTATAATGTTGCTTTGAAATTACACTTACTTCTAATTTGCTTTCTTTAAAATGCTAGTAGTTTCATTATCCATTGGCTGTTATTTGAATTAAAACGAATGGAAAAGTCTCCTATAGGGGATTGACTGATGGATGATATGATGTAGGATAGAGAGGATTTGAGACAGTCTATTCGTATCCAGACCCTGGTTAAACTAGGATTCAAGGGAAGATGATGATGATTTGAAACTAAACATTAATCTAAATCATCAGATTCTAAGTTTGGTTAACTACAGTTTGGTTAAAATTAAATTTGTGCATTTTAGCGTAAAGTTTGACACAAAACGAGTATTGGATGTCTTTGAAGCTTGGCTTAAAGATTTCATTTAGAGAAACATGTCACATAAATAATAGTTGTTTAATGAGAAAAACAGAGAATGCAGTAAATTAATATTATGTGTCATATTGCTTAGGCTAAGATCTATAAAGCGTGAAATGAAGAGTAGAGAGGAAAAGCTGGCAGCAAGGAAGGCTGCGCAAGAACTCAAGAAGGAACAGGATAAAGAGAAACCAAAGAAGCTTGGCAAGCTTAAGTTCACTCCTCCGATGGTTGAATTGAAGCTCAGCAAAGAACTGGAAGGATCTCTGCGACTTCTAAAGGTGAGATATCGTTTATTTGTTTATCTTGTCACTATTATAGTAAATGCAAAATACTAGCAAATTTAATCAAAAAAATCTAAAGAATTAAAACTGGTCTGCTAAGACCAATGATTAATTTTGTCATGACAGACTAAAAGTATTCTTAACTAAAGCTGATCCCATGATAATGTTAGATTGTAGCAAATTATAATTTTAAAGTACAATGTAGATTGTACTAGTAAATAAACCAATAATCAAGAAAAATAAGGTTGCCACAAAAGAGCCTAAGCCCTATGAGGTAATACAGTCACTAGGAGCTACCTCACAGGGCTTAGTTTATTTTCTTGCATAGTTGCAAAATTAGGCACATAGTCATCAAAAGCAATTTACCATAAACGAGAAACCCATTTAACAATTCATTTATTAGGTGTTGAAAGTTTATTTTTATGTTAACTTGTGGTGTTATATGTTGTCGTCAGTTTTTAAAATGCAATAACGGAAATGCCACATGTATAATGTGATAATTCTGTCAGTGTGCCAACTGGCTAATGTAGAAAAATACACGTATGACATTATAACGGTGACATCGCTGTATAATGTGGCGCCCCAAAATATAACGAGTGATCATGTGATCACATGATTGTTATCAATTCATTATACAGCTACTCGTCTGTATACAGCAACGATATATCACCTCAATTAATCAACCACCTCAATCAATCAATTAATTGCTTAGTGGTCAATCAAGTAACTATTCAATCAATAAATAAATCATTCAGATTTTTTGCACTTTAACATTTTTTGCTAAATCTTTTTTGGTGAAATCTATTATGATCATTGTATCGAAATCTTGGAATGTTTTGTTGTTTCACAGCCGGAAGGTCACATACTTGAGGATCGATTTAAGAGTTTGCAGAAGAGAAACATTTTAGAGCCAAGAGTTAGAGTCAGGTATGTTGTACTAATGTTCTTTGTCAGGCACTATTTTGATTTCAAAATGCATAACTTCCCTTTTGGCATTCGTCTAAATATTCTCCTATGTTGGATGAAGCGCATATTATTTGAATGCTGTATAATTCACATTGCAATTTTTCTGAGCTTTTGCTTATAATTATATAGAACTTGTAATAGCTTGCATTATAGTCATAGTGTATAATGAATAAATAAATTATATAGATCTATATAAAAAATAATCTTAGTGTATCCCGACCGTAGTTAAACTGGGATTCAAGGGAAGATGCTGATGATAATTAATTATAGACATGCATAAATTTTAATCGCTGTTTATGTTTTGTGTATTTTCAGGAGAACCCAGAAGTACAAGGTGAAAGAATATGAAAAGAAGGGTCATAAGGCAGTTGCTGAGTGAACTGTGTTAGATTGTAATTAATTATAATTAAAAATATTTATGTTAATGTTTCAGAACAGTAAAATATGCTGTATGATGATTAATGTAACTCTCCAATAGACTATTGTCAAACAGAAAACTGTCAGACAGACAACTGTCAGACAAACAACTGTCAGACAAACAACTGTCAGACAGACGGCTGTCGGACAGACAACTGTCAGACAGACAACTGTCGGACAGGCAACTGTCAGACAGACAACTGTCGGACAGGCAACTGTCAGACAGACAACTGTCGGACAGGCAACTGTCAGACAGACAACTGTCAGACAGACAACTGTCAGACAGACAACTGTCGGACAGGCAACTGTCAGACAGACAACTGTCAGGCCCTTTAACGTGCTAAACCATCGATTTCCTCATTCAATTGTCATATCAGAGATGGGCTCTCTTGAGAACTAAATTCATAATCTAACGTTTAAAGGATTATAATTCTACTGATTAAACTTTTCTACTAAAGCGTACAGTACAGTGTTTGGCTTAATTTATTGCTTAAACGAAGTAAATCTATCAAATTAATTACAGTTGAATTGTAGTAGCAAAACGCATTACTGGTAGCGTTGTAAGCGCTTTTCAAATCTTGAATTTAAGGTTTGTTGTAAATAAGTGAGAATATTTGAAGCTGGTAATTGTGTAGATAATTGTTACATAACGCTGCAAGTCTTTCTGCTGAATCAAGAAAGGCGTGGATGGACGATTATAGGCTCCCTCTCTTAGTGCACTGCCTACTGGCAAGTCCATGGTGTTTAACGCCTCCGCTCATCTTTGTGATATACCATTCTTTTCTTGGGGGTTTTGCTTTTGACGAGGTTGGCCCCCTATGCCTTCCTCAGCTTAGACTAATATTTACTGAGCAGGGGTGTCATTCGATTATAGGCTAATAGCCTAATAAAATAACAGAAACTTGGGTTTAACTCAATACTGTAACTTGTTGCGCAATGGCTTACTAATGAAGATACCTAATGAGGCTGGGATAGTGACTTCGAAAACTATATTTTAACACAATGATAATTATATAATAAATGTAAATGATATAATCATGACTTTTAGAAAAACTAAAAATATACCTGAAGTCGATTTCACCAGTCCAAGTAGAAACAGAAGCAGTTATATTTACTGATGGGAGATGTAGGCCTACACCTAATTGAAATCTCTTAAAGAAAATATATAAAAGGGAACATGGTCTGAACGTGTTAATGGTATAAACCAACAGTTGCTGTTAAAAAGTGAATCTTAAGATAACATAAAATGTACCGTGTGCATAGCTTTGACTAACACTCTGTGTCGACGCGTCTGAATGCGAACACGTTTGGTCTAATACTTTATATTGGAATAATACTATAACTCACTCTGTAGAATGTCAGATAACGTGATATTTCTTATGACTGATCCAGAGCATGTATTCTAGTTAGCTGATCTGTAAAATCTTTCGACAAGGTTGTAAATTGTAATGCATATGAACTGTGTGCTTGGCATTAAAGTGATAGATATAATCATGGCTAACAATTTTCATGTAGGTCGTGTTTAGGCTTTATTCTGAATATCTGACAGAAAATAACACTCGACTGAAGCTCGTGTTCATATTAAAGCTTGTAGGCTTAAAATCATGTCAATTTATCAAAACTTGTGAATGGTGTGAAAACATTCAGAGCCAGTGATTTACTGGTATAAATATTTATGAATTAGATTTGTGATTATCATGAAAATGAAAGAAGGTTGATCGATGGCATAGATTTAGTAAAATTTCGAGCTGTTGAAGACGAGCTCTTGATAAATGACGTCGGGAATTTATTCAGCACTGCAAGACTGTTGAATGTGTGATACAAGTTACATTAAGTCAACTGAATAAATGTAAACAGCATTCGATATATGTTTAGTTCCTTCTTGCAATTTTATTGAATTATATCTTCATTGCTTATTACTCCTAAATTTTTCTCTGTCTTTCTTTTGAAAACTACATTATCATCATCATCCATTGAAACCCAGTTCAGTTGGATCGGGATAGGAATAGTTCCATTCGTTTAAGGAAATTGTAGATATTTCTGGACCCTAGACGCTCTCCGACAGAATGCCCTTTCTGACTTTGGTTTTTATCCTACTGCTCTGTCGCCTTTTACGCCACGCGCAGTCTACGGTTGGTCTATTCTTCAGTAACCCAAGCTCAACGCGGGTAAAAAAACCCTCCCTAGCGGGGAATCGAACCCCGGCCACGGCGGTGAGAGCGCCGGATCCTAACCACTAGACTACTAGGGATTGCTCTTAATAATTACAAATTAGCTATACATGACCTATGGCCTATCTTGACCTCTGGCCTATTTTAATATCTACGCTAAGATTTACTGTAATATGAAATTTGTGTATTAATTGATGCTGAAAACATTAATTCTCCTGCAAGGAATATATACAAATGCTAGATGCTACAGAACTTAAAACCCAGATTTTAATAATTCCCATAGTGAGTATAAATATTAATAAATTAATAATAATAATAAAGGTTTAACGATGACGATGACGTCTGACTTTAAGTAATTCGTCAGATCATAAGAGTAAGATGTTAAGATGAAGAAATGCACATTATTTGCTAATTTCATTAAAGAAAATTTCAGTCAGCAAAAAGTTCACAAAGATTTAACGAAGTGCTTGTTGGACCAGACTTGTAAGCCATAACTTTAGTTTAGGCAAATGCTGTAGGCCACATATGTTGTAAATTTTAATCTAACTCGACAATTCAATGAATCAAATTGTTATTGATTATAAAGATGTTATTACGAATTTTAAGGCCCGTGTTGACGCACACAATTGTCCTTCATTAGCCTATAGGCCTACTTATACGTGTTGTCAGTATTCAATCGTTTCATTCATGAATGATCGGTGCCTTGACCTTCTTTCTCTTCAGCAGGATTAGAACTGTGGGTAGAATTTCCTCAAAGCCGATTATCTCTTCGACCCACTTTAACCTGATTTTAAACTCAGAAACATTTCCTACAAATTATTGACACCATTTGCTTCAATGACAACAGCAAACTTGTTGTGATTCTGAGGTCACACTGTACAATATTAACTTTCCACGAATATGTAGATCTTTCTACCTACTGTTCTGCTTAACGGGGCAGAAAGAGCACTCCATCGACCAACGAGTTAATTCCTTCACGCAAGGCTATACCTTATCCACAGCTTAATGTAGTCTATAGCTGGGGCATAATATGGCTTCTAAGGTGGTTTCCCGTTTAGTTTCACAGTCCTCGCTCAGTTGCCTCTTGCGACGCATGCAGTTTACGGTTGGTCTATTCTTCAGCGTCCCGAATACAATACGATCCTTCTCTACGACGTTATTTATTTATATATTTTCCTTGTACTGTCTCAACAAAGATTATGGTCTGAACCGCTGAAATAGATCAACCGTAAACTGCTCTTTTAGTAAAAGGTGACTGTGCAAGAATTGAGAACTCTCTAATGAACAATAAAGTGACTACCTAGTTAATCCCGTGCCAAAGGGTATATCTAAAGGCTGTAATATAGTGTAGCCTCTCTGGTTTGAATATTTTACAGTTCTATATAGCCTCTGTGGTTGGAATAATTTATTGTTCAATGGTGTGCTGACCAGTGAACGTGATTACAAATTATTAGTAGGAATATGTATCTTGAACTTGTCTAGCTATTACTAAAGTTTAAAGGAATAGTAAATATTTGCATGGATCTTTGTTTATAACTTAGCTTTTAATGAAGGCTTATAGCCGCTCATATTATCGCCCAACTGATACTGTCACAAATGCGATGAAGAAAGGTCCATATTTACTTCGGGTCGGCAGCAATTTGAAGACGCTACATTTTCTACAAATATCGTGATGTTACATTTATAGAAATTCTCTCTGACAGATTTGATTAGTTCCTTCCTCACTGCTCTACAGTCAGCGCATCGACCGTCCCCTTCATGGATAATATAAGATCAGGAGTCAGCACATCTTTCTTCCCTCTCTCACTCTTTCGATTTTTTCATTCTTACTCTCTCTTTCTTTTTCTCTCTGTCTCTGTGTCTGTCTCTGTCTCTCTCTCTCTTTCTCTCTCTCTCACACACACACAGTCTGCACTCTACGTGCAATGCTCATTAGTTTACTTAATCAACTAACGAACTTCACTAAGTTAATTTTCTGAGTTAGGCCTAACACTGAAATGTTGAATTAATTATTTAATATTATTAAAATTAGTGAATAATATGACTTCCTCAACAACATCATCGTCATCATCTATGACTTCTTCAACATCATCGTCATCATCTAGGACTTCTTCAATATCATCGTCATTATGTATGTCTTCTTCAAATTCATCATCATCATCTCATAGTCATCGTGAAATACTCATTAGTTTATTAAATCAACTAACTAACTTCACTAAGTTAATTTTCTGAGTTGACACTGAAATGTTGAATTAGTTATTCTCTCAGTCAAAACGTTCTTTTTCTCCACTTAGTAGGCTACTTTACACTCGTAGATAAAGTTCTATTCTGAATGTCATACTCGAGTTACTAAGCTTTCCATGTGATGCTTGCAGTGGCTTATCCATCAACTACTCAATGGTTTGTCGTGACTTGTCCATAAACTGTTCTATGGTTATCGTGACTTACCCTTCAACCATTCTATACTAATCGAGACCTGCCATTTTATTGTAATCTTTGTTGTGTCGTTGTTTGGCTACTTTCATTGTATATTTGTAGTTTTGATTTGATATGTAGATTATAAGGTCAACTTTGTACGAGCTATGAACTCAATTAAGAACTATTATGAACTATGAACTCTACTAAGAACTGTTACTATAAGTACTAGCTCTATTAAGAACTCTTAGGTATTATCATGATAGTCAGCAAGATAAGATACTCTGTATCTTCACTAACGACCGATTTTTCTCGCGTTAGATATAGGAATTGCTGTTTATACATTGTATGTCGTTTATGCATTTTGTGTTTTTTGCTGAAAATAAACACTAATGAGAAATAAAGGTAAATAAAATAAAGGTAAAGGAAATAAATGAGATATAGAGGTAGATAAAATATTATCTACCTCTATATCTTTATGTCCTGTGGCAACATAGTTGAACATAATTTGCATCTCTGAGTGCTGTGCAGTGCTACATGTTGTGCTGAACGAGTGTTTTTGCTAATTGACTCATTTGACGATTTATATTATGATCAATTAGTCTATATGATTTATTGCAATCTATCTCAATGCATCTCTATGCAATCTATCCCTATGCGATTGATATCTATGCGGTCACTCTCTTTGCAGTATATATCTATCTAGTCTATCTCTATGCAGTCAATATATATCTAGTTTATTAACGTGCAGCCTATCTCCTAAATCTAAGCATGTTCTCAACTTCTACTTTATCATTTTATATCTATCAACGGCAGCCTATCTCCTAAACCAAAGTATGTTCTCAGTTTCTACTTTATAATTTCAAAGCTATTAGATAATTAACTAATTGTTAATCATTTCTCATTAGTGTTATTTTACCATTGTTAAATGTTATGTGTAAGTGGAGTAGCAAAGGAGGGAGTGAGGTGAGGGGTGAAGGTGTTGCCATCCTTAGATCAGTATTTAAATTTTTGTGGCCTAAAAATCTAAATATCCACAGCATATATTAGAGCGCTACTGTTGTCAATGACACAATTAATAGATATGGAACCAATTTCAACCAAAAGTAAAATGACGAGTAGAATGCAAATTATTCCAATACGATGCAAATCAGTTATCCAGAACACTTCTCTAGTATAAATATGCTATATAGTAAATTAAAGGAAAGGTGTTTGCTGAATTTTTCTGCCATTCATAATCATGTGACTCAAATATTTGAGGCTCCATGCCCGATCTGTGGGTGTAAATAATCAATAATTAATTTATAATAATTAGTTATTAATAATGATGCATGGTATGGTATAATTGATAATTCTAGGGAATAAACAAAGATCGCCGACATTATAGCGACGTGCTCTATATAGTCGCTCCGATGAACACTCCATTTCAGCACACCACATGTCTCTCTCTCTCTCTCTCTCTCTCTCACTTTCTCTCTAATGCTCTGGAAAGTAGCAGGATCAAGGTACATATTCCTACTCACACTCTGCTTTCACGCTCCCTGAAAGGCACTCTTTCGATCACCAAGTTAATCCGTACATAAAAATCTCATGAACAACATGTAACCGGCTTTAAATCTGGCTTCTATTCAGCAGACCAACTCCAGTTTACTATGACTTCCAAGGCTATTCACTATCAGAAGCAAAGGCGTCCAGTTGAGAAATGATTTCCGCTGTGACTAATCCCTCATCTCTACCCGCAACCTTTTATCCGTAGACTCCGGTGTGAATAGTCAAGTCGATGCCATGCTGATTGGTCCAGCCAGAGGTTGCAGATTCATCATCTGGTTGGGTTTGTCTCCAATTACACCAAAAGACGCCTTAATAAGGACAATAAAAAATATTTTAATGACATATTCAAAAGGAAGACATACCTTTTTAATGAGTTGCGAATAAATAGCAGGTCCACCATCCAAAGATATGTTATACAAGACTAGGGGTAAGTACATTATATTAACTCTCATCAGATAGCACAGTGTTCATTATTACACCATAAAGATTACGCCTTAGCCGAATCGTGATATAATCTTTAATCAATCTCCATATTTTAAATGAAAAGTGGAAAGTGTTGCCAGCTTTACATTTATACATGTCATACAGGGGCAAGCCTAACGCTAAACACACGTTGTAGTGAAATGATAGATATCATCTCCGATGATTTCCAGCACTTTTATTATCACGTGTTTAACCACTCGACAGCTGAGTGAGTTATCCATGCTACCAGTCCTGTATAGTAGGATACAGGACTTATAATAATGTCGAATTTTATTCTCTGATCAGCTTTACCAGGAATTTATTCTATGATCTCTGGAACAATCATTAAACATTTCACGACAACGCGCTTATAGACATTTAGACATCATCAATAGGATTCTGTAAATTTTACGAGATACATAATTTATGCCTTAATTATCACAGCAATTAGATTAAAAGTTATGAAATTAGATAAGATGACATCTGTGTTGTTCTCTAAACATGAGATCAACACAGACGAAGCCATCAATGGACTCATAAATCAACTCAGAGGTAGGTTAATCAGAGTTTTTGAAGAAACTAACTCTTTGTTGGTAATTAGGACATGACTGTTTTCAAATTAAAGAAAATATGTTGGAATATAAATTTCGGCTTCACTGCTAAAACGAATCTTCGGCAGCTGTCTACCGTACTTAGTCGTAGTAGATGTGGTTAAGAATTGACGGTCTCTCTCTCTCTCTCTCTCTCTCTCTCTCTCTCTTTAGTGCACTGTCAAGTGGCAGGTTCAGGGTATATATTCATACTCAAAGTCTGCTTTCTGGGCTCCATAAGAGCACTCCTTAGATCAACAAGTTAATCCCTTCACAAAGTCCATACCTTATGTAGCCTATTGCTTGGGAAAAGTATGGCTTCTGAGGTGGTTGCCCGTTGCCGTCCTCAGCTAGATGGATTCTATGAGTCATAAAATAGCATTTTAACTTAAAATAATCCGACTGACTGAAAAACTGTACATGACTTTTGAACATATCCAATAAGTTGAATGGAACTGAATTGAATAATGTTTACTTCACTTCAGGTTCTCAATCATGAACTATAAGTACATACAGTAGCATCATACACTATAAGTATATACAGTACAAGGAAGCGAAATGGGATGCAAAGGCCAGAAAGCGCTAACAAGGCTTTGTTAGGTTTTGTAATACCATTTGCTTGTAGAAATTCGAATTGATCAATAATACAGTATATTCTAAACGTGTTGTACGAGAAGACTTAAGAGTTTTGAGATGATCTACTTCGTTACTACCAGATCCACTACAGTGTCGTATATTCTCTATTTAGCTCAAGAACCTGACCTCGATAAAAGTTTTTGTCTTTAACTTGCATAGAATTGTCGATTCATGCAATTCTCCATAATGAGCGTCCAGTCAAACTTTATGTAGACCTATAGAGCTAAGTTCAACGTCTGTTTTTGTATCATAAGAGATACTGTCAGAAATGTCAGGCTGTGATTTAAACTGATGTTCTCCGGCTTCGAAGTCATGCATGCTATTTATACGGCCAACCAACCGTTACTGTAAGTAGAAGTATATAAAAATTATATAGACTGTACATGTATCTTGAATTTGTCATTCTGCAGAACACTAAAGGGGAAGGTTTAGCTCTTTCAAATATTATATTTAAATTAATTTGCTACCAACTTCTGCTTATAGGTACACTTGACTGGACAGGAGAGCCTTAAAATATTGTAATTAGCTCCATCCTGCCACGTTCTGATTTCTTTGCTTGTTCCGAGCCTCTGTTGTCAAACGAAGGTTCGTTCAACCAATTTAACCCTTCATCACGCTTCATTTAACTTCTTTCGATCGAAAGAAATAAGAGCGGAATGGCGGAATATCTGTGGTCTGGAGTTTAACGAGCCTACATCCTCATGCATCATAGACAAAGACTAAAAAGTTCTGCAGAGCATACTAAATCTCAAAGAGCTGTCGGAGAATTTCTTAACAGTGTTCTTTCATCCGGGATTACCTTGAAATTGATTCAATAGAAGCAAGTTAATATAATTTTGTTACATCTAATGGAGCGAGACTGATTGATCTAAGTAGATCCATCTAACTAGTGATCTTTAAGGTGACAGGCCCAATGCAAAAATGTAATACAAACTAGCATCTATGAAATGCACCCAGGGTGGATCTAGCAGACTTCCTTAGATTTATGTAGATGTTTTTCGACAGCGGATCAGTAGGTGCAGGGTTCAAATACAGTGCTCTTCTCGTCACTAATTTTCTATGGAGGAGGAAATTGACGTTAAACTTGGCTTTGATTTTAGCTACAATTCAATTCAAGTTAATAAGATGATAGGTCCAATGCATGGGTTATTCAAACTAATAGCTGTGAAATACAACCAGGGAACAGCTATGAAATACAACCAGGGAATAGCTAAGAAATACAACCAAAATACAACCATATAATCACTATCCGTCCACACGTGTACATTGGTAAAAATTATGACAAATTAAGTACTCGTTATACCTTCAATCAATCCTTTCTAAATGTAACTGCTAGGCTAACCGTAGGTCTCGTATCAAAGTTCCAAAAGATACCAACGAATAAGTAACTAAAACTTAAGATACTCAAAAAAGTACCTGTACCTTTAAAACTTAAAACTTAAAAGATATTAAACAAAGTACCTGTACCTTTTAATTCATCACGTAAGTTCTGGTGATTGAGGGCGGCAACAAAGTAAAGGACCATTATGAGACATTCTAAAGTAATTGATTATGCATCTCTTTCTTAGTGCACTGCCTACTGGCAGGTCCATGGTATATAGCGCCTCCACTCTTCTCTGCCTTCCGCTTTCTTCTTCATGTCCACATATGAGTGGATCTTTAAATCATCTAACATTCCTAACCGCGGCCTGCCTCTGCCTCTGCCTCACTTTCCTTCCATTTGACCTTCTATGGCCTCTTTTAACAGACTTTCCCCTTAGTATGTGTCCTATCCAACTCTTCTTTCTATTCCTTAATACATTATGTATAATTATATATATTGACTAATATGTACTTAAAAATACAATACTTTTCCCAAGCAATAGGCTACATAAGGTATGGATGAGGCATAGACTTTGTGAAGGGATGAACTTGTTGATCTAAGGAGTGCTCTTATGGAGCGAGAAAGTATTGACTATGAATATGTACCTTGAACCTGCTACTTGGCAGTGCACTGAAGAAGGGTACTTAAAAAACAAAGATGTGTTTATCTCCAACTGATGAACAGGGAACATGACGGACCGTCACACTTTCATCCTATAATGTCTAAAATTGCAGATTTTTAGAATATTTTTAGTCGCTGTGTTAAATAAAAACTATCTTAGGAAATGATATCTGAACTGATAGGTCATTTGTTTGTTAATGGCAGTTGAGCACTGACAGCTCATTCAAATCTCTCTTTAGATCCTCTGAGATAAATGACTTCCGGATAAAGTAGAACCTGGACGTAAGTGAATATTTTAATCAAACTCCTGTCTGTCTTCATAAAAATTCTTCAAAAAAAGTGGTTCCTAAACCGAGGTCAGCAAATCAAATGAGAAATCAAATGTTTATCTTTACACTGGGTGAATCAAAATACAATATCCGGATTTCTTCTGTAGCTAATAACTTCCTGACATCACCTTCGCCTGAGAAACCGTATGTTAAAATGCTCGCTAGAAAACTATGTAGGGAGTCATATTTTTCTCAAGCTAATGAACATATTGACTAGCCCACTGGTGTATAATATTTAATCGAATGGACTTAATAATCTACGGAGTTCTAGTTGATAAGCCAAATAGGTTCCTTTTCATTGTGAGTAGGAATGGTTATCTAGAACCAATATGAAATTGACAAAAGAAGAGAGAGAGAGAGAGAGGGGAAGGATTTAGGAGAGAAAAAGGTGATATCAGACAACGACGCTAGTAAGGAATTATGAACTCTCAGGGGTTAAATTTGATTTTTGGTTAATTCTTCTTATTAAATATTCTTATGAAAAATTATGTTTAAAGTACAAAAATTAAGAAACATATTTGGGAAAGCTTGAAAATTGAACTCTTCTGATTGGACACGGTTTCAAATTTTATTATATTTTTGTAATCATTTATCTGTAACTCTATTTGTTGCAGATTTTATTGTTGCTGCTACTGTTGT
Organism: Enchytraeus crypticus; assembly: GCA_905160935.1. Classification (NCBI taxonomy): domain Eukaryota; kingdom Metazoa; phylum Annelida; class Clitellata; order Enchytraeida; family Enchytraeidae; genus Enchytraeus; species Enchytraeus crypticus. The sequence goes on from CAJHZI010000629.1 coordinate 148,533, forward strand.
TGTCGTTGTTATCAGCGTCGTTGTTGTTGTTGTCGTTGTTAACAGCGTCGTTGTTGTTGCTGCTGTAGTTACGTGCGGTTGTTGCTGCTACTAAGAATCAACACATAGGCCTAGGCTATAAAAACACGAGTTATAAATAAATGCATTTTAAAATAGGACATTAGCAACGTAGTTTATTTAACTCGAGATATGACTTGGTGATTGTTATGTAATGTAGTGTGAGCTTCTTAACTTCCTTCTTTCAGATGTTCACTTTATTGATTACTTGCAAGCTTTACCTGACAGCTTTGTATGACGAATAAAGATATTCATATATATATATATATATATATATATATATATAATATGTAAACAATGTGAATTTACACATGTATATATATATACATATATATATATATATATATATATATATATATATATATATATATATATATATATATATATATGATAAATGGGCACCAAATGAATATATAAATAGCTCAGTGCTTATGAACGTCAGATAATAGCATGACACTAACTGATGGAACTACAAATGGAACAAATCGATCTTGAGGTTAACTGAAATTCTGTGGGTCCGATTCTCGGCCGCGCTTATCTGAAAGTAAAATTTCGGATATTCACGATATACAATAGGCCTACTAATAAGTGAACACAGGTGTCAAACAGGCTAGTGGTTTAAATGTGTTATTAGTATGAGAACTGACAGCATGATCTTAATATAAAAATCTGAACTATTAAAAATACAAATAAATTAATAATAAAATGATAAGTAAATTATAACAATTAATGAAAATATTAATTTAGAAATTTAAAAATGAGTATAATATTACACGAAATTCTCAAATGACAGTGAGAGGTATGGATGACCCGTTGCTATATTATAGGTGAAGTCTATTTAGTTTTCGCTGTTATACAGTATATTATTTTGTTTTAATTAATTAGAGGCGTCTTAGCGACCAATCGTTGGGCTAGTAATTTATTAATTAGCGGAAACATGGGCTCATTTCGACTGCTTCTTTCCAGTTCTTTCATTAATTTAAACGTGATCAGATTTCAAAACTTCCGTCAACTATAATTCCCACGTTCTTATGCCATTACTTTTCTCCCGATATGTATGCATGTTTGAACAACAACAACAACAGTAACATTAGAAACAACTTGATATTTCTTGCTATTTATTTTGTTTAGACCTAATTGTCGTCCGTAGGAAGAGTAGATATTCTTTGTTGAAATACGTTATTCATTAAAATTAGTATTAAATTATTCATTAAATGCATTTATCTTAGTAAGCTGGTTTGGTAAGTTTAAGCTCGGGTGTTAGACTTAAGCTCTGGTGATAGGCTTAAGCTCGGATGGTAGGCTTAAGCTTGGGTGGTAGGCTTAAGCTGGGATGATAGGTTGGAATTCAGTTATAAAGAAAAGAATAATATAGTAATTAAGTCATAGAAAGAGAGTTACAGAGAATAAAAGATGATAAAAATGTAGAGAGAGAGAGAGGCGGAGGAGTGCGAGTAGAGTATCTAGAGATGGACCTAGGGAGAAATATAATGAAGGATTGGAATGAAAGAGAGGAGATGAATTGAGGTCTTGAGTTAATTAACGCTGGAATTTCTGCTTCGTTATTCTCGAAGACATTCGAGTTAAAGTTGTGTCAACGTGCAGTTTGTAGATCACACAAACAGTAGTTTTCAACACTCAACCAGTTGTTGCTCCAGTGTTGTTTATTTGCTGCCCCTCTGTTGTCCAAGTGTTATATCCAGGTTGAACCTTTTTATCCTTGTGTTGTTCCTATGTTGTCCTTGCATTGTTTCTATGTTGTCTCTGTGTTGTCCCTGTGTTGTTACTAGAATGAACTTGTGTTGTCCTTGTGATGCTTCTCTGTTTTACTTGTGTTGTCTATGTGTTGTTTCTCTGTTGCCCCTGTGTTGTCCCTATGTTGTTTCTATTTTGTCCCTGTGTTGGTCCAATGGTGCCTATATCAACATCATATTGTCCTTTATTGTTTATATTTCGTCTATGATTTTCCTCTGTTGTTCCTCTATATATATATAATATATATATATATATATATATATATATATATATATATATATATATATTTCGTCTATGATTTTCCTCTATTGTTCCTCTATATATATAATATATATATGATATATATATATAGAATATATATTTATTTGTATCATATTTATATTATATATATGTATATATATATATATAACTTAAACTGATGTTATATATATATATATATACATGTATATAAATTAAACTGGTGGTATAAAACTGCTATAGTAAATTTAGAGTAGGCCTATACTCTTAATAAAGTATATTTACATGTAGAGTATACTCTAAGTATACTTCAATACATTTAAATTGCTCTGCGATTTTATATTAACAAAGGTAAATTTGGTTGCGTACACTAAGATTGTTAAGTTTAATCGCTTTACATCATAGTAAAACTAAATTCAGCTTCACATCTATTACAAATTCTTTCCTTAAATCTACGAGAATATCAACATATGAGGTGTTTTATGTGATACGAGATTCAAGGGTAACTTAATTTAAATTATGCAAATTGAAAGAGTTATAATGTCAGTAGATTAAATACATTCAAATCTCTATTAAGCTTACACAATTTTTTTCGGAGTTAAAAAGAGATTCTAATTATACTCTTATACAAGATTCCTTAGAATGTTTAAAGCATATTATTAATGAAAAAGGAGGGCCATAAACCATGCTTAAATTTCAGAGCTTTATAAACAGAATTAACCCGCTTAAGCTAAAACTTAAAATTACCTTTTAATATGTTCTCATCTTTGAGGCCATTCTACTTAAGCGTAGCGTAGTCGGAAATGTCTAAAAATTAAAAATTAAAATAATAAGAAGCTCTAGAATTACCGGTTTAAATTTGCTCCCCTTGAATAAGACACGTTCGCCGTTGTGGCTTCCCGTTAAAATTATGATGACCTTAAAGCGAATGAAATGCGCGTATTTTCTATTGTGCATATAAAATTAAATCTATCTGCTTTATCGGATTTTTAAACTGGAGGATCTCGTGCAACCTGATGGCTATTAGAGATGTAATTTTTTATTTAATCGATTTTAACTCTGCTGTAAGACACACATAATATATACTACTAAAGTAACATAGAAGTAAATAAATAAATAACAAAGAAATATATATATATATATATATATATATATATATATATATATATATATATATATTACACGTAGGAATACGTATATAAATAAATAAATAATTTAATCAATTAATTATAAATATATATATTTAAATATATATGTATATATATAAATCTATTTACTTCTATATATATATTTATATATTTCTATAAATATATAGCCCCGTGTTGTGCTCGGGTGTGGTTGGACCACTGCAGAATAGGGCAACCGCAAACAATCATCTGCCGCGTGTACGTAAGAGGCGACTAAAGTCAGGAGCTGAGGATGGCAAGATGGGACCCACCTCACCATGAAATATTTTTCCCCAGGATTAAATGGTAATTAATCCACCTAACTGAGGAAGGCAACGGGAAACCACCTCATATATATATATATATTACACGTAGGAATACGTATATAAATAAATAAATAATTTAATCAATTAATTATAAATATATATATTTAAATATATATGTATATATATAAATCTATTTACTTCTATATATATATTTATATATTTCTATAAATATATAGCCCCGTGTTGTGCTCGGGTGTGGTTGGACCACTGCAGAATAGGGCAACCGCAAACAATCATCTGCCGCGTGTACGTAAGAGGCGACTAAAGTCAGGAGCTGAGGATGGCAAGATGGGACCCACCTCACCATGAAATATTTTTCCCCAGGATTAAATGGTAATTAATCCACCTAACTGAGGAAGGCAACGGGAAACCACCTCAGAAGCCATATTTTTCCCAAGCTATAGGCTACATAAGGTATGAATAAGGCATAGACTTTGTGAAGGGATTAACTTGTTGATCTAAGGAGTGCTCTTATGGAGCGAGAAAGCAGACTTTGAGTATGAATATACACCTTAAACCAGCCACTTGGCAGTGCACTGAAGAGAGATAAATATATATATATATATAGGCCTATATATTTCTTTATTCTTATTTATTTTATTTCTTTACATCTTAGAGCACTGCCATTCTGATAGAGGCAGGTCCAGGGCGGCATATAGCGCCTACCATTTTCTCTGTCTTCCGTTTTCCTCTTCATGCCCACATCTGAGTGGATAAATAAATCGTATAACATTCCAAATTTCGGTCAGCCTTCTCTGAGCACTTTTAGTAATCTTTCTCCCCGTAGAATGTGTCATATCCAGTTTTTATATTCTTACTGCATTTACCAACTGTCTATCTGAACCAACTCTCAGCAGAACGTTTTCATTTGTGCTTTTTAAATATTAATAATAATAATAAGAATAATAAAAATAAAAATAATATAATAAGTATATTTATAAGGCGCCGCTGTATGCTAAATGCCACAGTAGCTTCTATCCTTCAGATTCGTTTCACATATAGACCTACTGACGTGTGTATACGTATGTATAAATTTATATAAATATAGGGCCTATATACATACATATATATATATATATATATATATATATATATACATGTATATATATATATATATATATATATATATAAGTGTGTGTGTGCGTGTATAGATATCATCATTTATCATATTTTTCTTTAAGCTCATCATAGTTCGCATTAGCATAAGTTTGTGTTTTTTCCTGTTGCATTTGCTTGCGTTTATGTTGTGTATGTGAACTCTTCAGGGTTGAAGACCCTTTTGGTATCCTTATTAAATTAAATTGAATTGAATTTATATATATATATATATGTGTGTGTATGTGTGTATGTGTGTGTGTGTGTGTGTGTGTGTGAATACAAATGTGACTTTGAAGGACCTTGAATGACATGAGATGAAATAAATCTTTAGCCAGTTATATCTGTATATTTTTTAATATCATTGTAGCGACCTGTTTTCGACCTCGCAATCTCTTAGTTGTTAATCCAATGTGCAACCACTGCGCGCTGCTGGATCTGAATGTCCAGAATATATCCTTAACATTTCAGATTACCTTCATTATGTCACTCCTCTCGTCCCTCTGAGCTTCGTCAGGGCTAATAGAGCCTGAATGATTCGGGAAGCAGCATGCTGAGTAGATAATGAGGCAAAACTGAGAATTTATTTATTTTAAGATGTAACATCAGAAAAACAGAAATCGTTATTGTAACGTTTATGAGCCAATCAGCAATTTAAAAATACATTAGCGCTGAAAGTCTAATAGAGGAGTGTGCATGGACTTTAAAAAAGAATTTGACGTTAAAACTCCAACAGTAATTATCATTAATTAATTAACCTGGATATAAGGATATAAGCACACATTTATTGTCTTACTGGAAAATGTGAAAGAGGAGGGTGTGTAAATGTTACAAGTGAACTGGGAATCCACCCCTCCCCCCACTCATTCTCTCCTAGCTCGTCGCCCCTGAATTAAGGCCCTGATTCCTGTGCGTGATTTATCAGGGCAGTTTCATGACTCCTGATCACCTCCGGGATTTATAAAGAAATTATCTTTGTCGTTTGTACGAGCGGTCCATATGGTTTTGTAGTTTATTAGAGAATAAGTGCTTCAGCAAATTTTGCAAATTTGAAGCGAAGTGAAGTGAAAGGATGCCAGGGTGGCACTAATGAAGCAAATCAGTAGATTTGCTTATCTACTGATTGATTATTTGATTAGCAAATCTACTGATTTACTTATTTAGATCAAAGAACTGGCGTAATATTCTGATTTTAAGCTGTGATGTATTGCTTTAGTCCTCGACTAATTTTTCTGTTACTGAGTATCTGAATATACTAGCAGGCAATATATATATATATATATATATATATATATATATATATATATATATATAAAATGGAATTTGACTTCATGAAAATGAATTACCTTGAAGTCCCTCATTTTAGTTAATTTCCCCTTTCCGATGTAAGTTTTCGCTTATCCAGACTTTCTGCGATGTTACGTATTAGAGCTCTTCAAGGCTTCGACTTTCTTGGTTTTGTCTTAATAAAAAATTCAAGAGACAATTACTGGCAAATCATTGTTCAGCGCCGGATAAGCAGCTTATCAGGTTTAGACATTACGAAGCCTTGTCAAAATTAGTCTGAAATGTGGTTCAGATTGACAGTGCGTTCCTTCCCAAGAGAAACAACAAAACCTAAGAATTATTATTTGAAGATTTTCTGAGAATGTCTAATGTAAAGCTCAGACGCGAAAAGTTCAGTTCTTCGTAAACACGGTCGATCTACAGCGATTGGCCTATGTATTTAGCATATAGGTCTATATACATGTATGTTAAAAATATACATATACATGTATATATATTAATTTATATATATACAGATATAATATATATATATATACATACGACCTACATATATGTATATATATGTAGGTCTACAGTGTATATATATATATATATATATATATATATATATATATAATACATACATCTCTGTCTCTCACTCTGTCAAGCTGTAATTCCTAGTCCACACTCATTAAGTGTGATTTCACTCTCCATAAAGAGTACTCCATAGATTGACCAGTTAAATCCCCTTAAAATGCTAATGCTATGCCTTATCTATGTATATTCCATGTAGTCTGAGTGTTGAGAAAAGAATGGCTTTTCCATGAGGTGGTTTCGCACCACAGTCGTTATATATATATATATATATTTATATGCATATATATAAATTAGTACTTATATTATTATTACTTTCTTACTTTATTAATTATTAATTATTATATATATACATGTATATATACATGTATATGTGTGTATATATGTATATAATTATATACACACACATATATATATACTGTATATACATGTATATATATATATATATATATTATATATAGAGAGAGAGAGATAGAGAGAGAGAAAGAGAAAAGAGAGAGAGAGAGAGAGGCAGAGGAAACTAGAGGCATTGAAAATTTGGATATGGAGAAGAATGGAAAGGATTTGCTGGTCTCAAAAGGTTATATATGAGGAAGTATTGGAGAGAGTTGGTACAGATAGACAGTTGATAAATGCATTAAGAAATAGGAAGAAAAGTTGGATAGGTCACTTTGTAAGGGGGAAAGTCTGCTATAAGAGGTCATGGAAAGCAGAATGGAAAGAAATGGAGGCAGAGGCAGGCCGAGATTAGGTATGTTAGATGATTTAAAGATCTTCTCATATGTGGACATGAAGAGGAAAACGGATGACAGAGAAGAGTGGAGGCGTTACATACCATGGACCTGCCAGTAGGCAGTGCACTGAAATATATGTATGTATGCATGTATGTCTATATATGTATATATATATATATATAATATTATATATATATACATACATATATATACATATGTATATACATGCATATGTATATATATATGTATATATATGTATATACAGTATATATAATATTATATATATACCCATGTATATATATATACATACATGTATATGTACAGTATATACATACATGCATACATACATATATCTCAGTGCACTGCCTACTGGCAGGTCCATGGTATGTAACGCCTCCACTATTCTCTGTCATCCGTTTTCCTTAGCAGATATATATATATTATACGTAAATGTATATATCTATATACATGTAGTCTATATATAGACTGCATGACAAAACACCGCTAAAGAAAATTTTTCATTTTTCCTAGTTGGAAAACCATACCAGACATCTTATTTCCCAGGCGAAAAGAAACATTAAAATTTTCAAAAGGCTCAACCTTTACAATTGGAAGAAATATATACCTTGGACTTGCCAATATCAGAAAACTAGACAGTAGTTCTTAGTACAACATTATATCACCTCTCGGTTGAAACCACCGTGCGAAGATATTTAATCGTCTTATCAATTCGATTCGATATCAGAATTTATTCTACTTTTCGATATGTCGGAAAGGCAGCGAAGCGTAAGCGATAAATAAATCAGTTATCTGATAAATCCATGTATCGGATCGTAGTCGGCTGATTGAAAGCTGTACGCAAGGCCATCATTTAATCGACCGAGGGGTTAAGATCTAGGATGTCGTATTTATCGGAATAAGTAGTTACCTTTCCAGATGCAATTCCTTTCAGCAGAATGTTAGCAGCTTTTTTCTGACTCTTTAATTTCTTTAAGAATCAGAATAAGATTTTACTTCATAACGAATCTTACTAAGGTTTAATTTCTTAAAGAATCTGTTGCTATTCTTATTCTTTCTATCCTAGTATAAATTAAATTGGACGTCAATAACGTATCTACATGTAGGCCTAGATTGAGAAGACAGATCCAATAATTAATACGACTGCAAAAAGATTATAAAAAGTATGGCTAAGTCCAGTTTAGTTCTATTAGGCTAATTCTCTTTCAGTTACTGAATAATCAGGTAGTAGGAACTAAGAATAAAGACAAAGCCAAATTCCATCCTCAATGAAATGTAGTTAAGCAATTTATACTGTTCTTAAAAATACTCACGAACACCTCTTTTTTAAACCTGTTCACTCAAGGAATTTCATAAGTCAGGTTTCCTAAGATAAAACTCAAAAATTGTCCAGTCAATTATATCCTATCCAATGCAATCTATCCTCATACTTTGCTTGGAAATTCAATTAATATTACTGCCTTCTTTATCTTGAAAATTATTAAGTAAATCAATCTGTTTATGAACTTTTGAATAAGCTAGTAAACTAGGTGACTGCTTGAATCAGTATGATAACCATTCTGCATTCATAAATCCAATTCACTTCCGACATCAAATATGGCGAAATTTTGTCAACCCAGTGAACTAGAAACAGTTTTGTTTACGACTATGTTCGATACATCCATAAGTCTGTATAGGATGCGGTCATTCTTTCATTTCACATTGGTAATTTATTATACATTCAAGAATGATAAATGAGCGAATAAATTCATTTCGTGATTCATTTAATATTCAGCTCACTGATATATTGCTTCACAGTAGTTTCTCTCAGTTATATTGAGGAACGAATATATTGAATAGAATGAACGAATGAATGAATGAATGAATGAGTGAGTGAGTGAATGAATGAATGAATTAATGCTTAGCCCCACTCTATTAGGTCAAGCGATTTTTCGTGAATTGAAGTCCTGGTTTCGTTTTTTCTCTTGAACTACCGGTACTTATGACAAGCTCGATTATACAGCCGACTAATAATATTGTTAAATCTAATGGCTATCTTGGCTTCCTGATTTAACAAATGGAACTTGACTTTGGAACCATTTAATTTTGTAGTTAGTTTCCAATAATTCATTGGCATACTATACATATGCATTGAACTAATATACGCTTATTTTTATAGATTATTTAAGACCATATTTTCAAAGTGTCATTCGCAATATATATGGCAGAAAAAATATAAAGATAGAGAAAGAAAGAGATTACAAGCAGATTATAGTTGAATTTTCTATAATTAATTTCTCGAAACACTGCAAACACTGTTGTTCAACAAATTAACATATTTATCTTTTAAGAAGAAAAATTAAGCACGATTTGTAGAACATAGACCAAACCATGATGATATAATATTTTAGTCAATACCATAAGCTTAAATCGCTAGGTTAGGTATAACTTTATTGTTTCCACATATGTCTAGTAAATTAATTTCTGTCCGGTTCACCTATGAATAAAATTAAGGGATTTCGGTACAGCTCATAGTCGGTAATATAACATTTGATAGTTTCACTTGAAGCTCAAAATACTGGGCCAATTTGACATATTTATAACATCCAACAATTATGGAGCATTTTGAGACCAAATTTCACAAAATCAAATAAGTTCAGATATCGAAAAACACCTGTTCATAGAGACTGACAATAACATTCGAAATTTATTCGAATTTATAACGCCGTCACTATAACCATATGATGCATGGCATGTACGCTGCGCAAGTTGTTCGACAGCGGATCAGTAGATACCGGGTTCAAATTCAGTACTCTTATCTTCACTGACATGCTATCGAGCAGGAAACTGACGTTAAATTTGGCTTTAGCTTTTTGATACATAAGGGTCATCTCAATAAATGGACTGTATATGCAATAGCTTAGACTAGCAGTTGTCTTTCATAAGATAAAAATATTACTGTTCAACCTCTTTCTAACCTCGCGCAGTAATTTTATTGTGGCACATTCGCAACGATACTCTATTATCAACGTGCCGCGCCGGATTTGGGAAGGATCGAAATGATGGATATTAAGTTAAGGCGAAATCAATCTATCCCCAGACAGTACTATTAGAATTGTTTGACGACTTGGAGCTATCGCAAAGCTTCTTCATCAGACAAGAGTCTATAACAATCCAATGTGTCGAACTCTTACAACGATAATCTTGCTTAGTTTTTTCACATAATTTGTTTTCGATAAAAAATCAATTATAACCTTTTCTGGCGATATTAATGTAGTAATTTCACTGTTAGGAAAGGCAGCTCTTTTGATTACCAACGCCTCTATCTCAGTGTATTGCCTAGAGGCAGGTTCATGGCATATAATTTAGTATCTGCTGTTATTGCTTACCTTACAACTATCAATTATGATTACTTACAATTATGACTACCTTATTTTTGTAATTAAATAAAATATATGAAAGTTAATTTGCTTAATCCCTCAGGTTTCTTTGAGATCATGCGAAGGCTTGCTTCATACACGTGAAGGTTTCTTCATGAGTGTTCGTCAATAAGTTGCATAGTGGTTTTCTTGTGCACAGTTAATTTGTTAAAATATTGATTTAGTTATATGTAGCACTGCGCTTTGTGAAATAATTGTGTGTTTCTTTTTCTTGGATTAGACAGCATCATGAAAAATAATTGCAAAAAATTAAAACGGAAAAAGGGTAATTATCAATAATGACTAATCATAATGACTATTAATGACTGATAATGACTGATAATGATTATGACTATGATAATGATCATGGTAATGACTATTATAATAACTATGATAATGACTATGATAATTGCTTATGATAATGACTATTATAATAACTATGATAATGACTATGATAATGATGATGATAATGACTATTATAATAACTATGATAATGACTATGATAATGATCATGATAATGACTATTATAATAACTATGATAATGACTATGATAATTGATTATGATAATGACTATGATTATAACTATGGTAATGATTATGATTATGACTGATAATGACTAATAATGATTGAGTAATGACTGATTAAAAGGGACCAACGCAAGTTAAAAAGCTGAAATAAGAAGATAACTGAAAAGCTAAGAGCTCCTAATCTGTTTTTCGAACGTTAGATTTATTAGTTATCTGTGTCGAGGGACTTCATCCTAATGCGCAAATCATGTCTATCTATTTGTACGCAAACTTTTGAATTAGTGCAAAGTTTTGTCATTGTCAAAATGCGATTAACTGAGAGTTAGAAAACAATTATTTTAAATATTAGAGCGACAAGCGCAGAGATTGAAGGTAAAATGTTTCGCACTGTGTTGGACGTCGTTCTCTTTTCTTTTCAGATTGAATCTAGAAATTAAATAAATATCCTAAATGCAACTGTTAATGATTCGTGAGAGACAACTAACGTACGTAGGCCTACCTGATGGATGTGATTTAAAAATAAATAAATGTGTTTAATAAAGGCTTAATTTTAAAATGTTATATGCCCCTCCTGTGATGACATAGCCTTTCATAAATATTCACTTGGGTACTCATTAAATGATTGGTAATAGCTGAATGGGTTTACGAATTGTTTTCTTGGACCAGCTTTCTGGCAGCTATGCAGCTGTCAGAAAGCAGATATTAGATATTGCGATGAATGTGGGAAGTAAAATTTATGTAGAAAATTTTAAGTTTTTCCTATAAGCTTCATTTCCTTTTTCAATTTCAAAAAATTTCTCTAAAAAGACTATTGCAAGCAAATCTCAACATCTTTTTCTGTAAAATATATTCTTCAGACGGTGTAGCTGAATTTGGACTGTTGACTCCTGATTATCAATCCAGTGTGGCAGCAAGTCCACGCGAAAATTGGTAAGCATGTAAAAATATAATTATAACGGAACATTTGACTTACGCAAACACTTACAGAGGTATGAAAGCATCACGATGGACTTATCTACTATATGCTGAAAATTTTAAGAAATATGTTGCGAAGACTATTAAAATTAATCTTGATTTTATGCGAATGATCAACGTTAAGCAAGATAGGAATATTTCATATCGCTCATTTTATAGGCCTGTGGCATAATTAGCCAAAAAATTATTATTTATAATTCTTTTCGAATTCGTGTAGTAAAAATTAAAACTCTGGAGCAGTTTGCCTTTTTCATTCATTTTAATCTCTACTCTGTTGATTATTAGCTATCCAATATCATGCAGTGAATAATTCATCCAGTGGGGTTCCTGAAACCGTTACTTCTAAAAACGATGCATGAAATATAAAAAGAATTAAGTTCGGATTAATGAAAAATTCTTTGTTCCAATGTTGACTAACAGAATCAATTCGGCGCGGTGAGAAGTATATTTAAATATTTATATTTAGAGTTGATACTCTTGACCAACCTTACTTTCACTTTCTAGCTTGTTTGCATGTAATTTATAAGGTTGATCTTCATTTAAAAATTATTGGTATCAAATAAAAATAAATACGACTTTTAATTTACTGAAAGTAACTTAATCAATAATAAGGATAATAAAAATAATAAGGTCTACTTGTATCCCGACCCTAGTTAAACTGGAATTTAAGGGAAGATGATGATGAGCGAGAGAACTATGTTTATTTCAATACACTCAAAATATACAGTGACATACACAAACAAGGCCGTCAAAGAGGTCACAAGTAGCCTATCTAGTTGACCACCCCTCAGTCATATAAACTGAAAAATAAGTAGACAAAAGGAATAAACAAGCGCTATGAATAAATGTAATCAATAATAACTGTAATTTAAACTAATTTTACCCTTAAAGTTTGTTCTCAAGTGTAACAACTATAAATATAAATATTTAAGTACACTTCTCACCGCTCCCGTCACTGATATCGCTTTCGAGTGAGGAAAGTCACGTTAACATTAGCTTTACCAGCTTTTTTAATATTAAAGCTCTTTTCATTTGTTGTTACACCTGGTAATTTATTTCTGTTAAAAATTCATCCCATTTTTGAAAATCATTCAGAATCCACGGCTACGTCAGACCTCCATGAATTTCTCTCTCCAACGTCTTGTTCCATTATCTTGTCAGTGCACCACACTCGACATCGATTTTCTCCTCGCAATATTTCGAGGACAGCGGTTAGATATCGATCGAATGGTGAACCTTTTGTTCAACGCTTCTGAATGCTATAGTTGTAAGAAAGATGAAAGCAGAAATGACGTGGATTTCTAAAAGTCAAAGTTAAAAGCACGCAGGTCTATAGCCTGGCGATCTGTACAATAATATGAGAGATAAAAACAATGCTAGGAGATTCAGAGACAAGGTTAGACTATACTGCAAATTGTCAATCAGCGAAATCTATCGCACAGTATATGCACATATTATATACGTATATCACGTATTATATATATATATATATATATATATATATATATATATATATAATTTATTTATTTATTTATATCACATAACACATATTGCATATGTATATATATATACTTATATACATGTATATACATACATGCACATACAATAAATAAATAATATGTATATAAATATAAAATTACAAATATATATATTATATATATATATATTTGTATAAAGTATATATAATTAAATTGCATGTAAATAAATATATAGATAAAGTATGTACGTAAAGTATTGAATGGATAAACTTGTTGATCTATGGAGTTCTCCATGTGAAGCGTACATGCAGACTCTGAGTATGAATATGTGCCTTGGACTTTCCACGAGATGTTCTTCCTGTTAATTGTTGACCGCAGGCTACCCCTGTAAATTTTTGTCCTCCCTCCCCAGTGCTTCCTCGTTGCTCATTACCTCCACCCCATAGCTTCATGTCCCACCGCCTCCTCTACACTTCGTTATAAAGTCAACTCTACGGCACTTTTTTAAAACTAGCTCCTCTTGATTTTCTCAGCTTTTATTGTCTTTCTTAGTTGTGACAAGCATTGGCTACGTCCAGTGATCTCAACCTGGAAATATTCGATTTCTGTTTTGATAATAGAATAATCTGAATGAACACTAGAATGTTCTTCTGGTTGTGGAATGACGCAAAAACAATTCTGATGTGATTAATTATCAAATGCCATTAAATGCCGACCTAAGATTGCCATAACTGTACACGTTCTATTTATATATTTTTGCTTTCTTATTAACAAGTTCATATATAGGTATACCCTAGGGTTTTAATTTGAGTTAGGGTTAAGTTTTGTGATAAGGACTATGATTCAGGGCTCAAAGCAGTTCATAGTTTATAGTTACTAAATATCTGTCAGAACTTAGTGGATAGTCGAACTTAGTGGATAGTCGAACTTAGTGGATAGTCGAACTTTGGGCTTTCTCTAATGACTGGTTTATCAATAGAGCATTAATGTTTGGTCAATCAATTTGCATAGTATTATTCTACGAGGATATAGTTTTCTCTGCATTCGGTTCTTAATAGTTTTATTATTGTCATCCTTTTTACTGCCCTGGAATTTATAGATCCCGGGCAAAATATAAAAAGAGATCTTTTTAAGTGAAAAATATCTGAAAAATTTATTTTTATACTTAGATTATTTTCATAAAATATGCTATGCTATTTATATTTCTATTAGTATTTTTCTAGTTATTTATATTAGTAAGTATCGTCACGTGACCACAACTGACGTGGGATGCGATGATTAAGAGAGACATGAAGAATAGGGGATTGACTGATTGCATGGTATGGGAAAGAGCGGAGTGGAGAAGGTCTACTCGTATCCCTATCCTAGCTAAACTGGGATTCAGGGGATGATGATGATTATGATGATGATGATGATGATGGTAGTGGTGGTGATGATGATGATGATGATGGTGGTGATGATGATGATGATGATGATTGAGTCGGGTCGAGAGATTATGTGCGGAACTTTGTATGTAATGACGCTATGCTTTACTATATTGTTTCTAACATAACCTCATTACCAGCAGCAAACTTTTAAAAAACAATGTTTGTTTATTAGCTGGCTTATATTTAAAAGACGAAGTGAATTTAAAGTTATCCTTAGGTAAATTCAGTGACGAATAAGTCTCGATATTTATAAATTTACAAGCGTAAACCGGGTTAGACTTCAAACCAATGTGCAACAAGCTCATTCCATGATACAGTGTACCAGCAGACTATTTTAACTACGAAATAGCCTATTGCATAGATAAATTAACTATTACTACAAGTAATAAATAATAATTACATCTCATGTTGATCGACATTGATTGCTATTTTTTCAGACAGTAACATGATCGCTTGGTTGTTGTGTTTCGGTTCAATAGGTGCAGGGATCAAAACCAGCTCGATTCATTGATATGATCCTCAAAAGATGAGAAACTGACGTTAAATAAGTCTTTAGGCTTTACTTGAGCCCTTTCTTGCCACTGCTTTATTGCTCATTATTTTTGGATTCGGACTTGTAAGTTTTTAAGATTGATTCAAATGTGAGAGTTTTATGCTAAATAATTGAAGTGTTCTTTTCTACATTTCTCTTTTCTCTCTACTTTACTTGATGCTTCAAAGATTGATGTAATACGAAAATATACGAAAATAAATATTCTACAACCTGTTATTTATTTATATTGATTTCAGCCGTTCACTTACTGTTCATAGTTTAAATTCAGTTTAATCATTGAATCATGAATAATATTAATAAAGTGTACTGTTTTTTGATATTGTCATAATGTCTTTATTTTGTGTTATTGATCAGGCCTATTAGTATTCACCAGCATTATTTCATTAGTAGTCTTAACGCGCACTGCACCTCTACATTGCACAGACAAACAAAAGCAATACCCTGACTACTATCAATCTTTCATAATGCCTTACAAAGAGATGGCACGCAAGACTTTCATTACAAATCTCTGAAGTTATCCGAATGTCGGATCTGCAGAAATAGGTTGATTCAAATGACGTAAGCACAACTAAAAGTCTTCTTTTCTAGGTCAATCTGACTTTGCAATCGTGTAGAATTATTTATTGTGAAGATTGTATATTGCTGCAGATTGATATTTAAGTAGAAAATGTGCATCTAAATATGATGTTGCTAGAGGGCATGCTATTCCCGTATTGTGGCCGAGCCAGTTAAGAATAGACCAATCGTAAACGGCACGTGTCAAGTTATTCTAACCACAAAGTTTTAGCTACTGCCAAACTTTAATGTATTTTTAGCTTAAAGATAGTGGCATCTGAGATGGTTTTCCATTGTTTTCGTCAGTGTCCTGCTTAGTCGCATCTTATGCCATATTCGCCTTGTGTTAGTCTATTCTACAGTGGCTCGGACACAAGCCTGAGACTAGGACAACAAGGATTCTCTCTCTCTCAGTGCACTGCCTACAGGCAGGTCCATGGCTCCGGGTACTTACAAGGACCTTTAGTATACATTAGCAAAAATTAAAACTGTTAAAATATACCCAAAATAAAATCGGATTTCAATTTATAAGTAATTTAGTGACTAAAACTTAATATCATAACTTTACCACTGAGTCTATATTAAAATAATAGCAGTGCACTTAAAACATTAAAGATTCGTGGCATAGAATGGTTAGAAATACTATCCGCTCTACTTGAAATTAAATTTTCTGAGAAGTCTTCAGATATCAAGAAACTTTTAAACGCATCAGTAGATTTAGCTGACATATATAAGGTTCTCACATATAAGGAGTTCTAAGCTTCAATAAGTTAATCCATGCTCAATTGGCTATGCCTTACTCGCACTTTAAAACAGAATATTGCTTAAAAAAGTCACCTCTGTGGTTGTTGATTTTTGCATTCTTGCTTCTTGCATGGTCGCTCCTTACGACAAGTGCAGTTTGCGCTTGGTCAATGCTTTAGTGGCCTGGACACAACACTGGAAATTAACATATTAAATACCAAAACTTTCAGTATTTATGCATCAAGCACTTGACGCACAATATCGCCGTCGGGTATAAAAACTATCAGTATTATACTAGACTCAACGCATAGGCCCGGCTAAAGTATTGACGAACTTTGTCCTTGCTTAGATATCCAGTCATAAAACGTTAGCACTGCTACTCCATGGAACGAGATTCACTGATAAAAACTTCAAAAAGCAATAAAACTCTAGCTGGGCTCCCTTTTATGTTTCGTGACGGGGAAAACCTTTGACCCAAGTCACAAATCGTCGCTGCCTGCAGTCCGCTCTGCTTCCTTCCATTTTCCGGCCACTTCTTTCATCCCAGCCCGTGTATCTAAATCCCTGTCTCATAAACCACTCCGGCTGGGGGAATGTTGAAGCCTCCAACTGGAATCCAGGAAGAATGAAATGTGATCTCGTCATGTGCGTAATTTGATGTAGGCCCTCTACTATTAATTAAAATTGTCTTCATATGAAAGTATGCACAGAAACGTGTACAGTATTGCATTACACTCTGTATTTACTACATGTGATACGAAGTGCATACCGCATGTAGTGCAAACAGTACCGAATACATACAGATTTAGTGCTTACAATGTATGGTGCACACAATATGCGCGAATTAAATCATGATGTAGCTGATTGTATAATAAACGTACGAGGGAATTTGCGCAATGTAATGAGAATGTGCAATATGCACATACGATATGTTGTACACATGCGGAAAAATGTTGCACGCAGTTAGTCCAAAAAACTACATTTTACATGGTTCCAAGCAATGAGCAGATAACGTGTTTTGGAAATGTTTTTCATGGTACCCACCTCTCAAAGATTTATCTACCTCTTTCTCTCTCTCTCTCTCTCTCTCTCTCTCACTCTCCAATGTTCTTCCAAATAGAAGATCCAGTGTTCATATTCCCACATTTACTCCGGTTTATTTTCACTCTCCGGAAATCATTCCACAATGAAGAGATCAATCTAATCACAGAGGCAATACAAACTTCAATGTGGCATCAAGCTTCAGAAAAATGGTTTCTGAGGTTGTTTCTTAGTATTTTCTCAATTCTTGCTTATTCGCCTCTTATGATAGGTAGAATGGAAGGGAAAAGCGGCAGGGGCGGGCGGAGATTAGGCATGTTAGATGATTTAGGGACCCAAGCATATGTGGAAATGAAAAGGAAGGTGGAAGAAAGAGAAGAGTAGAGGCGTTATATACCATGGACCTGCCAGTAGGCAGTGCACTAAGAGAGAGAGAGATGATTCGGTTGATCTATTCCTGATTGATCCAGGCTCAATACGGGTGCTTTATTTAGTCACTAAAAGATATAGCAGTGAGCGTAAGTCAAAGTTTTTATCAACTAACATTTAGAGCTTTCCATCTTAACCATCCAAACATCTAAATATATAACTGGATTAAGGCAGTAGCTTTTGAAAATAAGTGCTGAATTTATATATGATATTTCCTTTGAGTGTTGTCTGAATCAGTGCTTACTTATTTTTGATAGTAGCTTTTAGTCGCTTTAAGTAGCTTCTAGTAGCTTTATGTAGCTTTTCTTAATTAACACATAAAATTACATGATTATATACAGATAAGTACCATTTAAGCCGTTGAAACTGATAAATGATATAAAATTATATTCATTTTAATTATCATGTAACTAAATCGAAAAGCAATTGGCAGGACAATAAAAATAGTACATTTCTCAAATGTGTGACAGATTTTAAAGCAAACACCATTTTATGCATTTTAAAAGCTAAACAATTTATTTTACTTGTTCTGAATGCAAAATCCTGAATTTTGTTTCTATTTTTATTGTAATGTAAAGTGTTTGATTATTCGATGTCTGAATAAAGAAATAACGGACGACGTAGACATTTAATGTCGCAACGCCTGGCGTCGAGTGGCTTATAATTTCACAATTATTATTTACGCAGTATTACATCTACCGACCCAAGTAGTTAAGTATGTTGACGATGCCTGCCTGATTTGCAGAGAGCCTAGACTAGAAGGCCGCTGGAATTAGCGCTTATGGAAGAACAGAAAGAAGAAAAGAATGAACATCGTTGAAATGTTCATTCATTTTTTTTATTTTTTACTTTAAATGGCAAAGAATAGAGTTTTGCGGAGGAACGTCATAAAGAAATCTTTGGCAGGAACCAGCCCCCGGATGATCACATGACATGACATGACAGCTACCAATCTCTTCTTACGATTCTTGCCACGAATCTTTTGATCATATTGATACCGGCAGCACTTGCCAGCTGGTATCCTCCTCAACAAATATATGGAGGTTTTAGCTTTGTCGTCTCTTTCGACACGTAAAGTTTACGGTTGATCCGATCTTCAGTGTCCAGAACACAACACGGGAAATGAGAACAACAAGGCTTATTGAAGTAGTAAGTCTTAAGAAATAAATACCAGCGAGCAACGAAAGCCCAATGACGGGTTCAGACTTAAAACAAAGAAGTGAAGAGAGAAATTATGAGGTCGACGTGGAATTGATGTTATTAGCGTCGATAAGGGATCTATAAGGGACCGATAATGACTTCTGACGAGATGTAGTCCTTCCAATCCTTCCTGTCCCCACTCGTCAAGTCCATAAAATATCTCCACACAATTCTCTGCAGTTTTCTTCACTCTTTCTATTACTCTTCTCTCTCTTTCTCTCTCTCTCTCTCTCTTTCTCTCTCTCTCTCTCTCTCTAACGCACCTCTGCCTAACATTGTCTATTTCTAATGTAGTCGGTAGGGCGTTTTCCTAAAGTGTTCATCTACGAAGCTATAGCAGTTTTCGATTGGTTCATTCTCAAGTTTTCATAATAAATTTTTTTAAAGCTTTCAAAGAAACACATTAAGGGTATAACAAGCGGTATCAGTAAAGTTAAAATTCGAAGATGCCTACGTGAATCAATTTAAACTTTGTCAATTCACAACCCTCGTTGATTGATTGATTTAGAAGTTGATTTTACCCCGAGGAAGAACTTATACAAAATGAAGAGTGAAGGACTTCCTTTTAGAACTTAAATGTTAAAATCTAAATCATAATACTTATATCGTTATACTAACTCAAATATATAAAAAATCAAGAAAGCTCAATAGTATGCCCATCAATCAAACGATAAAAACAATTATTCAATAAATAATACAGTTCTTTTGTAAAAAATCTGATTTCCTCAAGCTTTTAAATCCGTCGCACCTGTTTTACTATTTACTACTCGCTAAGCAACTGTGATTTTATCAATTATATTGCCGTAACTTTGGCGTAAGCCTGCTTATTTTTTACTGGAGTAGAAAAAACTTCAAACACATTAGCAACCCTGGAAATTCTCCGCTGAGCATTTAATCTGAGAACAGCTTGTTTGAATTCTTGAGCCAATCAGCTTTCCGAGAACTATTTCTGCTCGAGTGGCAACCGATCACAGGCGTCGAATCTCCTTGGAATAGTTAATTATTTCATTCCTTTCAGTTCTGACTCGTCATACGACCTGTAATCTAGGATGATATACAACCCAGATTTGGCATCTACAAGCAATGCGGTCTTAATAATTGAACTAGAACTGGAATATTTGGCTCACCGTAAATCATCGGCAGATTCTAAATAGTGAAAGAAACTTATAATTATATTTAGCTATGTTCTGTTTTGAAGCAAACAGGAATTTATTTACAGATTAATTAGTATTATATGATATTTTAGATACCTGCATATAATACGTGTCCTTTTCCCTCTCCACTGGCTGGAGTCAGTGGCGACGTCGGTAAGATATTCGATCGCGGATCAGTATGTGCGGGATCAAATCCTGAGCGCCCGTCATGAAATCGCTTTCAAGTGAGGAAACTGACGTTAACATTAGCTTTATCTACTTTCTTCGTTTTCCCTATCTTCATATAGTATACCATTTCCTGACTCCTCTCACATACACCATCCCTTTCTCAGTATCTCTCTCTTCTCTCTCTCTCTCTCTCTCTCTCTCTTTGCAGTGTCTATCTCGAAGCCAACACAACTTTTTCAAATGGCATAAGATAATTAATTTAATATCAGCTCTTGTTTAGCAAGTAAGTGGGCTAATGCTACAGCAAATCAACTGATCAGTTAACTCTAAAACTCAAATCTGGCTGGCTGTCAAAATGCGCTCAAGTCTATCAAATTATTGATTATTGGTCCTTATCAGTGGTCAGTGGTATTGTGGCTCAGTGGTCAGTGGTTTTGTGGCTCAGTGGTCAGTAGTGTTTTGGTTTAGTGGACAGCGGTATCGTGACTCAGTGGTCAATGGTGTAGTGGCTGAGTGGTCAGTAGTATTGTGCCACAGTGGTCCTTAGGAGCAAAGCTTGCAGTTCAATCTCAAACAATGCGCGCTAATGAGGGACTCAATAGATTTTAAAGAATTCAAGATGTTACTAAGGACAATCTCACAAGTCGGTCACTCAGCAAACACTTGAAATCATGTAGGTGACAAATATGGAATTTAGTTCAAAATCATAGCACACATTATACTGAAATATTCATCGCTGATAATAATAATAATAATAATAATAATAAAGGTTCAACGTCCGTTTCCTCATCCAGGGATGATGTCAGGGACGTCAATAATATGTTATTCTAGTGGAATTCGCAAATTCCCAAAGCATTTCCTAGGAACACTGTATTCTAAGAGACTCGACGCTATTTTCGCTGTAATGATTGTACAGTATATCCCGCTAAGCCCTCGGTAACTTTCCTAATAAGCTCCCTTGTTTACGAAAAGGCTTAACAAGAGGAGATTCATGTTACAAGTCGAGTTAATTGAGAGGTGAAGGACTGCGAAAGTGCGAAGTAAGAAGAGAGAAAAAGAAGCTGCTTTAGGCTGGTACAATATGGTCTTAAAACAGCAAATGGAGAGAAAATGATAAAGGAAGAGAGATAGAGAAAGAAGGAGAACTAGAGAAAATTTTATTTGCAACATGATATATATGAGAGTGCACAGGTGAAGAAAGAAATGTGGAAATGTTAACAAATTCAGCAGATGGATAATGTAATTTTACTTACTGAAAACATCAAATGCACTATTCATGAACGTAGAGTATTACCTACATTTTTGTAAACAACCAAATACTCTTATTTGAATTCAAAGAAATGATTGAGGATATATGAAATCAGGCTTCTTATATTTGACTTTCCTCTTTTCTTCTCCCTTTCCCTCCACCAACCTCCATCCTCTCTAATTTATCTTCCGCTCTATTTCTATTTCTATTTCTATATTTCGCCTCCATAATTTCCCTCTATTATTTCTTTTCCATGCTCCTCTTTCCTTCGACCTCTTTCCAGTCTTCCTTTTCTTGCCCCTATTTTCCTATGTCCTTCCTTTATCCTTCCTCCTCACTCATCATTCCTCTCACCTGTATCCTCTGGCATGATTTCTGAAGCTTCTGCAAAATTTCATATGTTTCTGCAGAAATTAAAGAATGATTTTGAAAATTTAAATATATTACCTGTCAGATATAATACATTTATAATATAGTTGTAAAATATAGTTTTATCTCAGCGTCCGCAAATGATTTTCAACATTAAATGTTAAGTTTATATCAAACCAGAAATTTATTGCATACTATATAATATAGCTAAATATAAAAAAAACACTTCACCCTTTTCCATTACATCACTTGCTAATTTGTAACTCAGCATCTTACATATTATTACAATAATCATCCGGTCAATTAAGTTCTACTTGCATTGTTACTAATAAATCATAACAGAATAATGATCGTCTACTTTATTCCTTAGTAAGCTATGATTGGTGATAAATAGAAAAATCTGTTCTACAAATTGCGCTTAAAACGAGTAACGTTCTTTGTTTCAAATTGAACAAATCTGACACACTTTATTTAACATCTAATACCATACACAAATATTTTGAGCAATTGAGTGGCTCATTCTATGAATCTTTTCTTTAATATTCTGTAATATTCAGGAAACAAACATCTCGCGGCTAGAAAGGAAAAGCAACACAAGAATCATAAAACA
Organism: Enchytraeus crypticus; assembly: GCA_905160935.1. NCBI lineage: Eukaryota > Metazoa > Annelida > Clitellata > Enchytraeida > Enchytraeidae > Enchytraeus > Enchytraeus crypticus. The sequence goes on from CAJHZI010000629.1 coordinate 171,658, forward strand.
ACGCGGCATTGTCGCGTGCAATGTTGATCTCATTTGTATTTGATCCTGATCTCTAAAATCTCTGTCCTCAGGAAGCGGAAATTTAATGGTGATGAAGTTTTTGTGTGACGGTGTATTAATTAATATTGAGAACAAGAAATTTCTTGTACTAACTGGTTAACGAATTCTTGGGAAACTGTGTAAAACAAGTAAATTGTGTCTTATGACGATAATGTTGTGCTGTGAAAATAAACGTTCTCTCTCTCATTCTCTTTCTCTCTCTTTCTCTTTCTCTCTCTCTCTCACTCTCTCTCTCTCTTTCTCTCTTTCTCTCTTAATCTCTCTCTCTCTCTCTATCTATCTCTCTCTCTCTTGGGTAGAAAGTATTGAAAATTAGACGGGATGCTATATTCTGTTCTTTTAAAATTTAAATTGAAAATATATCAAGTTCAAGCAATTTATTTGAGTATAAATATTTAAAATACTTTAAATATGATAAGACTGCAAAATATAAGAGTTTACATACTTTCAAGATTATATATAATTATTTTATAATTTAGCCCCTGTTGTGTCCGGGTTGATGAAGAATAGACCAACCGTGGACTACAAGTATCGTAATAGTCAACAAAGCACAAAGATACAAACCAATAACAGAAAGGGCATTCGGTTGGTGAGCGCCTTGGCTCCTGAAATTGCTACAGAATTTTATAAAACGAATGAAAAAGGTCTCTTCGAATCCCGACTCTAGTTAAATAGGGATTAATGGGAAGATGATGATGACTTAACTTTAATGATGCTGATTTATAACTCTAATTCACTTTTAACTAAAACAGTCCACGGCATATTTTTAAAATTCGTCATAAAAGTGGGTGACATTGAATTTTTAAAATCAATATTTTGACTTACCATGCAGCATATTTCAAGATCATAATTATTTACCGCAAATATATGGATTAATTGGTCGAAAGGTGATATAATATAGAGTTAATTGATTTGAAAAAGAAAAATGTTTATGTTTTTGTAAATTATTTGTCTCCTAGTCATACATTTCGTAGGCAACATTTTCCATCTTTGAGAAATCGTACGGAGCGAAAACTAGGAAGTCTTAGTAAATTACTTCTTATATTTAGCAAGCATTTAATTCGTTATATTTAGAATATCACATGCTATTTTGCATTCTTTTTAAAGTTATATGAAAAATTAATAGCTAGGATGTATCTACTTAAATGTATAACATATAAGTAGATACATGCTAGCTGTTAATTTTTCGTATAACTTTAATAAGAATGTAAAATATCATGTGACAAGACAAAACGTATAAAATGATTCAGTTAGACCATAAAAATTAAGTATGGTATAATTGAATCATTTTACAAGTATTATATTTCAGCAAACTGATATAAATGTACTTCCATTGGAGTAAATTCAAACACAAGTTTACTTAGTGTAGGCCTACTATTTATGGATTATAAGTAGGCCTACAGACGAGTGTACATGACTTAATAACAGTTGTCTCTAAAATACTTAAATCTTAATCACCATATCATTTTTACCATTTTCAAATGTTTTCACTTAAATAGCGACAGATTCTTTGTTTAAAATCAACATATTTTGAATTAATCTCCCAGCTCATATTTATTCTCTGCCTGTTTGCAGGTCTAAAGGGCACATTTCTATTTATAGGCTGCCTCCACAATAATTAAGAGCTCACTATTGACATTGACATCAATCCTATAGCAAAGGCTAAGAGATTGCGCTTTATTAAGACTATCCTAATGATTATATGAGACTTCAATGCAGCACGCATGTAAGAATACTGTCAAATATGGTATCTTTGTTTGTTTTTCATTGCCATCTTTTATTTCTCTATTTTGAATAAATATATGATCAAAGAGATTTTACGACATAGCGTAATAAAGTAAAATAAATTTAATATCATCGAGAAATCAGTCATTAAGTGTTTACTTTTCTTTCTTTTTCTACGAAGCTGCCAGAAACATCGTATACCAATCTCCTACAAATATATCTCGCTTATTGCGGATTATTAAAAACTGCAATTAACGAGATTGAATTACTTCTCTGCAAAACTTTAAAACAATCTTCACGAATATGCAAGTCCTTGAGAGAAAGTTGAAAATTCTTTCCAGTCAAGCAGGATGATAAATGTTAGAAAAAGATTTTTAATCAATAATATCGTGTCGGCAACACGCTGAGTGAAATAGTAAAATCCATTTAGCCGACAGTAAAGCAGAAGTGGCAGATAAATGAGACCGGCAAGTGGAGTATAAAAATCTTCAGTGATGTAAAGAATACTCAGGGTGCACAAAATTAATTGAAAAGGTAGTCATTGAGTAGAATGAAATTAGTTGCATCTACATTGCTTAGAGGCAGAGTTCGATGAAGTCGAAAAGTGACACAAAATGTATTTAATTAGTTAATCCTGTTCTCTGTATCTTAGAAATTTACGCATAGACTATGTGGTATAATTTTCAATTCAAGAAATAACGATATCAACTTCAAAATTGTATATCCCGGTGCTCAGTTTCTGATTATCATCATCAGCATCATCTTCATCATCATCATCATCATCACAATTCGCTCCAGCCAATATATAGTAAATATGTAATGTTGCATAGGCCTAAATTGTTCAATTGACGCACCTATTGTATAGGCCATATATACATGAATACTGCATAATGCATATAGATGCTACTTGTTTTTGCAATAATATTGTTTTCTAAATGTAATTGCATTTATTAAGCAGATTCAAACAGCTATTGACCAATTGGTTGCAATACACCAAATTGCATAAAGTTAAGAAGTTGACCTCAATAAAGATATACTGTATAATAAGAAGTTGGCCTCAATAAGATATGTAAAATTATCACCTGAATTCTGTTGCAGCGCTACCTCGTGCATAGAGTTTAGTTTGAACGCGACGCGTGCAGTTTATCATTGGTCTATTCTTCTGTGACCCGAACACAACCGAGGAAATATCTTTAACATCTATCTATAATAAAGCAGAAATACAATGTCGAAATGGCGCACCACTTCGTATATACATTTACAGGTGAGAATTTATAGAAATCGCCGTGCTCCAATAGCACAGCTTGTAAAGTGTCAGGTAAAGTTAGAAGGTTTTAAGTGACTGTTCCCGAGGTTGTGTGTTCGATAACCGGGCCAGCTTATCAGAGAGTAACATCAAATTCCACATACAGGAAGCAAGAGCTGTGAACTAAATAGTTCCTTTTAACATGTGACACTGAAAGTGATTTGTTTGAGATTATCATTTCATTATAAAGTGAGTTATACCGTTTTTATAAGTACAAACAATTACACCTTATTCAAACTAGTCCTGTATGTAAATGGCAATAAAATATTCACATTATTCAACACAACAAATACATTTTCTACCCAGTAAATGTTGGTCGATGCTGAGGAAGGCATAGGTGGCCCACCTCGTCATAAGCAGAATCACTCGGTAATCCAGAATGGTATATAAAAACAACAATGAGTATTGCTAGATGATTTAAAGTTACACTCATATGTAGACATGAAGAGGAAAATGGAAGACAGAGAAGAGTGGAAGGGTTGTATGCCATGGACCTGCCAGTAGGCCGTACAATGAGGGTGAGAGAATCATCAAAAACCAATTTAATAATATGTTTGCACTTTACAAAAACTCTGTTTTAGCTTCATTCATATATAACCAGATTAACAAATATTTTTATTATCTTATTGATTTTAAATTTATTTTCGTTTTAATTTGCAAATCAAACGAAAATAGTGGAAAATAAATATGAAACTATTTTTTACTCTTTTCAAACAGATTTATAATAACACTAAAATAGGCCTACGCAGATGAGAAATTACACGTTAGAGGAGAAATTCTTAGGAGAAACTGGACTGAAGTAGAGTGGAAGAGAAAGCTGGTGAGCCGTTAAGTCTGTGTAGTGTGAATTATGACACTTTAAGGACTGCTCCTGCCAAAGACATTCTAAAAGCTTCAAAGGTTTTACAGCTTCGATGACTATAAGTGACGGGCGGCAAGGGACGGAAGTCCGGACTCGATCCTTCCTTAAGAATCCGGGGCGTTTTAGCGTTATTGAAGTTCCTAAATTTAGGGGGATCTAGATTCTAATACACCGATACAATGATAATCAACTAAGGAAGGCATCGGAAAACCACCTCAGAAGCCACACTTTTCCCAAGCTGTAAGCAACATAAGGTATGGATAAGGCATAGACTTTGTGAAGAAATTAAATTGTTGATCTAATGAATGCTCTTATGGAGAGAAAGCATATTTTCAGTGTGAATATGTACCTTGAATCTGCCACTTGGCAGTGCACTGAAGAGAGAGAAAAGAGAGATTCTAATAATTTTAAAGATTAGATTCGCGCTTAAAGAGAGTTTCGCCTCCGGAAAATGATTCAGGTGATCCGTGGAATTATGGTTTGAGAAAGGGCAGATTTGGCTTTGGATGAGGCAAATTGTTGCGCCACTGGCTCTTAGCTTATTTTAATCTGAACTATGACAAATTAATTCACCCTTCAAAACTATTTTATGCATTTTTTAATATCAACAAAAATTAGAGTGCTTCAGTAGCCAATGACACCGTCGTGCACTATGAAGTTAAAGTTAAGTACGCAGGTTAATGACAAAAAGATCCAAAATGGTACAAATCCAATGACTGGTAAACCATTTAAAGGTAGACCTGCCTGCTCAAAAGTATAGTAATTGAGATCTGTAAAAATATCCATTGGCGTTCACCAGTAACTGATTAGGCTCTTGTGAGAGAAGCATTTCATTCAGGATCTCAGTCACATTAAGGGCAGTCCTGAAATGATTTTGAAGGAGCAAGAGAATATTTCATTTCAAGTAAAATAGATAGGGCTACCTTTTTACTGCTACTAAAGCTAATACCTATAACGTATCTTGTGCATTTGCTAGTATTTACCGAGCATGTGTGTTATACTGTGTTGTTGTTACTCGTATGTTATGGCGCAGATTTGTTATTGCCATTATTTTTATGACGGTAACTCGAGTGTGTCGAACCATCTTGAAAGTGAAACCTTGGGCTTCTTAACCTTGACCTTAAGCTCACAAAAACCTGCCTATAGACTCGGACGTTGAAATTGATTCGCCTGTTGTGTAGAGTCTGCAAGAGACGTCCCTGACATTATGTTATGGCGAGGAACCGGACGTTAAATTCTTATTGATTGATTGACTGACTGATTGATTGATTCAGAACATCTAGGGTGCAGACGTACGTCCCGGTAAAAGCTTGCACGAATATTTTCTATTGTCTTCAACAGTTTCTACCTAGTCGACTCTTATGAAGCATACCACTTATGCAAGATCTATTCTTAGTGAATTGGACACACCAGAGGGACTGAGCAAGCCGCTAAATCCCAGTATTAGTCCGGAGCAGCTATGGCATCGGGAGCTTCGAGGAGTCGACACAGTTTATTGCGACCGCTCGACGTGGAATATAGGAGCGACTGTGTTCAGAGTGACGCTTTAATGTTCTCGTAAATCAGTATTACTTCCAAACAAGAGCATAGTCTCTTCGATAATCATGTAAATGATTTCCGCAGACAAATATCGTCAAACTTTATGACTACTATTCTTAAATACCTGACTGTGTAATTGTTGCAATAAATTGCCAGCTTGTACAGTAATTGTCGGATTGGCTTCTTTGAATAGCAGTTTGAAGGTGAATTGGAGACTGTATATCGCTGTAACGATACGCTTTCAGAGCTCAACCTTGACCTTATATAAGACGTTGCACATTTCCAATATCATTATACCATTTTTGAAATTTTGCAGCCTCGGAAATGTTATAATTTCAGCCAAACTGAATGTTAAATCTTGTAATGTTTCAAAACTAGCCTTCCGTTTTGCCTGTAGTATATCACTATACGGGGTCAACACGGAGGGGACTAGATAGAAAATGGAACATTACGGTTAGCTATCCATCGTAATATAAAACATTTATATAAATGTAGTATATTAGGATAATTAATTAAATGTGAATTAGTAACATTGGGAATAGCATGAAGTGCATTCAAAATTTAAAATTCCTTTATTTTAATAATCATTAAATGAGTAGTTCCTAACGTATTCTTAAACGCTATTGTTGCATTGTTGTAATATAAAATATAAAACTCTCAAGTAACCGATTTAGAGAACTAAATAAAGAAAAAGGGTTCCATTCGTTTTTCAATGCGTGAAGCTAAGTTTAACGTCTGTCTTCGTATCTCTTTCGATACTGTCAGAGACAATCCGACTGATATTCGAACCGGTAGCGTCATGATTCTCAGGCAAGCGCGTTATCCAGTCGATTATCAAGCCACTACTTTATCTCTAGAGCTAATGTAGTGCTATTGTGCACTTACTTAATCCAGAGTGGAGGCAAGCAGCTTCCTGGCTGATAACTTACTAGCATCTTCAATCCATCTGTAACCGGATTGTATGACAAAAAGTTTAAAAAGCTAAGGTTAACGTCAGTTTCCTTACTCTAAAGCGATATCAGTGACTGGAGAGCCCGGGATTTGAATCCCGCACATACTGATCCGCGGTCGAGTGTCTTACCGACTTCTCCACTGACTCAAGCCTTTTTATTTACTATTATTGAGTATCAGTTTCGGATTCCAATACTTTGCAACGAGCTGGACTCTTTAGTATCTCTAACGTTAAACTATGTTTGAGTTTTCTTTCTCTAGTTTAAAGTAGATCAACTGACAAACAGAAAACTGCAATTGTTCAAAAGAAGCGCATTAGCTAGACGAGGCTGTAGATGGAAATAATTTTTGAATGAATCTTACATGAAAATCTTAAAGATTTCTCAGATTCCGATAGGTTGCCTTATCGGGTTGATCAGTTACAAAAATTTGGTTACCTATATGTTCAGTTTTTAAATATACTTAGCCAAAAGATTTCTTCCAGAAACCGGCTAAAATGCTCTAAGTGAAACAGTATTATATTCCAATAATTGTAGTTACTGACTGGACACATAATTAAATACAAGCTTTGAAGTCTGAAAGAGAACATTAACGTTTGTTTTCGTATATAAACGGTGACGGTGTCGTGATGATTTCAACACGCGACCTATTGCAAAATAAGTAAGCGTGCTGTCAACTCAGTCAACAGTCAGTAGAATCTTATTACTGCTCATGCCACCAATGCTTCATTTAAGTCTCGTGATACGTTAGTAACTCAGCTCAGTGTCGTTATAAACCTTAAATAATTTTTTTAGTGTTTAGTATCGTGTTTAGTATAGTTTATTTGTTCATTACAGCACAGATTATACAAACAATAGGAAAGTGCATGTAGTTAGATAAACAAATAACAATACAAAAGCGGCTACCATAAAAGAGCCATAGCAGTAATACCATAATTAGTAGCCATAGCAGAGTCCACTTAAGTCTGAAATACAATTTTTTTATAACATTACAAATTACCGTAAAACCGTTATTTAATTAAGAACGCTAAATAATTAGTTAGGAACGAAAATATTATGAGCCGTAAATAATAAACCTTGTAATAATTTATCTTATTATATGCGGGCTCAAATTTTTCTTCCATCATGCATTTACTGCTTTTATACTCAGTTCGCACATTCTAATTCCATAAGAATTAAAATTTACACCATATGGAGCAAATTCTGCCAGGAAAATTGCAACAACTATTGAACAATGACTTCAGTCTGTCATTGGTCATATTTTCTGTATATCGAACAGTCGTGGCCTAGAAGAAATCAGGTTTCAGGAATACGGTTAGGAAGAATAGCTAAGCAGTCGAGCAGTGACCGCTCTGAAATGGGTCACTGGGTCAGACAGGATGCCCATGTACAGCGCCGGGGTTTCTCAAACTGTAGCCTAGAATAACAGGTGGACCAGCAGCCGATGTTGAAATAATGAGACGACATAATAGGGCAGACGAGGGGCAGACCTCCATCCGTAGTTACCCTACTGCATCATTTGAACTGATGCTCAGTAAAGTGAAATTACATGAATTTAATTTAGGGCTGGGGCCGGTTGCAATGTCGGTAAGATATCCGACCGCGGATCAGTATGTACGGGGTTCAAATCATTGACGTTCCCGTCACTGATATCGCTTTCGAGAGATGAAACTGACGTTAACATCGGCTATACGGCTTTTTACGACCACTTGATAGATCAATCATAGTTGGATTGTTAATTTAAAAAATGGGGGATGACGTAATTTTTACCTATCCTCACTCTAATACATCCCTATATTTATCATTTGGAGTCCAATATTTTCTGTGTGTGTCCAGAATAAATGTATACTCTACATTCCTTGCAGGTTGATGTTCAAACTCAAAATATGCTCTACTAGGAGCCTTGCGTGGAGTAGCACAAACAATTTCCTATGAAGTCTCAATATCACTAATTTTAATTTCAGCACTAATTATTTACAAAAAAATAGACATGTCAGTCATAACTGTTTCTATATTATCTTGACCTCTATTAATATTAATTATTATATTTATTTTTTGATTTATTACCAATAAAAAAATATATATATTTTTAAAAATATTTTTATAAATATTTGTAAAATATATTTTAGCATTATTTTCATTTTTTACACGAGCAGAAAATTGGAAGGTAATTCCCGATAGTCATACCGTAAATGTTTAACATTGTGGTCGACATCCAAAAAGGTTTGATGGTATTGAGCAGAAATATTTTTCTGGTTGAGAATGAAAACGAGACTGTAAATTAAAGGACTATGTTGAATATATTAAGAACGATTATGATCATGTCAGTGATAAATTTTAATGATTGACACCAACAATTTGACATTTAAGTGAACTATAAAAAAATCCAAGTCTTATTCAGAAAGTAATTAAATTAATTAAATTATATTATTAACGATATTTTTTATCAAATGAAAAATGAAGATATTGATTAAGATTTACATTTTTTTACTATTGGTATGACAAAACAAAACAAAGCTTAGGTACAATAAAACAGGATTTAAAAGATTCCATAAATTTTAAAAACGGCAATAAAGCTAATTATTTATCTGCAAATCTTCTAAAGAAAAAAAATTGAAAAACGTCGTGTAATTATAAAGAGGCTAAGGTATGCCGCTAATTATTAAAAAATTAAGATTTAGTTTGAATCCGAAGTACTCCAGTGGTTCATCTGATCATAGAAACAAAGCTGTGAAACTAAAGTTTAACGTCTGTATCACATCATATGGGACACTATTAAAGACGGTCCAGCTAGGTTTCAAATCGATGGTCTCTGCATCTCAGGCAAGCGCGCTATCTATTCGACTATCTAACAGGTATAGTGAACGAAAAATGAAAGAAAAATGCCTGGAAATGATAGATTCATGGGGATGTACGGCTCCGTCACATTCAACGATGCTCACTATTACTGGGTGATCTAGATCTAGGAATATGGGCAAAGCCAAGTGACCTGAGTAATCACAATGAGCGTTAGCGGCAAATGTAATTTTTTTCATTGCTCGCTCTGTGATAACGAGCTGTGATAATACTCTGTGATATCACACTGTGATAACATTTTGTGATAACACTCTATGATAACACTCTGTGACAACACTTTGTTATAACACATTGTGATAAAATTTTGCAAGTATAGTGAACGAAAAATGAAAGAAAAATGCCTGGAAATGATAGATACAGAGTGTTATTACAGAGTATTATTACAGAGTGCTATTACAGAGTGTTATTAAACCAACACTCTTTAACAACACTCTTTAACAACACTCTTTAACAACACTCTTTAATAACACTCTTTAACACAAAATTTTGTGATAATACTCTTTAATAACACTCTTTAACAACACTCTTTAACAACACTCTTTAACAACACTCTTTAACAACACTCTTTAACAACACTCTTTAACAACACTCTTTAACAACACTCTTTAACAACACTCTTTAACAACACTCTTTAACAACACTCTTTAACAACACTCTTTCACAACACTCTTTAACAACACTCTTTAACAACACTCTTTAACAACACTCTTTAACAACACTCTTTAACAACACTCTTTAACAACACTCTTTAACAACACTCTTTAACAACACTCTTTAACACTCTTTAACAACACTCTTTAACAACACTCTTTAACAACACTCTTTAATAACACTCTTTAATAACACTCTTTAACACACTCTTTAACAACACTCTTTAACAACACTCTTTAATAACACTCTTTAATAACACTCTGTAATAACACTCTGTAATAACACTCTGTAATAACACTCTTTAATAACACTCTGTAATAGCACTCTGTAATAATACTCTGTAATAACACTCTGTAATAACACTCTGTAATAACACTCTGTAATAACACTCTGTATTAGCACTCTGTAATAACACTCTGTAATAACACTTTGTAATAACACTCTTTAATAACACTCTGTAATAACACTTTGGGCAATTCAAAAGTGGAACAATATTTGCATTAATGTGGGGTAAGGATCCCACAGGTTGAAGTTGCTTTTTAAACGAGTAACTAAATAACACATATTAACTAAATAACACTTAATAACCTAACAACACTAAATTACTAAATCACTGGTTATGATTGCTCCTAAAATCATAGAGTTTTGGAAACTTACAAGCACAAATGAATATATATATATATATATATATATGTATATATATAATATGTATACATATACAATATGTATACATATACATTATACATATATACATGTATAAATTGTGTGTATATATATATATATATATAACGAGTGAGAGATGCGCATTTTCTATCTATCAATCTGTGCATATAGTTATATGTACACTGTGCATATAACTATATATATATATATATATATATGTATATATATAATTATATATTTATACATATATATATATATAACTATATATATATATATATATATATATATATATATATATATATATATATATATGCATTTATATATATATATACATATATATACATGCATATAAATAATATAAAAAGGATTTACAAAACTTTAATGACGTTTTTAATATGGGGAATTGTTATTTCTGAGAAGCTTTCGCCATTATCTCTCTCGTTGCCTGTGTTCATTCATACAACACCGAATGCGAGCGGTTATCAACAAACTCATAAAAATGAAAACTCTGTTGTAAAAATAATTCGTTAAGTATTTACTGAGACAACTCAGTACAACATTTACAGGGTTCTCGACAATAACAAGCACTGCAAGTCCAATAGGACTTGCAGTGCTTGTTATTGTCGTGAACACGGCTTGGACTATAATCTTTTTGATGTTCTTTTGCTATTGCTTTATCTAAATGGATATTTCTTTCTTAAGCTTATTGAATAAATGGCTTGTTTAATGCCAACAAGCTCTTTTAAGTTCATCGATAACGATATCTTGTGGTATTGTTTCAGACAGCATAATTTCAATTTACCTGTTTGTATTGGAAACTTCAAAAAGGGTTTGCAGACCTGTATTTAACACTACAAACACTGCATGCACAAAAGAATACTTAATTATATCTAACAGCAATACTTTGCGTCCATTAATTCACTAACTAATACCAATTAAAGATCGAAATGATGAATTAAAAGTTAAATAAACATGACATGTGACATATTTGTTTATTTTAAAATATTCTTCCAATATAACTACATCTCGTTCATCACCATTTTCTGTGACGTACTTCAAATGAGTGTTTAAATTTGACCGAGAGAGAATGTACTCTTAAAGAATTAAGTTATTATGCGTTATATATTTGTTAGATTTAAAAGTGGTAAAATGTCAACAATAAAAATTTATAAATAAACAAATTTGTTTTTAGTCAATATTGCTTATTATCGATTAGATATAATGTATTTGCGCTGTATTTCAAAACTTTAACAACGACATCAACATCAGCTTTTTGTCTTTCTCCTCACCTCTGCATCAATTCACCCACTCTATCTCTCTCTCTCTCTCTTTCTCTCTCTTTCTCCCTCTCTCTTTCTCTTTCTCTCTCTCTCTTTTTCTCTCTCTCTTTCTATTATTTACTCCTGCTCACTGTTTGATTCTGCTTCGTTTGTACCACGAGTAGCCATAGAGAACAGGTTTTGAGCGTTTGATAGAATCTTGTTGTCCACATAGAATAGGTTTGCTTCGGGCAAACGGTCGCTGCATTACGCTAAGTGGTTTTCGCTTTGATTCAATGCACAATTGAGGCCTTAGGATGATCATCAGAATATGGCTAGCTTAGCGAATGATAGTATGCATCTGTAGGGAGCTGGAAAACTGATTTTCAGCCATATTTGAAGACGTTTTAGATTGATTGCAAGTCCCTACTGTATCGAAGTGCTATGTGCGTTCTCCGGCGATAGAGATATTCTTGATACGGTAGATAGTATATGACAAAATATCTTTCTCCGTCGCTTTTGGTGATCGAAAGTTAAATGAATCAGATAGTTTGTTGTTATTGAGATTTTCTCGTTTTCGTTTTACTTTCCTTTTCATCCTCAAAATTCTGCTGTAGTGGACCTTTGCTGACTATTTGTTGTTTTCATTTGGTCTATTCTAATCTTTACTTATCCCATTGGAAAAATATAAACTAGTTGCAATCTCTGCTAGAGAAACAAAACCGTATAAAATTATTCAAATCGTAAAACTTAAAGAAGGTATGACTTTGTAGTCATTTCTGATTAGTTTCTGTCAGAGTTTAAACCATTTTAAATAATTTAGATAATTTTAAATAATTAATTTGTCGAATTGAGTATTATGCAAATTTTGTAGCAAGCAAATACTTGTCTGTAACAAAGGTCAAATGTATTACTTATTTTTTCCTACTTAGTAGGTCAACAGTTTATTAAGCTCTTAAAATATTATTATTTGTTTTGCTGACAGAATTTAGCAATGATTAAGTTTAGAATTTAGTTTGGGATAGAGCGCTGTCCTATCCGGTCAATATTAGATCCCATGTTGTAAGGCTATATTTCGCTTGTGAGTCAGCCCGCTTCGAAATTTAAATCAATAAATAAATGATACATTCTCTTTTCATAATAATAATTTATCTATCTGGGATACCAATGGATAAGGCTAAATCTTTCCTAAATGGAATATGGAATCAACGCGTAGCATTCGGTTATATCGAACAAGGCCGCTGGTAGATGTGGCAGAATTTATGCCGAGCTGAAGTGTAATTTGATTTTAAGGCCCAAACTAAACGACATTCCAGAATAGCTAGCATTTATTGTAAATAATTATTCTAAAGTGCACAAATTGTAAACGCATGTAAATATAAAGCGCAGACCACCGAGGCATTCAGGAAAAATCTGAGTCTTGATTGCTGTGCAAGTGAGTGGAAATTATAGATCAATAATAGCAATAGTAATAATATTGACAATAATAATAATAATATTAATATTAATATTAATATTAATATTAATAATAAGATTTAATGCAGTCTGCTGCAGCAATTCTTTTAAGCTGCTAGAAGACCTCGAGTAGCCGGGCGGCGATTCAGTACATATTGCTTGAATCGTTTTTATCAAACCTCGGGTTCTTTACACTCGAGGAAAAATGACAATAATAATAATAATAATAACGTTAATAATAATAATAATAATAATAATAATAATAATAATAAATAATGCAATATATTGTCTGTTAAGAAGATCTTCTTTTACAATCATTACCAGATAATCTCTGAAAATATGGACCCATACTCTTAACTTAGTTCTATAAACTCTCACAAACCTTTATTACACTTCTTCCATTCTCTTCTCTTTCACATACACAGATCATGCAAATATCAGTAAGGCATGGACACTATTTATTTATAATGTCAGATGTTATCATGGACGACTATAGCATTCGAATTATTTTTTAAATAATAGTTGAAGTCTTCAAAGTGTTCTCATTATTTCCACGGGCTGAAGCCAGTGGCCATGTCGGTAAGATATTTGACCGTGGATCAGTATGTGCGGGGTTCAAATCCTGGGCTCGTCAGTCACTGACATCGCTTTCGAGTGAGGAAACTGACGTTGACATTAGCTTTACCGGCCTTTACCCAAATAGATCATACTAATAGTAGTAAGACATACACATTAGTTATTTATTGTGCTCGATGTTGTTATGGACGACAGTCGCACTCTTATTATTGTTATGTTATGTTCGAAGTCTTAAAGAAAATTTCTTTATTTCACATAAGCAGATCCTACTAAGAGCAGCAAAACTTACACGTAATTTATTTATAGTGTTCGATGTTGTTATAAAACATAAAAAACCATAACGGCCCACTGGGTCAGGAAGCACAGATGCTTGTTTAAGACCCATTTCCTCCTTCCTCTCCATGGTTATTAGTAATCCTTGCCTTTTGATGGCGCATCAATTGCAGCCGGCGCGGATTTAAGAATAACCTTCCATCACCCTGGGGTTTTTTCCTTCCTAAGCTTTTACCAACACTATGTCTTCCAAGGTGGTCACCCGCAAAGCACTAACCGAGGTCGATGCAGCTTAACTTCGATAATTGACGCGCAACTAAACCAAGTGCGCTAATCCCGCCGTCTTGGCTTATGTAAAACAGTATCACTTTAATTATTGTTATATTATATTCGAAGTCTTAAAATGTTTTCTTTTTGAAGTCACCAAAAGGCAGTGATGTGACATCTCGAGACTTTGCCTTGTCTCGAGACGTTTTTAAACGTCTCTAGACAAGACAATGTCTTGTCTTGAGCCTCAATGTCTTGGCCTCGGTCTTGAGCCTCAATGTCTTGGTCGTGGTCTTGAGCCTCAATGTCTTGGTCTTGAGCCTCAATGTCTTGGTATTAGTCTTGAGCCTCAATGTTTTGGTCTTGATCTTAGTCTTGCGACTCAATGTCTTGGTCTTGAAAAAAATGTCTTGATCACATCACTGCCAAAAGGTATGCATTTAGACACACACAAAAAAACAACTTGACCCATTGGTCCGCACGTAATCCAGAAATAGGATTTAGTTTTCACACAGGAGCCGCCTCGTCTGGATTGTGACGAGCAGTGGAGAGCTGGGCTGGGCTCGTCGCTTATGAAGTATGAGATGAGATGAAAATAATGGCCGAGATTTGCGTAACGGTGTAATAGAAAATTTTATCACGCATCAAATTAACGGAGCGGATCATTGCCCGCGGCGGCTTGAAGCGCGTCTATTTTCTCGCTTCAGTATCTACGCCCACACGGCCCGAAGTGGGGTAAGGGGCGACTCAGGGAAATTCACACAAAGTGGAGCATGAGGCAGAGAAGTGAGTGCGGGTACATGAGCAATGAGTGCGGGTACATGAGCAGTGAGTGCGGGTACATGAGCAGTGAGTGCGGGTACATGAGCAGTGAGTGCGGGTACATGAGCAGTGAGTGCGGGTACATGAGCAGTGAGTGCCGGTACATTAGCAGTGAGTGCCGGTACATGGGGCTGAACAATGAGTGCGGTTACATTTGGCTGAGCAATGGGTCTCGTACTGTGTTTTGAGAGAGGCGATGCAGGTCATGGTTTACTATGTTGGGTATGTGGCACAATGCACAATGTTGGCCCAGGAGCGAAGGAGAGGTTCCATATATCCAGTAGAATGGGATATGGGATGTCTCAGGGCATCCCGCACTAGGGAGAGAGCCGTGTGGGACCCAGGACTTCCGGTACGACGTGGGACAAAGAATAGATGAAGAAATTATAGAAAGGTCTAACCCCGAGCACTCAGTATCATCCTAAGAGTTGTACTTAGATCGTTAATTTTTTAAAGTAATTCCTTTTAATTCATTTTTGAAGCCATGATGCTATGTTTAGCTTCAATTTTTATATCACAAATGATAACGCCAGAGACGATTCAGTTGGGATTTGAACAGAGGACCTCTTGCTTCTCAAATATGCGTGCTATTCATTAGGCAATTCAATCAGTAACGTTGATGATACGAATCGTAATAGCAGAGAGTCAGGGAACTGTCTTCAGAAATGTCAGCCGCAGTATTTGTGTCATCTAGGGCCTTGGATCATCTGTGCCACAAGAAAGTAGATCAGTGACCTAATTGTAATTAGATGCCAAACGGCACGCAATCGTGGGGTACGGGGAGGGAGGGGGGGGGGGGGTAAGCAGTGATCACTTCCAACCCTTGAAAAGTTTAAGAATCTGAATTTAAGGGCCAATTTGCACGAAATTTAAATTATCACTTTCATTATAAGCTTTAAATAGCTATTGCTACAACTAGTCTACAATAATAGCAACAAAAGCAACAACACCAATTAGAGTGAATATATTTAGCACAGCTGAACAAATTCCAAGACGAAAACCAAACAATAAATAGGTAGAAAACGGTTCAAAATTTAAAATGCAGAAAACCCGTTGAAAGGCTATCTTACACTGAAAAAATATCTCAAGAAAATGACTCAATGCGTGTTTAACTAGAATTTAATTTTCTCTGTGGGAGAAAAATATGTAGGATAAGAATTGAATCTGAAGATTGAATTGAATATGAATAGTTTCGCCATCGGAGATATAAACCATTCTACAGCTGCCTCAGTCCTGAGATATTCCCGCCATAGATATTGTCATCTTGCCTGACTGTTTTTTTATCACCGAACCGGTACTGTTTAGGATCTTCTTCTTTCTCTTCAGCACGTGTTTTTTTTAGATCGTTTGGGGTGAATCGATTTGTAGTGACATGGGATGGGGGGACGTCCCTGACATCATCCTTGTATGAGGAAACGGATGTTAAACCTTTATTATTATAATAATCTTTTAAGCCGATTGATGACCTCGAGTAGCCGGGCGGCGATTCAGCACGTATTGCTTGAATCGTTTTTATCAAACCCCAGGTTCTTTACACCGGGGTAAAAAAAAAAAAAAAAAAAATAATAATAATAATAATAATTATTATTATTATTATTCCAGATCTTCCCCCACCGGTGATTGGAATCTGACTGGCTACTGCAGGATCGATTCCACTTCCGGTATGAGAAGAACAATAAAGTACTGGTCATAAACAACAATCTGAAGTTTCATCGGAAAGATTTCAATGCATCGCGTGGTAGCGAGTAACTCTACTTAATGAAGTCAGCTCCATTTCATTTAAAATTAACCTTAATGTCCTGATTGGAGAGGAGTTTATGCTAAGTGCGTTAGGTGGAAAATCTTTCCTGAATGCTTCCGTGGTTCATTCTATTGTTGACTTTGTGCTCAATTCAATTTTATTTCACTTTTGCAGTTCATTCCCATCTATCTAGAATCTATTGTTAATTGCAATTTTACATGATAAATTAAATATTTGACTATCTAGATCAAGCCATATTATTATTATTACTATTATTATTATTATTACTATTATTACTATTATGATGATGATCAGGAGGATGATAGTAATAATAATAATAGCAATATTAATAATAACAATAATAATAGTATAAATAAAATAATAATAATAATAATAGTAGTATACATAATACTAGCTGTTATAAATTATTATTCTTTTTACAATAATTATAATTTTGCAATTATTAGTGTTATTATTATTATTATTATTATTGCTGTTTTTTTATACTGACTGTTTCTTTGATCGCCAGACCGGCACCGTTTATGATCTCTTCTGTTTCTTCAGCACATGTTTTTTTCAAATCAGTGGAGTAAATCAATTAGTATTCATAAATAAAAATAACTGTAATGATAATTTATCATAACAAGTTAAATTCCGTCGAAGAATTGCAATCAATCACTTAATCAAGGAGCGAATTAGCAGTGAATTAAGGAACAAATGAAGAAATGACTCAAAATACTCAGTAAATCAATCAATCAACGATTAAATGATTTAAGGAATCAATGAACAAATGATTGAATGACTCAATATGAATCAATGAATCAATGATTAAATGATTTAAGGAATCAATGAACAAATGATTGAATGACTCAATATGAATCAATGAATCAATGATTAAATGATTTAAGGAATCAATGAACAAATGATTGAATGACTCAATATGAATCAATGAATCAATGATTAAATGAATTAAGGAATCAATGAACAAATGATTGAATGACTCAATATGAATCAATGAATCAATGATTGACTGAATCAATAAATCAATTAATACATGAATCAAGAATTGAATAACAGAACGTCTAATTCCTCATCTGTAGGCGATGTCAATGAAGTTCCAAATTTATATAGAATTATTTTAGAGGGTGCGTTATGACATGCAAGTATAATTAAAAATTAGAAAATGCATAACCACGAGCGAATATAGGACATGAACTCATTCACATTTGAAGATATAAAACAGATTTAGTATGAAGAAACCTATTTTCTTACTTGAGTACTTACTTGTTTCTAACTATACATAAAACGTCTTTCTTGAACTTTCGAAAAACGTCCACTTGTGGAATAAATGTTTCAAAAGAAGTATTGTTGCATTTTTAGTAAATGTTGATCATTATACTCAATATTACAATAGCTATTACGAGCATTTGCTTGCAGGACAAATAATTTTTGGAAAAATATTAAACCAGGTTTCTGAAAATTTGTAGATCGCTTTTTTATATGGCCTATTACCATTAATTTAGTTAAAATTGGTTTAATATAGCTGGGACAGAATGCAAAAATGTTAATTTTTCATAGCTACAGAAACTGCCAGATCTGATGTAAAGAAGGAAAGAGCGTCAATTAACATTTAAAATGTAGTCAAGTGTCTGAATATTTTTAGTGAACATCATAACCGTTAAACATAAATTATAACCAAAAGCCATAAATTGTTACTTAGTGTCACATTACCAATAACTCTGTTAATTTTCAGAATCTTGCTCTTTCACCTTCTCGATCCGCCAAAATCCTTGGAGTCATATTTGATGAAAACCTTGACTTTAAATCCCATATCTCTTCTGTTTGTCGCGCTTCTATCTTTCAGATTCGTCAGATTAGGCAAATACGTCCATTCCTTACTAGAAATTCAGCCACTATCCTTGCTAATTCTATAGTTCATTCAAAGCTCGACTACTGTAATTCATTATTACATGGGTTCCCTACTTCTTCTCTCAATCGTTTGCAGCACGTCCAAAAGTCTCTTGCACGTGTTGTTTGTAAGTCCTCTCGACTTCAATTTCGCTCTCTCTACTTCGCAGTCTTCACTGGCTCCCTGTTAATCAACGCATAAAATATAAAATAGCTTTATTAACTTTCAAACCTCTGCGATTTGGCAAGCCTTCTTACTTATCTGAAATTCTTCTTCTCTATCGTCCCTCAAGTACACTTCGCTCCACCGATGCCAATCTTCTCTCAGTTCCAAATATTCTCGTGTCATTGGGCAGACGTTCATTTTCTTACGCAGCACCCACAATCTGGAACTCTTTACCTGCTAATCTTCGCTCTTGTTTTTCTCTTTCAACATTCTCTAGCAAGCTTAAAACTTACCTTATCCCACCATAGACATAATCAATCTACCTTGACCATTTTTGATCACCGGACTGGCTTTCGTTTAGGACCTTACTTCTCCTCAGCACATTTCTTTCGCAAATTGGTCTGGGTGAATTGACCTGTAGTGATGTGTGCTGTTGGGGACGTCCCTGACATCATCCCTGGATGAGGAAACGGACGTTAAACCTTTATTATTATTATTATTATTATATCGCTGAAAGTAACTTGTTTAAACATTTAAGTAATAGTTATATTTGACTCAAGTGGGCACAAAACTTTGAAAACAAAAATTTGAGTCATAATTTCAGGCACAAAAGCTGTCATCCGTCACTCAAACCCGTATGCCAAGCAATGTCAGTCAGGATTTAAATATTAAAATTGTACATATTCTTAATCATTTTTTATTCTTTATCGATTCAAATTTTAAGAAAAGGGTATTCAAGTACAGCAAAAGAGAATTGTCTGGCTGGAGTTTTGTGCTTACCAAGCTGTGATCTACCAAGCTGTAATCTATCAAGCTGTGATCTACCAAGCTGTGATCTACTCTTCTTCCTTCCTTTCTGTCAACCAATTGGACGTATATCGACCTCGGGTTCTCATTGCCCTGTGCATTAATGGCTTCTGATGGTATTGAATTTACTGTAGTTGTGTATGTGGGAAAGAGAGAGAACTATTATCCTTATTTGTAATTGAATCATAATATCAATTTTGGTCGATACATTGTAATTAATAAATGCATTATAATGAAAGCAGGATTGAAACAAAAGTACAGACATGATTAATATACGTACACGTAGGTACAGTACAATATGGACATTTTGTTACACGTGAGACATAACATAACGTCACGCTGGGTCAGGAAGCACAGATGCTTGTTTAAGGCCCATTTCCTCTATTCTCTCCATGGTTATTAGTAATCATTGCCTTTTGATGGCGCAACTATTGCAGCCGGCGTGGATTTAAGAATAACCTTCCATCACCTGGGATATTTTCCTTCCTAAGGCGATCCCAATAAAGCCTTCTAGTGACGAACCGGGTGTTAAATCTTCAATGTCCTGTGTTGCGTAAGCCTATTCTATTTGGCCACATCGAATCCGGTCTACTTAGCAGTGTCCCTTCCCACCTCTTCAGCTGAAGTTCCTTCATTACCTCCCAGCTCGTCGGGAAGGGAATTAGTTCTCTCACAATATACTGAACGATCTTGTCATTGTGATTCCGCTCGTTAATGGAATTCTCTTTCCAGCGGTCGCAATTTATCGCCAAACAGCTCTTCGACCTGGCCAGCTTGCTTTTCTGTTAAGTAAAATATTTATAAAGATCAATGAGAATGAATGTTGATGCCACTAGCGCGTGAATTAGCCAATATGGATTTGTAATTATTACCATGTTCAGGTATGCATTGATCATAGTGTCTCATTTCTTCACTTTTGGTCCGAATTTGTTAATAATTATTGTTATGTTTAGTCGATTTTAAAGAATGTCTGTAGGAAGAAACGACAATTGTACATATTGCTGAAGCGCAAAAGTAGAACAGTTTTAGAAAACGGTTCCAGAAAACTATAGAATTAAAATCTTTACAGTACTGTGAGCTTCATTGAAGGCTTAAAATTATATGCCAAATAGAGCGTATAAATGTGTTTTGCATCTATCATCATCATCATCTTCTTCTTCTTCTTCTTCCCTTAAATCCCAATTTAATCAGGTGTTTTGCATCCATTATAAGCGTAGATAAATATATGTACATAAATAGAAAGCGATTTTTACATTAGATACTATTAAATCGCATACATTGGGTCCTACATATATGCATCAGTTAGCATCACACTCCTTTATCCTATTCTATATTTTTCATTCTATATTCATTGCTGCTTTTCTTTCTTTAAAATTTTCATCAGTTGATATCCTTCCCCTAGAACTTCCATAATGACCTTGAACGTTCTCTCTGAAGACTCACTCTAAATAAATACACATGGTACGCAGGCAAAAATCAATACTGTTGGTATTATGGTAATATTTATTACGATATTTTCAATTGATTTAATTGTCTATGTTATACAAAACAATATAATTACGGAAAAGGCTACTAAATGTTATTCACCTCTTGGATCAAAACATTTACTACTAATCGAGAGAAAAGGCCCGATGTACATGTAGTTGTTAATGCGACTAGTCTATATAAATTTAAAATTTTTGTTAATTCTCAATATTTTATATACTACATGAATACACTCATCAATCGATTTTATTGCAGGTTAAAGGCAAAGATATTTTCGGTTGATATTCTTATTGAGCAAAAATTGACTAACTCATCAATTTGGTTTAATCACATTGGCTTTGACTTCTCCACATCAAGAAAGACATCGATCTCATGGAGCCAATTTGTTTATGAGATTAATTTAAATTTTACTGTCTTCATCAGTTTCTACTTTAGTTGCCTCTAACGCATATCTATTTTGTCGTCGAAGTATTCTCAAATATTATACCTAAAAGCAACGTTTTTAATGGAAAATTAATGTTCGTAGAAGTATTCCTTTATGGTATTTATGTAGTCCTTCCTGACCTTCGCTGTCTTACATATATTCGATCAATCTACAAGGAGCATAACATAGGCCATTAATATAAAAGATATTGCTCTGTAAAGCTGTAAACATGATTTCATTCGATTGAAGCACATGTTGGCTTTTAAGCAAAATAAGCAGTGGTGACAGATGTCGAACAAATAAAATATTTATCGAATGAGGACGTGGGTGCATTTTTACTAGATGTTTTAATGGCCGAATTTAAAGCATGCTTGCTAAATCTGTCTTCTTTACAGTCCTAAATCGAATCTCCTTTAATCGTAACGATAATATGAAAATTTAAGTTTACAATAAGTGAGTTAAGCTCAATATCACGAAGAGTTTGAAATTCCTCAATTTCATCTAAATGCAATTTTAATTAAAAATCGTCCGATTGGCAAGATGTATAGATTACATACCGTTTCAAAATAATTTTGGTTTGAAATCGTCCTCAATACTGTTCGAATTGTTAAATAATTTTGTGTCTAACTATTTTTCCTAGTGGGCTTAATTTAACTTTTTAAACCTTTTTAAGTAAAATCAGGATTTGGAATTATTGTTCAATACTTTTAATTTTCATGTGACATAAATAATATAAAAGTTATGTCAATTTTGAAAAGAAATTAGATGAATTTAAATTTTCATTTATTATAAAATTATAATGCAGTAGGACTGCACAATCAAAAGAAACCTTCGGTAGCAAATAAACGTTTAACAAAAAGTATAAAGAAGGACACAAAGATAAAGATAGTTTAAACCTTGTTTTGGACCACGTTATTATATGGATGTGAAACATGGACCTTAAGGAAGGAAGATATCAGGAAACTACATGTAGAGGCAATGGAAATGTGGATTTGGAAAAGAATGGAAAGGATTAGCTCGACTCAAATGGTTACATATGACTAAGTTCTGGAGAGAGTTGGTACAGATAGACAGTTGATAAATGTATTACAAAGTAGGAAGATGAGTTGAATAGGACATATTCTAAGGGGTTAAAGAAGGCAGAATGAAAGGAAATAGAGACAGAGGCAGGTCGAGATTAAGAATGTTAGATGATATAAAGATCCACTAATATGTGGACATGAAGAGTAAAGCGGAAGACAGAGAAGAGTGAAGGCGCTATGTACCACGGACCTGCCAGTAAGCATGCACTATGAGAGAGAAATAAATTACATGTAAATTAAAAGGTTGAGGGACAACCTCAGAGTGAGGTGCTATATCGACACCCTCTCTTCTGCGAACTTCCAAACTATCCTTGCAGCCACGACCTCCAGGTCGGCAATCCGTCTCATATCTATGTATGAGTTGACTGAGAGGCATATTTCCTATCGAAAAAAGTCAACAAAGTTTAAACTGATTTAGAATAACATATATTTCGAATCAACGCTTTAATGATGATCATTCAGCAACCACTAGTATAACTTTATGCAAGCATACTATATTTTATTGTTAGATAGTATAATTATATTTAGATAGTATTTTATCTTTAGATAGTATAATTGTAATTTGGTTTTATTACTTTATAGATATTTTAATTCTTATGGTTATTATTTCCACATTTTATTTAAAAATCATTACAATTGATTTTGATTTTGATATAATTAAATAAAGTTATTTAGTTTTGATTTGAAATTATTTTGAATGTTATTCTGTCAAACACTGGCAAGATGGCATTACGGATTTAAAGATGGCGATAATTAATTTTTTAAATTTTAATTAAAAATCATTTTGAATGTCTGCAATATTCTTCCGGTTAACTCTTCGAACTATAGCGAGTTTTCTAGAGTCCAGTTTTTGTTGTTGGCTCTAAGAAAATCAGTAATTCTGCTCACGAGTTTAACTATTCTGCGAAGAATAAAAGAAATCAGGTCAAGCATTAATTGTTAGATTGAATCTGGAACATTTATTAACAGGATTTCTCGGCAAAATACTTTCAAATTCTATTTTAATCCGATGTTAAATCAATATACGCCATTTTGATGAGATATCCAAGCAGTCATGGCTTTCACTAGGCCTTATTTAAGCAACAGTAAATTAAACAATAGCATTATATCAATGAGAGAGATCATTGGCCTAGTGATAAGTGTTTGAATCCTCAGCTTAAAGCATCTGCAATATATTTAAAATTAAAATCCTTTAACGAAGATCTTTAACACTCTTATCTGCTAGACTATCTGTTCAATAGTAATGTGTTAATTTTTTTGTTTTTGTGTTTCGCTGCTTTGTGGCCAGCTCGAGACGTCTCTTACATCACTCTCGAGTGACGAAGAGGACGTTAATCCCGATTGTATTGCACTATATTTCAATATGTGATACCAGTGTAACTTTGTAAAGTAGTATGGAATAGCAGATATGGACGGAATTAAAAACTATTCATTGCTCCGCTGAGTATAAGCTGATCAGATAACGTAGAATGATCATTCGACAAAGACAATGCTCTGCAAAAAGTCGAACGTGCGCCGTTTTATTTTTCCAAAATCTCTTCCACCAAATGGATTCTGTCTAAAAACAGGGAATATTTTCGGGGGGTTGAGTGGATTTGGTCCCCTCATTTTCAACATATATATGTCTCTCGTTAGCAGATTAATTCCCCTGAAAGAATAAAGAGAATCTGAGATCTTTTTTAAATAATTGAATGATGCAGGTTTTCTAAAACACTTCTTTAAAAGTGTTTGACTCACACTTCTGCTACCAAAACTGATGTAATCTATGGCTAAGCTTAGCCAATGATGCCGCTTTATTGCAGATTTGTGCATATTTTATCACTTCTGTCTTTCCGTTACATTCATTTATTTTCCGGTTGCGTTCCACAGAAAAGCGCTATTTGCATTTTAAGGCTTAGTAGAGATTTTCACCCTAGATCTTTATCTAGAAACCGTCCTATATAATTGATCCTTGGAATTTTTTACTGCGATCGATATCAATTAAGATGTAAATTGGAACACTACAGGTAAGATTTGTGAGACATCTTTATGCTTCGACGTATATAAACTGTGGAGAGACTTAAAACTAACTTCAAATGATATTTGAGAAAACTACATTGTCATTGCACAAGCTCTGTAGTATAATCAACTTCATGCTAAACGAACTGCTCTACATATATGTTCTTTAGTGAACCTAAAGAAAGAGGGCTAGTGCATGAATAGGCTACATAAATTCTCTTGCATAAAATCTAATGTCATATAAATACACGCAGGACTATATTTTCAAATAATATTCTCACACATTTGGTAATATGTATTGTAATGGAAATTGAAAATTGGAAGGATATATATAATGTATATATATATATATATATATGTCAAAAATTTATAAGTTTCGGGTAAACAGGATAGTTTTCTCAGGGATTGACGCCCCCTGCCCGGTAAATGTCAGTCAAAGCTGAGGAAGGCATAGGGGGCCCACCTCGTCAAAAAGCATATCCCCCAAGAAAATAATGGTATATCACGACAAAAATGAGCGCCCCCAGTCCCGTTCACCCCTTAAATGGGGTGGAGGTGGTAAGAATCTCACGGCCAGACGGCACCTTGGGTGCCCCACAGATATACCAAGAGGACATTCCATGCGCCCCAAAGGGATAAGTGTGGGCACATGGAATGTGAGAACTATGGGTGAAAGGGGAAAGTTAGAAAATGTAAAAAGGGAAATGGTGAAAGGAAAAATAAATGTCCTAGGGGTGAGTGAAGTAAGTAAGGTAAGGTGGTTGGGAACTGGTGATTTTATAAGTGATGGGTACAGGGTTATATACTCCGGAGGAGATAAAAGGGAGAAGGGTGTGGCAAGTAATATTGGATAGAAATTTAAGTGAACGAGTAACAAAGATTCTTCAGTGCAGTGACAGACTGATGTTAGTGCGGATCAAAGCAGATCCAGTAGATTTGGTGTTTATCCAAATCTACATGCCTACAATAGCCTCAGAGGATGAGGAAATTGAAGCGATGTACCAAAAAATGGAAGGAATGACTAAAGAAGAAAAAGCCACAGATCAAGTGATAGTTATGGGGGATTGGAACGCGGTGGTGGGTAAAGGGAGAGATGAAAATAAAGTTGGGGAATATGGTCTAGGAAAAAGAAATGATAGAGGACAGAAATTGGTTGACTTTTGCAATAGAATGAGATTAGTGGTGTCCAACACTTGGTTCAAACATGAGAAGAGAAGGCGTTACACATGGAAGAAACCAGGAAGCACCGGAAACGAGGGAAGATACCAGATAGATTATATTCTGATAAAGCAACGGTACAGGAATAGTGTGAAGAATTCAAGGGCTTATCCAGGAGCCGATATTAATTCAAACCACAATCTACAGGATGAGTAAAAAGCGATAACACCTGCAAAAAGTTTGAATATCTCAGGCTATTGTTAATATTTTACAATAAAACTTTTACCAATTACTAAAGGACTAACTTTTGATGGGGTTGCCAATTTTCAACATAGACAGGCCATTATGCAAGTTTCAGCAGAGCAACCTCCCTATTTTTACCTAAAAATGGCGTAAAGCACCTCCTGCAGTTCTGTCTTGTTTTTAGGCTTCGGCTGGTGTTTCTGATAGAGATGCAACATGGTTCCCCAGATATGGTTATCCAGAGGATTATGATCGGGTGAGTTTGGAGGCCATTCATTCTTCTTGATGTAATCCGGGTTTCTCTCGCTGATCCTTTCCTGTGCATGACCAGATGCATCAGCCGGAGCACCATTCTGCTGAAAGATTAAACCATTTGGTAGAAGAGCATGGCAATCATCAAATAGCTCCGGAAGCAAAGTACTGACATATTACTGAGAGTTCAACCTCACCTTCTCGTCAATGAAGTGCAATCTGCCCTTACCGTTGTAGCAAACGCCATTTTAAGGTAAAAATGGGGGGTTGCTCTGCTGAAACTTGCATAACTGGACAATCTATGCACCAAAAGGGATGAAAATTGGCCACCCCACCAGAAATTAGTCCCTTATTAATTGGTAAAAGTTTAATTTACAAATATTAATAATAGCCTGAGATATTCAAACTTTTTGCAGGTGTTATCTTTTTTTTTACTCACCCTGTAGTAATGGCAAAAGTAGGGCTTCAGTCGAAGAAAATACTTAAGAAGAAAAGCAGTATGAGATGGAATTTGAACGGATTGAACGAGAAAAGAAGTCAGTTTCAGGAAGCAGTCGAAAGAAAAGTTAAGGAAATGAAGGACAACGAAAGAACAGGGGTAAATGAAAGATGGTGTCAGCTAAAGGAAGGTATTGAAATAGGTGCAAAAGAAGCTTATGGCTTTCTCAAAACAAATACAACTAAAAGACCTTGTATCACAAGCGAGATGCTAGACAAAATGGATGAAAGGAGGAAATGGAAAGGTATTGACAGCAGTCATGGCAGAAGGAAATATAGAAGCTTAAACAGTGAACTTAGAAGAATTACAGACAAAGCAAAAGATCATTGGTGGAGTGAAAAGTGTAATGATTTAGCAGAATAGGATAGAAGAGGGAGGTCGGATCTATTATACCAGGAAGTCAGGATATTAACAACAACCGATAAGAAAAAGAAAGGAGATGCAAAGAACATTAGTATAATGGGTAAAGATGGGGAATTGAAGACAGAGCTGGAAGAAGTGAAAGAAAGATGGATAGAATATGTATAAGAATTGTATGATAAGGCTGGGAAACCAGTTCAAGAGGATTTTAAAATAGAAGAAGAAAATATCATAGAAGACGATAAAAGGGACCCCGATTTAATGAAGGAGGAAATTTATTCTGCAATTAACAGTATGAAGAAGGGAAAGACAGCCGGAATAGATGAAATCCCAGCAGAATTCTTGAAAATGTTGGAAGGAGAAACACTCACAAAAATTAATGGAAGTATGTATGGAAGTGTAAAGTACAGGCATTTGGCCAGACGACTTTACCAAGTCAGTCACGATTCCAATTCTCAAAAAGCCAATGCTGTGGAGTGTTCGGATTACAGAACAATCAGTTTAATACCTCATGCATCGAAGATCTTATTAAAGATAGTAAATAATCGCATTCAGTCGAAAGCAGATATGATACTGAGCAAGACACAATTTGGTTTTAAGAAAGGATGCGACACAAGAGAAGCAATAGGAGTAATGCGGGTTCTTTGCGAACGAAACTTAGAATATGGTAATGACGTTTTTGTATGCTTTATAGACTTCGAGAAGGCCTTTGACAGAATTGATTGGATAACGATGATGAATATCTTAAAAAGAATAGGAATTGACTGGAGATATAGAAGACTAATTTTGAACTTGTACATGAATCAAAGAGCAGTAATAAAAATCCAACAAGAATACTCAGAAGAAGGTGAAATAGGACGTGACGTAAGACAAGGTTGTACCATTTCGCCGCTGCTGTTTAACATTTACGCTGAGGCAATGATGGAAGAAGCCATGGAAGACTTGGAAGAAGGAATAAAAGTAGGAGGGAATTTGTTACAAGATGTACGATTTGCAGATGACCAAGGAATGGTAGCGGGCAGCGAGATTGGATTGCAGAAGATAATGGATAGGCTGAATGATACGGCCCTGAGATATGGCATGAAGATTAATATAAAGAAGACGAAGGTTATGGGAGTGTCCAATAGTAAAGGTGAAGTTATTATCACAATAAATGGTACGAAATTGGAACAGGTAAGGAGTTTCAAATATTTGGGTCACACTATAACCGATGATGGGAAATGTGAGACAGAAATATGCAGTAGGATTGCACAAGCAAAAGCGGCATTTGGTAGTAGAAAAGAACTATTAACAGAAAGTCTAAAGAAAGACACAAAGATAAAGATATTGAAAACTTTGGTTTGGACCACACTATTATATGGATGTGAAACATGGACCTTAAGAAAGGAAGATATTAGGAAACTGGAGGCATTGGAAATGTGGATTTGGAGAAGAATGGAGAGAATTAGCTGGACTCAAAAGGTTAGAAATGAGGAATTCCTGGAGAGAGTTGGCACAGATAGTCAGTTGATAAATGTATTAAGAAATAGGAAGAAGAGATGGATAGGACACATTCTAAGGGGGAAAGGTCCATTAAAAGAGGTCATAGAAGGTAGAATGGACGGAAAAAGAGGAAGGGGCAGGCCGAGATTAGGTATGTTAGATGATTTAAAGACCCACTCATATGTGGAAATGAAGTGGAAGGCGGAAGACAGAGAAGAGTGGAGGCGTTATGTACCATGGACCTGCCAGTAGGCAGTGCACTAAGAGAGAGAAAGGTGTCTAAATATATATTTATAATTTATGTGTATAGGCCTATAATATATATATATATATATATATATATATATATATATATATATATATAATGCATAGTTATATAGTTCAATATTATTATAGAAGTATCCATTTATCAATGAGTAAGGTTATAAATATATATATATACAGTATATAATTACTTGCATGTATATATAATTTTATATATACATGTATAGGCTATGTAGTTGCGTACACAACATTTTGTATATAGATATATTTATATTGTATGAATATATATATATATATATATATATATATATATATATATATATATGCGTGTGTGTGTGCCTGTTTATTTGTATTCTATGCGCGTGTGCGTGTGACCTATTTGAAAAAGATACGAAAGCGTGGAGGGCGAGAGAGAGAAAGTATCGCGAAATAAGATTATTTTCAATTCAACTCTATTTCTGAAGTTTAAAATTCTAACGATAATAGAAACATCTAAACATCTTTATAAACCTTTTGAGCATTTGAATTTTGAGAGCAGCAGTCGTTCGACTGTGAAATCTACTTTTCTTAGTATTTATTGCCCAAAATAAGGCCCAATTTTCTTTCCCGACTTTGTAGCTCAAATTAAAGCCTATTACGTCGCTCATTACGTGAGTCAAGATGGGTAGTTTTCTGCCGCTAATAACCCGGATGTTTGATCTGGCCTCCAGGGCCTCGACCTGTGATTTACTATATTCTAGAGTGCGGATTGTCGGCCATATTTGAAGAGAACGAGAGCCTATAAGCTCATATCTTCTTAGATAAGAACTTTAGTATCGTTCTTCGGTTAGGTGTTCAAGCAGCGATTCAAGATGGCACATCTGTAATAATAATAATATTTTTTGTTAACTCTTAAAAAAAGAGGTGTTAGCTCTTCAAAAAAAAAAAAAAAAAAAATAATAATAATAATAATAATTTCGCCGTTTGATGACCTCGAGTAGCCGGGCGGCGATTCAGCACGTATTGCTTGAATCGTTTTTATCAAACCCCAGGTTCTTTACACCGGGGTAAATAATAATAATTAAAAAAAATAATAATAATAATGGTATAATGTCTGCTTCAGTGGCACTTTGGCTAATGCGGCTTCCCAGAGTGCAGAGGTATTATTTTAATCGCTTTTTAAAACTTTTAAATAAATAAAGTCTCTTTTATAATAATAATAATAATAATTGCCCAGCGCAATGCACCATAAACACTTTCAATATCCTGAAGGCCAAACACCCACCCACAGCTAGTAGCAGTATAATGGCACCCCTTCCGGACTCAATGGCGACTCCGCCCATTCAAGTCTCAGAGCAGGATGTTGTCAAAGCTGTACGTAGCTTTCCAGCAGGCTCAGCAGGTGGTCCTGATGGCCTTCGCCCTCAGCATCTTCTGGAGCTTGTGACTTGTAGAGAGTCGGCTGGGACATTTTTGACCGCTTTGACTTCTTTCGTGAATCTCCTTCTTAGAGGTGTTGCCCCCTGAGGTCCAACCGGTGCTGTTTGGTGGTAAACTCTTCGCGGCACTCAATAAGAAATCTGGCGGCATTCGCCCCATTGCAGTGGGTTACACTTGGCGTCGTTTAGCCGCTAAATGCGCAAATCGCTATGCAGTATCTGCTCTCAGCGAATACTTGAGCCAATTCAACTTGGAGCTGGTATTCCAGGTGGCTGTGAGGCAGCTGTTCACGCTACTCGCCGTTTCGCTGAGTCAATGCCAGCTGATCACTTCGTGGTAAAGCTAGACTTCTGTAATGCTTTTAATTGCTTGAGTAGATCACGAATGCTCAGCGAAATAACACACAGGATACCAGAGCTGTATAGTTTCTGCCATCTAGCTTACTCAAGCCTTCGTGTTTGAAGTTCGGAGACTGGTGCAATTGAGTCACAGGAAGGAGTCCAACAGGGGGGGATCCCTTAGGGCCCATGTTTTTGGTGACTATTCACCCTCTCCTACTTCTCTCTCTAGCGATCTCACCGGTGGGATACCTAGATGACCTTACTTGGTGGTTGCGAGTCGTCGATTGCAAATGATGTACAGACTATCATCGACAGAGGCCAAGAATTTGGGCTTCAGTTGAATCGTAC
Organism: Enchytraeus crypticus; assembly: GCA_905160935.1. Lineage (NCBI taxonomy): Eukaryota > Metazoa > Annelida > Clitellata > Enchytraeida > Enchytraeidae > Enchytraeus > Enchytraeus crypticus. The sequence continues at coordinate 202,899 of CAJHZI010000629.1, forward strand.
CAAGTGCGAAGTCATTTCATCAGTTTGCAAATCTCCGGGCAACTCAGTTTTGTCATCATTGTGCCATGTGCCTATCCCATAGTTCTCTACTCGGCGCGCCACTCTCTGAGAAGAAGCTACTACCACCGCTTTATCCAGTCGCCTGAAGACCTCAAACGTACAGCATACGCTGAAGTCGCTAGCCGCTCTGATGCTTTAACAATCCTTCGCTTTTTTAAGTGCACCTAACTTATGCACGTTCTGCGCTCTAGTCCGAGCTTCTCTAATCCGCGCTTTTAGATACGACGAGGCTCTTAGGCAATGCTTATGCCCGTTATCAACGCGATTTGTCTGTTTGCAGTGGCAGCAGCCAGTCTAACGGTGAGCATGGGTGTCTTGGAATTCGTCTTGTTTCCCATATCGCGCTTCAGCCTTTTGGCATCAGCGATGGGAACGAGGCATTGCAAGACGCCATCCTCATAAGTGCTCCCTTTCGCCGATAGTCCATTGACGTTGCGTTGTCAGTTGGTCCAAAAGCCTCACCTACAGCTCCACCTCTACCTCAGTCAGTAGCCAGAAATCATGGACGTCCTATAGTGGATCGGATTATAACAGTCTGGAATCCCAGTCCAATGCCATAGACAGAGCACGACTCCTACTGTATCAACTAAGAAGCAGCGATGGCTTCACGCTTCCCTTGCTTCTTGTGGGCTATTTTTAGACAATGAGGCGATTCGAGTAGCTGTTAGGTTTCCGTTTAGGGGGCGAAACACTTGCGAGCCTCACATGTGCCCCTGCGGTCATGAAGTCGACGCTTTAGGTCTCCACGGCCTCTCCTGCAAACGAAGCTCAGGTAGAATGGCTCGCCATCACAATTTAAATGACATAAATGGCGAGCACTTTCGAGAGCAGGCATCCCTTCTCTAAGGAGCCAAGTGGGTTGTCAGATCAGACGGCAAGTCCGGACGGCTTACTTGTGCCCTGGTGCAACGGTAAATGTGCCGTTTGGGACGTCACGGTCATTGACACTATGGCAAACTCCTACCTGAATACGACTTCAGTCACAGCCGGTGGTGCTGCTGTTCATGCCGCCTCTAGGAAGTTGGATAAATACCGTGATCTGTCCTTAGGATATGAAGTTGTTCCGGTGGCTATTGAAACCATGGGCCCGATGAATCCCGAAGGAGTTGACTTTATTAATGGCATAGGCAGACTTATTGCAGAGCAAACCGGCGATAAGCGAGAGACATCTTTTCTTTGGCAAAGGCTTTCCAGACTTTGCAAAGATTTAATGCAGTCTGCTTCAACAATTCTTTTAAGCCGATTGATGACCTCGAGTAGCCGGGCGGCGATTCAGCACGTATTGCTTGAATCGTTTTTATCAAACCCCAGGTTCTTTACACCGGGGTAAAAAAAAAAAAAGAAAAAAAAAAAAATAATAATAATAATAATAATATTATTAATAGTAATACTAATAATGACATGGAAAGACTTCAGCAAAGGCTTTCCATGACCTTGTAAAATGTAACGAAGTTTGCTTCAGCAATTTTTTTAAACCGCTTGATGACCTCGAGTAGCCGGCGGCGATTCAGCACGTATTGCTCGAATCGTTTTTATTAAACCTCGTGTTCTTTACACCCGGGGTAAAAAATAATAATAAAACAATTAGAAAAAATTACTATGACATACCTTTTGTTACGCTGATATCTTTAGTATTGCAAAAATAATACACATTTATAAAACCAATAGCAGTATTTGATCATAATAAAGCGCTTCAATGCAGTTAAACGGTTAAATGAGGCTAACATATTCACAGAATATTAACTTTTGACTGCTTTCATAACATTTATACTTTTTATTTACTAACTCTCCTGATTGAACATGATCAAGATAAATCTTTGTCACTCAATGCCTGCTCTGCAACAAGTGGAAGGATGAAACGATGGGCTCTACTTTTAGATTTACTTTAGCTCAATGTTTTCATCAGTGGCGGAAAAGAAATCAGGACATGAACTAATAATATTGAACGATAGTGAACTCGTATAAAAATTAAAATTAAAACGAACGGAAAAGTCTCAAATAGGGCATTTACTGATGGTATGATGTAGGACAGAGAGGATTTGAGACAGTGTATTTGTATCCCGATCCTAGTTAAACTGAGATTCAAGGGAAGAAGTTTATGATTATGATAATAATAATAATAATAATAGTAATAATAGCAATAATAATAATAATAATACTAATAATAACAATAATAATAACAATAATAATAATAAAGGTTTAACGTCCGTTTCCATGATAATGATGATTGAAATCGGCTGCCTTGGGAATTTTTTTATTGCATCAAGCTATATTTAAATTTATACACGCCTTGCAATAAATTTTCAAGAAGGACAAAGCACCATGTATTCTAGCTACAGAACGGGTAAGCGAAGTAAATTTATTTGAAAATATTGCAGTATATAGCATATCCTTTAAATTTTCTGGTAATAAATCATTTTAATAGCCATAGTTTTGAATATTCACAGTTTCACACCTGTGATATTACATAGGTTGAAATTTATTAACAAGTATCTAATTTGTTCAATTTGCTTGCATTTTAAATTTGAGCAAATGATTTAAATAAATAAATTATATGGAATGAATACATTTCTTGCAGAAATATTAGTAGCTAGTTCAATATAAATATCCGACTGCAGATCAATAGTTATTATTAAATTCAAGTTCAGTACCTGCCCGTTACTGACACTCTTTCGAGAATTTTTTGCTTTAAGACAGTGTTTTATGACTGTAATAGAGGCGCTTCTTATTCTATCCGGAATATATAATATCCAAGTATCAGTGAGATTTTATACATGAGAGTAGAGGTTGAGACTTTTCTTCTAACAAATAGGCCCTACTCGCTGAAACCAAGCTGTCCTGATTCTTTCAGAAATTCTTTTGACTATTTCTCTCTATAGGCTAGTTCAAATTCACCAGAGTAAATAGACGCTCACTTGTAAGAACTCCATCGAACAGTACGATGTTCCTTTGCAAAATGTTTGACCTTTTATACGTTGTACATGAATATGTTATTTAATGTAATCTATAATTGAGTGAATATTTCTTCTTGCGGTGGTCAGCTGGATAGGGTACTTCAGTGCCCTCTCAGATGTCCGTAGTGAGCAAATTTTATTTTCTGTTTGATGCTACATATGCTGATCATCCTATCTGGTAGAAAAGTTTGGATATGCAGGTAAGACTACCGTTGATTTAACTGTTGATTTGGCTGCTTTCACAATTGTTTGTCGGTGTTTGAAGACCTCTAAATATACTTATGTACTATTACATACCTTTTTGTTACCTTTCGCCGGATCTGCCTTAACCTCCTATTGTGAATTTCAGGAAGAACTAAGTGAAACTGTCCTAAAGTTCCTAGAAGCTAACACTAACAAGAACAAGAAAAACAAGAAAACATCACTGGCAAGAAATCCCTTATGCAATGTCCATCTTAATCACTGCCTTGTGCAGAGATCTAACCTATATGACAGATCCTGAGGGGAATTGAACCCTCGTGATTCAAATCCCAGCGGCGTTGATCTGAGAGTAAAATCTCGGACATTCACTGGACTGTTTATACGGAAAAATTAATAAATTGCCGAACGGTTTAAACGTGTGGTATTAAAAGTGATAGATATCGACATAGTTGATCATTTCACTGAAATGTGAGTTTAATTTTTTACTTTTCTTTGCCTGCTCCTCTCAAATCTCGTCGCTGAATCTGATCTGACACTTCAAGGACCTTCAGACTCAGTTGACAAGAGGAAGGAAATTTGGAGTGTATGCTGCTGTATGTTACAAAGAAGTCATTCATAGAAGATCCGTCTGTGAGGATATTGGTATGTGCTTAAAGAGAAAGGCTTGGTATCTATTAAATCGATTTAAGACAGGCTGGTGTGGATAGGAAGAACACAAGTGGGGTAGATTAGATCATCCCTAATATACAACTCTGGTAAAATCCAGCCGATTTACGACATTGTAGAGAAATGTGATCTGTACAATTGTCCAGGCGGGTTAAGCATGGGCATCTACATGTATATATATATATATATATATAGCACCTGATGATATATTATATGCTAATTATAAAGAAGCTCATGGCTTAAGACATTCAACTTGGGTGAACCAATGGCAGTTCAGTGGTAATGAACTGTGACATAGGCTAAGAAGAAGACCGTTTATCTGGTATAAGCGTTAATTCGATTTCATAGAGAGAACAGTGAAGTTAAGGCGTTCATTTGTTGATCTATGAAGTTCTCTTTATTGAGCCTGAAGCAGACTCTGAGTATTAATATGTACCTTGGTCCTGCCACTTGGCAGAACATCATATATATATATATGCATATATATATATATATACATGTATGTATATATATATATATATATATATATATATATATATATATATATATATATATATATATATATATATATATATAGTAAACAGGATTTTTTTCTCAGGGAATGACGCCCATGGCCAGTAAATATTAGTCGAAGCTGAGGAAGGCATAGGGAACCCACCTCGTCTTAAGCAGAATCCCCAGAAATAATGGTATATCAAAAGGAATGTTTTGATGACTTAAAAGATCCACTCATATGTGGATATGACGAGGAAAACGGAAGATAGGGATGAGTGGAGGCTTAATATATATGTACATTGGACCTGCTAGTAGGCAGTGCACTAAGATATGTATATATATACATTTATATATATATATATATATATATATATATATATTAGTTTAATTTAGTCTCCTATTGCAGGTCACTATAATACTTTTTGTTAACAATGTCCTAGACAACACACTTATAAATACCATGTTATTGAATACATATTAGTTTTGCTTTAAATACTGATATTTTCTTAATTATAAAAGATTTTGCTTTTCTCAGAGCATTGACTTTGATCTAAGTTAATTTAATGTACTGAGAGGAGTTCGTGCTGTGCGTACTGTCTCAGAGAATCCTAAGTACTTCCGGTTCTAATCCATGACAAACACTGATATCAAAGCTCAGCCGACAGGACGCTTGCTTCCACGGCTTCCTGGCTTTTCTCTAAACTGTCAAACATTTAGCCAGAATTTACGTCACTGCATAAGTGACAAACTAAAGAACTGGAATTACTGAGAATGAAGTGCGGAAAAGTAAATCATTTACCGGATTTCTGTCTTTCCATGAGAATGAGATCAAGAGAAACAGAGTGTGAGAGAGAGAGTGAAAGAAGAGTGAATTGAGATAGGAAAGAGAGAGACAGACAGAGATGAGAAGAGAGAAGGAAAGGGCAAGAAAGAGAGAGAGAGAGAGTGAGAGAGAGAGATAGAGATGAAGAAGAAAAATACTATCTGAGATAAGTTAAAATCACGGTTTGTTACGCCGTGCAATTGAGGCGCATAAAAAGTTGCCGTTTGACTGCCGTTTATAATCTTAACGAACGATTACACATATCGGCACATTAAATTATACATACGAACATGCTACGATTAGAAATGGGTTCTCTTTGTAATCGGCACTATTGTTACCATCTCGGCTAGCCAATTGGTAAAAGCATTAACTTGAGTCTATAACTATCGTAAGATTGTGAAAATGTCTCTATTTAATTGACTTAATAACAATTTAGCATTCTAACTGTTATCTCTTGGCCATATTTTGCGATACTTTCAGTTTAACTTTAATAATACTATCCGAAAAGTGGGCCTGGTTTAGCACTTGCTCAAATAAGCTACACATAGACTTAGACTTAGACTTGTAGACTTTGCGAATTTAAAATCAATATGTTTCGTTTCTACGAGGTAACATTTACAAAACTACTATTTTGCCACTAATCATAAACTTAGTCTTATAATTGATCGAATAATTAAATTAATTAATAGTTAACAATTGAAATAAAAGTAATTAATAGTTAATAATTGAAAATAAGTGTTGAATTTAGACTTATGTGTTATATTCCTTGTCATGCATGAAAAATTATGTCAACCGTTTCTGTGTATCAATATAGAAAATCACTTAACTAAAATTTAAACTCTTATTAGGGTAGTGTCTCGTTCAACGTCTGTTTCCGCACTATAGGAGCACTGTAATAAAATAATGCAGGGATTTTGAACCAATGACCTCTTTCTAACCAGGAAATCTTATCAAATCTGTCACCTATCGGGGCATTTCTTCATTTTCCTATTGCATATTTTATGAATGCTCTAGATAACTATAACGTGTCTAACTTTGTACAGCCACAAGTAGCTTTCCACTTCCGCTATCGACGAAAGGAAAAAGAATCGGTTGAGGAGGACTTGAGGGATATCTTCATTCAGACAGTAATTGGCAGACAGACTAGGTTAACACGCTTTAGGTTCTCCACGTTCCCATGGCGACGACGTCAACGCGGCGAATCAGTTCATATGTTAATTGTCTTCAACTTATTAGTCTCATTTTCCAATTTAAAATTTAAATTTTGGAACAAAGATCCTGAGCACAACAGTTTTTAATCTAATTTGGAATTTTTTCTGTTATACATTTATGATGTGTTACACGTTGTCTACTTTAACATTTTCTAATTTAATTTATCTAATTTAATCTAATTTAATTTAAAAGTTCATTGACTGAGCAATTATCTACTCTGATCAGCTGTTATGTGCTGGTTTAGCGGATTACATCGCTTCATGAAACGCGTCATTGAACAGTTTGAGTGTTCAAAGTTGGTAGAGTAGCAACTTTGGCTTATAACCAGGAGGCCATATTCTCAATTCCTAGCCGAACAGTCTGAATAAAGTGTGCTTTGTGATATGCAAACTGAGGCTGCACTTTAAAAATCTAAATATTTACGCACGGAAAATATTCACTAGTTTGTTTTATAAACTAGTTTGCACAATAAAGGGTTAAACTAAATTTCACATCAGGCGAGATTATTTCATATCATTTTAAAGTAAAATTGTGTGTGTGGGCTACAAAATGCATCAGCAGATCTCCACCCGAGTACAAAACTCCATCCGGAGTCTTTAAGCTAAACTAATATCGCATGAGAGTCATTTCGTAATACAGCAAGAGTAGTTAACTTCTCACTAATTAAAATATTTTACTTTCTCACTATTTCGATAAATCAAACGAGACGTTATATACATGTATGTTTTATTGGGTTCAAAAGTATAAAATACTCATATTGCTTTTAAATGATTAACCGTGATGCTATATATCATATTTTAAACATCAGGGGTTGAAATGATGACTTTGTTATACAGAGTGGTCGAGATTTTATTATATATAATTTGCATCTGAACCAGAAATACAGCTCAGAAGAGATTGATTCAATACAGAATCGATCATTAAAAGATTTCATGAGCCAAAGTCTCCTTAGGAGCTGTGAGTTTCTTTGAGTTAAAAGTTAAACACATACTATAGTGAAATAGTCAACTAAGATTATAACAATCACTTTTAATACCACTTGTTTAAATATTAGGCAGCTTAGCCAATTATCTATATCCATGATACCATTCCTGTTAACACTCGAGATTTTACTCTCAGATCAGCTCTACCAGGAGTTGATCCTAGGACCTTTGGAACTGTCATTTAAAATTTCATGGCGTTAATACGCTGCTGATAGCTTGCACAACTATTTCCTCAGAAATCTAAATATTTCTCAAAAAGCAGAATGATGTTAATAGATTTTTTATAATCTGTCCTAATCCATATCCAGATCACTGCCACAAAAGTCTATTCTTCAAGAGGTCATGAGTTAAATTCTTACAAATCCTTCTTTCAAAGAGAAATATTTTCGTTATAAAATGGACTAGGATCAAGTTAATTAAAATAAGTGATACTACAAAGCAGAAGATAAATGTCATATGAACTAATCTTCTCTGACATCAATGCTAGTAGCACGCTAGCAATTGATATTCTTGTCTCCGATTTAGACTTCCTTTCTTGGAAAGATTTATGATCATATGCTCGTTTGATGTTGCTTTCCGTTCGAGATAAATTAAAAATTCCTTTCCACCTGTTATGTATTAATTCTCTAGTGTTTCGTCAAAAAATCTAAGTACATACATGTACTACTACATGCAGTCGCTTGCTCTGTTCACTTAAGAGCATTCTATGATTGTACTAAAGTAGAATAGAATAGAATAGAATAGAATTTATTTGAGATAATAAATATATTTTATTTAAGAATACCTCCTCCTTTTCATTATTATCGGACAGATTGATTGAATATTTGTCGGACGATTTAATCACGTTAGTTTCCGATAGATTGATTGATTAACTAACTGATGAATTTATAGATCGCAAAGAGTTACGAATTTTACTAGAAATCTATCCATCTTAAGGACTATAGTCCTTTTCACCTGTGGTGTTGGGGTCACTGAAACTGAATAATACAACAACTGTATACTGCACGTATCGTAAAAGACGACGAAGCAATGACTGAGAAAGGTGAAGAGAATCCATCCCGGAAGGCATAATCGTCTGAAGCTACAAGCCACACTTTTGTGGATTTGTTTGAAGCGATTCACTTGTTGATCGATGGAGTGACCTTTATCATGTGACAACAGATTACAGGTATGAAAATGTACCTTTGGTCTTACTATTTTCAGAACATGGAGAATATAGAGCATCCTAGAGAAAGAGAGAGAGAGAGAGGGAGGGATTTCATATTCGTGGACAAGCATCAGCATAAATGTCTGTTGCTCCAAGCTTTATCCAAAATTGACACATGTAATTCACTACAACTTCATACGATGCAGCAATAAGTTCACCATTTTGAGCAATATTCTTCTTGCTTGCAAAACAGTTCTCTAGTTTGTTACTGGCGATATTCGATTCAAGACTGTTGTTGTTGTTTTACGGTATTGATCAACATCGTTAGAAAATTTCCTGCAGACTCTATCATATACTTCTCTCTTATATCATTTCTTTATCCCATGCGAGCTGCCCTATCCCATAGCTTCCGCTTTATGCTATCTTTCTCCTGCCTTTCCACTAATCCTTTCACTATTGTGTAGAGCTTAGTTGAGGAAGGAGAGGCCAAAAGGGACTTTTGCGAAAGATAAAATGCAAACGAGACAAGATCTAGTGTAGCTGATGAGTAGTCAAATTAAAAACTTAATAAGAAAACATTTTGCAGTGTTACAAAGAAGTTCAGTTTGACTTTCTAAGCTAAAAGTTTCCTGTTTTTCCTGAGTCCATCCTGGTCTTCGTAAAAAATGACGTAATAATCAAATGACATGCACAGAGAGGAAATAATTCTAAATAAACAGATAAGTTTAAATTTATAAATATAATTTAATAAATTTAAATGCACTGCTTCAAAATGAGTACTGTAATTACAATAAATGAAATATTTAAAACATTCAATAATTAAATAAATTATTTAATGAAATATAACCGATATTATGAAGTAAATTATATTTATATGAAACTTTTAATTTTGAAATATTTTACTTAATTAAAATAGTAAAGTAGTTAACATTGAGAAGTTTTAAGAACTGCTAAGAATATATGAGTTTAGTCTCTCTCTCTCTTCTCTCTCTCTTTCTCTCTCTCTCTCTCTCTCTCTCTCTCTGTCACTAGTGTTCTGCCAAGTGGCGGGTCCATGTTACATATTCTTACTGAGAGTCTGTTTCATTGCTCTAAAAGGAGTTCTCCATAGATCAACAAGATTTTCCATTCACAAAAAGATTAGGCAGATACATAACTTATGCAATCTAAATATTGAAACAATTTGGCTTCTGAGGTAGCTTCCTGCTACTTTTCTCGGTTATTGTTTATTTTCCTCTTGCGACAACTGCAGTTAACGGTTGGTTTATTCTTCAGTGTATCGGACAAAACAGGAGAACCAACTATGGTATTACATTTGCTATTAGGTAATGCAGTATGTATATGTATATATTTGCCGGCTTACGAAGCCGGGTGCTAAAATGATAACGATGACCCATTCTTCCTGAACTAATTCCTCGTCTCCCATTCATAGTCCTGTAAGGACTTAGTGATGAACGGTGCCACACCGACGCTCGTAATAAAGAAGATACGTCGCCAGCAAGGCGCCGGATGACAGAATCTGAGATTTTTCACTCTAGCGATGGTAAGACTGCAATGAGAAATTAGAGTAGCTGCAATGGCACCATTGTGCAGGTCACAATCGCTTGGAGTCGCTATCCATTCTTAAGATTTCCGGAGATTTAGAAAATCTGACATCTAAAGTGCATTAGGATATGAGATACTGTGTTGTTGTTGTTGTCTTATATACTTTAGTAAATCTACGAGAGATATAAAATTAGCAGCATTCAGTTCTTTCATTTCATCATTCTAGGCATTCAGTTCTTTCATCTCATCATTCTAGGCATTCAGTTCTTTCATTTCATCATTCTAGGCATTCAGTTCTTTCATCTCATCATTCTAGGCATTCAGTTCTTTCATTTCATCATTCTAGGCATTCAGTTCTTTCATCTCATCATTCTAGGCATTCAGTTCTTTCATCTCATCATTCTAGGCATTCAGAAGTTTAATATCAATAACCATTCTATCAAATACGAAGTTTTTTGGCTCTAGAATCACAATTAAGTTATCTAAAACTCTCATGAAAACTCAGAAAAACTTTAAGTCCAAATTGACTGGGTAATGATGACTGATCATAGTTTAAAATGCTTAAAACTCTGCGGCAAGGTTTAAGAGTGTTCTTTGTATGTTTACCCTTTTACAAACTATAAAACCGTCTAATCTTCCAATAATGCATAAAATAATTAGCTCAGAAATAAGCTGTATTGGCTGTCATCGTGGTATCGGTACACAATAATCTAAAATAGTGCTGGGAATGTTTTCTATGGGTCGATTTGGACTTGTACACAAGATTCCTAGATCAATGGAGCTGCAGTTATTATATACATGTGAAGATATACAGTTATTATATACTTGCAAACACACTGCCGCTCTGGTTCATGAACTACTCGATATTAAGAAAGAGTTTTTTAAATAACCCAGGATTGATATCATTGCAGAATTCGACTTACAATCGAACTCAGTCCAGCAACAGCAAAGTAAGCGGGCAGTCTACCAACATGACTAAAAAATAAATAAGTAAAACTCGCTTAAACCAACTCCAACAAAATTTTAGATTAAAAAATCACAAAGGTTAGTGTAAACGTCAGCAATATCTCTTAAAAAGATATCAGTGATGGGCGCGCCTAAGATTGAACCTAGCTCCAATTGATCAGAAACGGGAGACATTAACAATCGTGCCGCAGGATCAACTTAAAAATACACCTAAATTCTTCAAGATGGCCTACTTCCAATCGAGACAGATACAAGGGAATAGATTTATGGATTTCAGCGTCAGCAGAATAAACCAACGTGTTTGTTATCTGCGTGCTGAGATTGAATGGGAGCCAACGCTTCATTTACTTAAATACTCACACGGCTCTTCGTGAGAATAATTCATATTCTACTTGTCTTCTACAAAAAATTGTTTTTAGCTTCTTCGCTTGTTTCAAATAACAAAAACATGAGTCGGAGAACAGATACGGTGCATGCAATTGTATATACATACATACACACACACACACACACACACACACACACACACACACACATATATATATATATATAATTTTAAAGAAATACATACACATATACATGTATATACATGTATATATAGGTATATATATATATATATATATATATATATATATATATATACATATATATTACCGTTTGGCTTTATATATACTACTACTACTACTACTAAGACTGCGCTACGTCCTATTTGGACCCTGCAGTAGGCTTCAAGGTTAATTGACTCCACCTCGCTCTATCCTCAGCCAGATCACAGATGCTCTCATCTAATATGTTCAAATTCTGATTTACATCTTTGAGATCTTTATTTACTAATTTGATCCATGTTTGTTTATTTTGACAACCTCTTTGTTTTGTCTGAGATTTTTTAATCTCATTTAAAGCAAGTTTTACAGGTGCATTGTTCGGTAACCTAAGTAAGTGACCTATCCACTTTAGTCTTCGTGTTTTAATTGCAAGACTCCATTTTTTTCATTTGTTCTGATGTATAAGTTATCGTTGCTTATAATGTGAGGGTAATATATTTTAAGTATTTTTCTTAATAGACTTCTATGAAATATGTCAATTTCGTGTTCCTGTTTTGAAGTTAATGTCCATAGCTCACTATTATATAAGTAAACTGGCGTAATATAAGCATTGAATATATTTATTCTTGTTTTCATTGTTATTTTGCTATTTGTTAGTTTCATCTTGTATTTATTAAAAATAGCCATACACAATTGCTTTCTATGGATCATGTCTCTTTCAGTATCCAAGTAAGAACCTAAATATTTGCATTTCTTCCATTCCTGATCATTTTTGTTTCCAATGGTATATTTTTCTGTTTTATCTGTGTTTAGTTTTAAATCTCTCTTATTCAGTTTATCATTGACTTCCTTTTGAATTTTGTCTGTTATATTTTTGCATGTGCTTACCTATGCAATATCATCTGCAAACTGCTGACCAATATTTATACCCATTTCTCGTTTTATGCTACAGTTATGTTCTATAATATGATTAGGAATTAATTCTTGATATGGTATATTTTCTTTGGAGTACGAGTGCTCTTCAATTTGGTTTGCTATTTGAATTTGGTTCTCATGTTTGTTTAAGCTATTTGCAAGGTAAAATGTGAAAAGTACCGGGGTTAAGCTCATATATACACTCTGTATAATATATTATATACATAAATATGATTAATTATGCATACGTATATTATACATATATATATACATATGCACATGCATGATTTTGTGTATAATATTACGTATAATTATATGTATATAATTATATATATATGTATAAGTATATTATATACTGTATATATATATATATATATATATATATATATATTCATGAATCATTTTGTGCATATGTATAATTATATGTATATAAGTATATATATATATATATATACAGTATATATATATATATATATATATATATATATATACATGTATACATATATACGCCTATATATCAAGGGAAGTATACCGCAGCGGAAATGTTCTAATTTCATTATAGTTTTGCAGCAATTTACAGCGTCAGTTGGCATACAAAGTGTTAGTTCATAAAAATTAAAATGCTCCAGTATGGCCTAGCAAATTGGTAACTTTGGCCTAGTCTATAGGTAACTAAAAATATTTAGAATAATGTGGCCTACTGTAAATAACTTCCGTGCTGTGTCAGGGACACTGAAAAATGAATCAACCGTTAACTGAATGTCTCAATAGCGCAATGGTTAGAAGTGTAGATAACGTCATGAAGTTTTAAATGACAGACTCTTAGATGAATTGAGCCCTCGTGGTTTCGAATCCCAACCGCGCTTATCTGAGACTAAAATCTCGGACATTCACAGGACTGGCTTCATGAAAAATGGACAAATTTGCCTAACGGATTTAACTTGTGGTATTAAAAGTGATAGATATCAACGTAGTTGATCATTTCATTATAATGTGTGTTATTATTAACTGCACGTGTCGAAGGAGACGATTGGAAAGAGGCGATTCATGTCTTTCTACTCTATAGGCTACATAAGGTAAGGGTAAAGCGTAGACTTTATGAAGGTATTAACTTGATGACACCTCCATAGTGTTCCGTTTGCAGTCTGAAAGCAGACTCTGAGTATGAATATGTGCCTTGGTCCTGCCACTTGGCAGAACACTAGATGGTGAGAGTGAGAAAACAAAAAATAATCTTAGTATGATAATAAAGTACAAAGACGTTATCTAATTCTTAATGGAACACAAAAATATTGCGAGTATTTTTCCTGACCTAATTTTTCTCGTCTCTCTCTCCTTTATTAACAAAAGCGTTTCTGAATTCCTTAAATAGCATTATCTATTTTGGATTTAACTCTTGGCCATCTACCTGGCGTCAGAAGAGGATCCAGGAACGTTTGAAGCGGGAGGGGGCCGTATTGTTACTTGCTGTCGTAAGTTCTTAGCAATTGTTTTAATTTTTTCCTTCAATAATAAATTCAAGACATTTTATTACCATGTAACAATAGAAACAAAGCTCACTTACTGATCACCTTCTGCTTGTTCGAAGAAGAATATATTGTTTTGGGGGGGTGGCACAGACGTAGTACGATGGTCACCCGGAGAGGGGGGAGACGACCCTCTAAATCTGTCCTTGCTTGGCTTGAGAACGCGAAAGCTAAATCCTAAATATCCTGAAAATCATTTAGATTTGTAGCCGATGAACTAACCGAGTTCCGTCTCTCAGTATCTTATTGTTTATACAATCATCCCAACAATCATTTCCTTGGTTTTTTCTTCTTTTTTCTATTTTCAATGAGAGAATAAATCGCATTTGTTCAGCTGAAAATGTCAATACTGATAATTATTAGCCTTCCAATGCACGTTGCTTCTGGATGTGCTATTTTAAGATTCTGAATATGTGACAGTATCAGGTAATGTAAGTATTCATTATGAAGTCCCTAATGTCAATAGAAGCTAAAGCCAAGTTTAACATCAGTTTACAGCACGATTGCATGTCAATGACGGGGAGAGCGGTGAATTTGAACCCGGCACCTACTGATTCCTGGCTATATGGAAGCTATATATAAGCCATATACAGCTATATAGTGTTATATCCAGATAAAATCTGATGAATGAACTTTTAACAATTATTACATTTCAAATATAATAGCATTTGAAATAATAACAGTGAAAGATAGCATATCGATTCCAGAATGTTGAACAATCCTGATACTATTTACTGAGCTGCAACACGGTCCTGTTCGAGCAGAAACTTGCTGATTGAATTGCATGCAAATCCAAGTAAGATACGCCTTATACATATTTCAATGTTCATTGTTCATAACACTTAACAAAGATGCTCTAACATCGCCTAACTGGCTGGAGCCAGTGGCGAAATAGGTAAGATACTCGACCGCGGAGCAGTATGTGCGGGGTTCAAATCCTGAGCTCGCCCGTCACTGACATCGCTTTCGAGTGCGGAAACTGACATTAATCTTAGCTTTACCGTTGCGTTATCACCAGGCTTCGCGGGTAATTAATATAATTATTTCTACTACATTTACTCAACAATTTGCAGATTACATTCAAAACAAAAATAGGGCAGCAAGCCCATCTGTGGGCATAGTGCTCAGGGATCATTCCAGCCTCAGAGCATGTCTGGATGTCTACTACAATTCATGGAGTCAAGATAGGGAGGGCATAGGATTTGCTGGAGCCAATTTATAGTTTTGTCTACTTGATAGTAGGATGCTGCAGTATTGGCTGGAGCCAATGGCGATGTCGGTAAGAGATTCCACCGCGGATCAGTATGTGCGGGGTTCAAATCCTGGGCTCGCCCGTCACTGACATCGCTTTCGGGTGAGTAAACTGACGTTAACATTAGCTTTTTTAGCTTTATTGCATCAAGATTACAGTAAAACTATTCAACAATTTAATAAATTTAAAAGCAGACTACTTGAGATGCTAAGGAAGATAATGGAATTACCTTGAGATACACGAAGAATTACGAATATATACATTCTTAAATAATTTAAATCATTATGATCTTCCATTAAATTTTGCCCTCTAATTTTCTCGGATGACTATCCGAATTTGTAAAAACAATCATGGAGAGAAGGAACAGAAAAAAGAAAATAAAAAGAAGAGAAACTAGTAAAAAGAAACTCTGTAACACGTGCGGTATAATTATTATATATGCATAAAATCAATAAACAATGAAATAAATGAAAATTTAGACCAAAGGTTTACAGATCACCTCTGAGAGTATTACGCTAACAGAAGACGTTAAATTTACATTTTCTTTCTAAAGCCAAAACAGAACAAACGTATTAAAGGACTCTCTCTCTCTCTCTCTCTCTCTCTCTAGTGCACTGCAAAGTGGCAGGTTCCAGGTACACATTCATACTCAAAGTCTGCTTTCTCGCTCCATAAGAGCACTCCTTAGATTAACAAGTTAATCCCCTCACAAAGTCCATGCCTTATCCACACCTTATGTAGCCTATAGCTTGGGAAAAGTATGGCTTCTGAGGTGGTTTACCGTTGCCTTCCTCAGTTAGATGGATTAATTACCATTTAATCCTGTGGAAAACATTTCATGATATAAAGGACAACTTTACTTTACTAATGATATCATTGTGAGGACAGTATCAAAAATGCTACCCAACACTAGGGCGACTGCCTCCCCATTCCCGTCTTTTAGATTTCTATTTCAGCATACTAACAGCACGTGGCGGTGGTGAGTAGAGAGGAAGCAATCAGAGAAAACTAAGCATAAAATCATAAGCGGTCGCTCTTGAGAATTGTCAAACTGTCAATGCAGTTTGGCGCAGAAATCATCAGCTATTCAATTATTGACAAACTTCCGGCCCGTGATTTCTGCTTCGCTGGAGATTGCCAGTAGCTACATGGATCCAGTGGAAGCACTGAAATCTGTTGCTAGGCTATGAGCATCAGTTTGAGTGCTTTCTCTTTCTAGTGCTCTACAAAGTGGCAGATCCAAGTTATATATTCATACTAGTTTGTGTGATTTCACGCTTCACGTCTGGGTTGTAGAAACTTTATAGTAAATGTGAAGTTATTTGAAGCTCTAGTTTTGAGAAGCTGACTATGTTTCGTTAGTAATTTAACGTACGGTAAACAATTATTACGAGTTTGGCGGTAAAATTGGAAGTTTGATTGACCCATTGATAGAGGGTTTGCGTCAGAACTATGAGACCGGTTTTCAAATCTCAGGTTATTTAGCTATTTAAAAACTGCTTGACGATTCGTAAATTGATTTAAAGTGTCGTGCTAGCTGTCAAATAAGTAATTTATTAAAAATAATCACCGAGTGAGACCAAAAAATAATAAACTTCTTCAACAGTAACAAATGCGAGGCCTTCTTCTCCTTCTCTAAGTGCCGTGCCTGTTCCAAGCCTGGACGGTCATGGTCATATTCCTCCATATGTCTCTGTTCATTGTTGCTCTGGCCATCTCTGTTTCAGTTAACTGCATCCATTTGCTTAGACTCTTAATAAACGTCATACGCTGTCGACCCTTGCATCTTTTTCCTTCTATCATTCCTGTCAATACGGTATTTTCAACTACTTTGTTCCCCATAATGTGTCCGAAAAACTTAATCTGTTGTCGTCGACACTCTGCGAGGACACTCTGTTATAATAATAACTCATAATAATATTAGTAATACAAAGGAAGGAGTTGACTTTATTAATGGCATAGGAAGACTTACTGCAGAGCAAACCGGCGATAAGCGAGAGACATCTTTTCTTTGGAAAAGGTTTTCTATGACTTTGCAAAGATTTAATGCAGTCTGCTTCAACAATTCCTTTAAGTCGATTGATGACCTCGAGTAGCCGGGCGGCGATTCATCATGTATTGCTTGAATCGTTTTTATCAAACCTCTGGTTCTTTACACCGGGGTAAATTAAAAAAAATATAGCAGTAATAATAATAAATAATAATAATAATAATAATAATGCTAATAATAATAATAATAATACTCATTATACTACTAATAATAATAATACTACTAGTAATAATAATAATAACAGTAATAGTAATAATAATAATAATAACAATTATAATAATAATAATAATAGCAAAAATAATAATAATAATAATAATAATAATAATAGTTAATTAAACGTTCAACATGCGTAACTGGACGAACAAACATTAACAACGTTGTAACCCTACTCTCCATACTTACAATTCTTAAGCCAGCTCTCTTGCCGTATTCAGTTAACCAGAAAGCGTGGATGAAGGATTAAAAATTTAGGTTCATATCAATATTAAAATATATCATATAGTAAGATGAGTGAATTTCACCAGCTAAAACTTAGCTTTTATTAGAGATCTAATTGAACTTAAAGAAAATATTTCATTTGATTAGGCAAGTATAATTTCAACCTCTTACAAAGTTCTGTGATGATAAAAAAATAACCAAACTAGTCCTTAAACTATGCAACCTTTTGAAACTACAACCTTAGCAAGCTAATCAAACATCAACAGAACTGTAAGAGGAATATAAAACATTGTGTACAGCTGATATACTGTAAAAAAAAGGAGTGTACACCATTGTGTACAGCTGATATAGTGAAAGAAACACGTACAAACTTGTGTACAGCTAGTACACTGCCCAGAACAGAAATGTCAGCTGCCGCATAACGCATCACGTACTGCTGGATCATGTCGGATAGGTGACGGTTTATTCCATCTTATATGATCCAGATATTGCTGGTCTGTCGATGCTGGAAAGCATTCCATCGCCTTAAGGGACAGATCCAAAGAACTGCCCCGTTCCTTGACGTTAACTTGCACGCTTTATGCCGCAGTTCTATGTGCTTTCACTCCAATTCGCAATAAAATCTCCCCACGACAGCAGTGTCGCCGCGATAATATAAGATCTGGGGAATATTTCATCTTACACTGTTGTTTATTATCATATCTATATTCTGCTTAAGTGAAGAAATAAAGTTAATAAAATTTGTAGCACTTAGGGGAGGGGTCATGGCCGTACGTTCAGTTTTCCCCATTTTTTCTCCGTTACCCCAACCTCCTGAAGCTCTAAGTTTTATGACGCTAACTTAGCATCAGTTAGAATACATCTGCGTTATGGTCAATAAATTTGATCGAACGTCCAACATTAAAAACTAAATATAACATCGGTGTTTCGTAATAAAACTGGGTTTCGCTAACGACTTCGGCGTTGATTACTTCTAAATCAGATGTGAGTACAGGCAGGAGCGTAAAGCTTGTCGTAAAACTAAGTGTGTATCTAGGGAGAAGATCTTAGGATGCTAGTTTGAAGAAATATTGGTGGCTAGTGGTGACTAAAGTTGTAAGGCATGTGTTACAGAAGATTTCTGAGAAGTATGTGTATTTTACAGCTTAATGCTATTTTCAGTATTTATGTTTATTATCTCAAATTTTTCTACGATCCTAGTTTGCTATGTTACTATATTTCCGTTTTTCCGGTAGTCAGCTAGATAGATCTCAATTGTGCTCTTTCTGGCGGCCGTTTGATTTGTATTCTGTCTCGTTGTATGCGCTTTGTGTATATTTTGTATATTCAGATACAAGTTCTCTCTCTCTCTCTCTCTCTCTCTCTCTCTCTCTCTCTCTCTATCTATCTATCTATCTATCTCTCTGTTTATAGAGTACTGACCCATTGAGGAAGAAAATATTAGTGATGTTAGAGAAAATTTAAGTCATATCAATTATTATAAACTATATTTCACTAGAATAGATAGACTACGTGAGAAGAAATGCGTAAGAATTTAATAGCATGGTGTGGGATAAACTTAATGCGCTATTTAAGAATAGCATTGGTGTCAGAAAAATTCCAGAATAAATATACAACATTGAAAGCAAAGATATTTAAAGAAGTTCATATCTTTTTGTAAAGTTTAGGTGATTCTTCACCCACTATTTTCATTTAAAGCAAAAATTAAATTTGTTTATTCAAATTCAGATTCTCTTGTCAAAATTAAAATTGCATTTTGACGTAAGGTTCTCTTACAAATATTGTAAATTTAGCTTAGATAAAGTGGTTCAGATAAATTGCTACATGATTTTGTTGGTATTTAGTTTCAAATTTATGCTGCAGCTAAAGATCACATTTTGAGCATGCATCAGAGACTACGCAGTTTGTAATTTACTGCATTTTGTTTTATTCTTTTTATCGTTTCTTTTCTACTATGATGAAGTTGAAATAAAAATCACATATTGAGCATGCCGCTAGTCGGACACAGTCTTTTATGTCCTCTTTAATCCGCATAAAGAAGCTTTTAACTCTGTTGGAGTGACCAATAAAAAAGCTAAAACCTTTGAGCAAACTACGTGGAAAACAATGTTCCAAACCTGCCTCCAAGGTTAGCTGTCGAAATACCGTGCCACAGCTTAAATCTATAAAAAATTATTATTATTTAACTGAATTAACTGTAACTGAATATATATATATATATATATATATATATATATATATATATATATATATATATATATATATATATATATATATACAGCGATACTATTTTCTATATACCTATAAAACATCCATTCCTCCATTCATTGAATCGTAGAATATATATAGCAAAGCAATCTTTTATTTAATGTAAATTAACTAAATGTTTGCCGAAATACTATATATAAAAACTTTATAGTAGGCCAGAATTTATAAAACTATACTTTTTTATTGAAATTGTAAAATTTTGAATTTGTACTACCTGGCGCTGTGTTTAAATTCGCACAATTATTGTTGCCTTTAATTTGACTTACGCTACCTAGTTGTTATTTCATATAATCTCGAAGGATTTGAAACTTCATTCCAGTAAAGATTCTGTTATCAATAAGAACAACCTCTAACCGAATAACTGAAGGAAAACCACGTGTACACAACTGAGAGTTGTATGATGATAATACTCCTTTGCCATTACTCTTTAATGTTGCATTGAATTAATGACTGAGCTGGTATCAGCCTATCTGATGAAAGAGATACAAATGGTGTATCAGCAGAACGTTTCCTACTAGCGTCTGTTATAGGAAAATAAAAAATGTAGACTTTAAACGAAGAAGACTTCATTTTTTTAAATGTATGTGATGTAATAGATATTGGTCGTGTTAGTAGCACGAGTGTGTGCTGAACAAGAGAACGCAGATTCCGAACCTCCTTTTAACGTCTAGAATTAATGCATGGTTAAGAAACAGCTCCCGGTTCCCGCGAAGAAGTTGCTTTGTATCCCTTTAAAATCTGAACTTCAATTGAGTTTTAAAATTGGTTTAAGAAATTTCTAACTGTATCTTTTACGCTTATAAAAATAGAGGAAGACACTCAGTTATTTTTATCGATATCTCTAATAATTAACGACTACAGGAGATCAATAAAGCGCGGGTGATTACTGCGCGTGACACGCAACGTGGTTCAATGCGACTAAATCAACAGTCTTTTGAGATACAGTACAATCAACTAAGTTCTGCTGTGCGGCTTTACTTGTACCTCTGTATAGCAGTGCTTGTGCTTCTGTTCAGCAGTGCTTATGCCTCTGTACAGCAATGCTTGTGCCTCTGTACATCAGTCAGTGCTTGTGCCCCTGTAGAGCAGTGTTTGTGCCTCTGTAGAGCAGTGCTTGTGCCTCTGTTCAGAGGTGCTTGTGCTGTGGTAAATGTGCTGTCGTAAATGCTAATCCACAGCATTGGCTTCAAGGAGACAGCATTCCATGCATTTTATAAACATTTGTAGTTCTACAGTTTTCTCTGATGCTCTACAAATTTCTAAATCCATGGCATGTCTATTCTCGCTCACCGTTACTATGTCTTAAATGTTGAGCCGTTACGTTGCTGATAGCGTCTTCGATTGACAAGCTCCTATTTGCTTTAAATGGTGTTGTCCAACAACAACAGCTACTAACAGCTGCTGTTGAAACTGCTGCCGTAGCTGCATTCATATTCCCCCTACACTCGGAATTGTTGTCCAGAAATAAGCCACACCCCTTCACGCTCAATTTAATTCTCTTTGATTCAGGCCATAAAGAGTCGAGAGAAGAACCTAGAAATAGATAAGTAGGCCGCCATTGATACTAGCAGCCGGGTCCGCGAGCACAAAGAAAAGTAAATCGGTCGATTAATGTAGCGTTTGTGTTTGCACACTTTCAGTTAATTGTGTTTTCGGGTGTGTGTACATGAGGACGGCAGGATGCTGTATTGTATGCATGTCAGTGTTTACTTTGTATGTGTCTGAATTGTAGGTCCTGGTTTACTTACCGGCTATACTTTGTGTACAGTAGTTATCGCTTTTTGAAGTTAATATTTTGAAAATAAAATGGCACTCCAAGTCGACGTCATTATAATGTACATGTTTTCTATCTTCCATTTGCTATTCTTATTTTGTATTTTGACATTTCCCCTCAATAATTGCTAAAAATCGTAAAATAATGAATAAAAGTAAAACGTTAAATTAATAAGAGTGCATATAAGAACAGCAAATTTAATAAAGATGTTCATTTCTGTTATTTAGTGCTATTTTTAATGGAGTACATGTAGTAATTTGTTAAAAGCAATTAAGATAATAAATCAGTGTTAAATTAATTTCTAGCTGTAATCGCATCTCTCTCTCTCTCTCCTAGTGCAATCCCCACTGATAGGTCCATGTCATATAATATATCCACTTTTCCCTGTCTTCTGTTGTTCATGTATGAGTGGATCTTTGTATCATCTAAAATTCCGAATGTCGGTTTTCCTTTGCTTCTTACAGTCTTTCCTTCCATTTTACCTTCTGTGACCTCTTTGATAAACTAACCCCCTTAAAATGTGTCCTTTCCAACTCGTCTTCCTATTTCTTAGTGTATTTATCAAATGTCTATCTATTCCAACTCTATCCAGAACTTCTTCATTTGTATTTTTTGGGTCCAGCTAATCTTTTTCATTGTTCTTCATATGCACATTGCCAACTCTTTTGGTTTCCTGACATTTCTTTCCTTAAGGTTCATGTTTCACATCTGAATATGGCGTGGTCCATACCAAGGTTCTCACTATCTTGTCTTTGTGGCTTTCTTTAACTTTTCTGTTAAAAGTTCTTATTTCTGATCTCTTTTGTTTGTAAAATCCTACTATTTATTTCAGTCTCACATTTGCCATCATCATCTCTCTCTCTCTCTCTCTCTCTCTCTCTCTCTCTCTCTCTATATATATATATATATATATATATATACATATATATATATATATATATATATATATCGTTATATTATGACCTAAATATTTTGAACTCCGTACCTGTTCTACTCTCGTACCTTTTATCGTTGTATTAATTTATTAATTAGTATTTAATAATTTATTAATTCTACATGTAATATTATATAATATCAATATATATTCAATGTTACTATGATGATGTTATATGAGACTATGAATCTAAAACTTCTCTATTATAGACATTAAATTTAACATGTCGATTCGTACTGAAAACAATTTGTTATTTTACATTTTTATAACATTTTTACAACTTTAAATTCATCTATACAATTATACAATTCAAAGTTGTATACATCCTCAGCACATTTTGCAGATTGGTTTTGGTGAATTGATCTGTAGTGATATGTGCTGTTGGGACGTCCCTGACATCATCCTTGGATGAGGAAACGGACGTTAAACCTTTATTATTATTAATACATCTATTTATGTAGCCTAGTTTAAGCTTAACACATTTAATTTTGTACCAATCTTACTGGACGCCATGTCTAACTAAATAAATCTTCTGTGAGCTGAACTCCCAATGAACAACTGCTGTAGATTTCAGGTACTCTTGAACTTTTAATGCTCTGAATTAGCGATCACAATGCACCCCGGCTAACCAGATTAGCAAAGTAAACCTGGTTGTGTCGAACCGTTTTTCACAATAAGTCAGCCGCGATGTCCATTGAAAATGGATAGCTTGATGGTAAATTGCTGACGGGAGTTTTCTAAATGTTAGCCAGGGGAGTAATTACCGGTGCGGGTATCTCGCCACTTGTAGGGTAAGCCTAGCCTGTGAAAGATTGCCAGCTTTATGCTAACTTTGTTTTAGAAACGGATGAACAAAGGAAATTTCCAATTGACCTCGAATGGGATTTCTGTTATCTTACAATCAAAATCCTATATTTTGTATGGCCATACAAAATAAGTGAAAGAAAGAAAGAAAGAAAGAGAGAGAGAGAAAGAGAGAGAGAGAGAGAGAGAGAGAGCTAATCAAATTAATAACAAAGTGTACATAATTTTCAGTATGCGGGTGTCTATTAAATCTAGTAAATGCCATATCCGAATTTTAAAAAAGCTTACTTTATGCTTTGGATTATTTCAATAGCTAACAGAAATAACTCATGTAACTATTGCAAAATCAAAAATCGCAGAGTTGCATTACAATTTTAACAATAATATTTCCACAATATATCTTCATGCGATCACGTGACTTATCATTTCGTTTTTATGTTTAATTGGTATATATATATGTATATATATATATATATATATATATATATATATATATATATATATATCTTTTAGTGCACTAACTACTGGCAGGTCCATAGCATATAACGTCTCCCTCTTCTCTGTCTTTTGCTTTCCTCTTTATGTCCACAATTAACTTAGTGGATCTTTAAATCATCTAACATTCTTAGTCTCGGCCTGCCTCTGCTTCTATTTCCTTCCATTCTGCCTTCTATGAACTCTTTTAGTAGCCTTTCCCCCTTAAAATGTGTCCTATGCAACTCCTCTTCCTATTTCTTAATACACTTATCAATTGTCTATCTGTACCAACTTTCTCTCCAGAACTTCGTCTTTTGTAACCTTTTGAGTCTAGCTAATCCTTTCCATTCTTCTCCATATCTACATTTCCAATGACTCTAGTTTTCTTATATCTTCCTTCCTTAATTAAGGTCCATGTTTCACATTCATATATGAGCGCGGGGATATACCATTCTTTCTGGGGGGGGGGGGGTTATGCTCAGTGGTTAAAGTATAAATTTTCTGTAGCGGGATCCCTAAAAAGTATCCGGGCCCCTAACATTTCTCCCGGGCCCCTGAGAATAACATACGGGCCCCATACATCATATGCGACTCTGCTAGCCATTAATATTACACCAGATTATAAATAATTAATTGAGAATACACTAAATTTAATCAGATAATCATCAATTTAGAATATACAATTAAGCAACATCAGACAAAAAATAACATTTTGCTGGTTTTACGCGTTGCCAAAACATTAAGAAATTTAAAACTAAGGAAATTTCTGCGAAAACTACAATCTCTACATTTCTTACAAACAAATCTTGCAATTTTGTGGGGATATCTAGGATAAGAGTCATTTGATTTTTGTTCTGAAAACGGATCGATAGAGTATTATGAGATCCCACAAGTCTTTTAAGAGATCCCGCTAGAAAATTTAACAAAATTGTTGTGGAATCTCTATTGCTTAAAATCTGTGGGCCCAGGATCGTAGATCCCACGAGATCCCGCTTATTTTAACCACTGGTTATGCTTTTGACGAAGTGAGCCCCCTATGCCCTCCTCAGCTTCGACTAATAGTTGGTGGGTAGGGGCGTCATTGAAGCATTCACTGAGAAAACAATCCTGTTTACCAAAACTATTGGCGTATAGAATAGATAATCTCTGCAATAATCTGCAATTCGCAGTTTTTGATTAACATGACTAAACAAAAACTCAGTTACCCATTATTAATTCCACGAATATCGTAAAAGTGAGCTTTTAGCTCAAAATTCGGTTATTGCATGCATTTACAAAAAATAGACACCGGCACTCTGAAAAATCATGGCTTTTAACTAAGAGATAATAAATAATATATATTCGTTAATCCTCAACCAAGCATAAAATCAAATAGATAGCAAACATTTAATATTTGCTAATACACAGCCAAACCTAAAAAAGCAAGTTATCTTTACAGGTGCGAAATGAAAACGACGAATAGGCAGGCCTAGCTTACAAATTACCATGCTCGAGCAGCAATATTGTTTAATACAAATTCTGTTATAGATTTGCGAAAATCTATTGTAGAGTGAGGAGGAGGTGGTTAAGGTACCGAAAAGCATTAGATTTAGAAATTATGGGAGCCTCGTCTCTGACTTTGAAATTGTTGAACTTTAGGAGAAAGAAAGCGGATTAAAGGAATGGATTGGAAGGGTTAATCTGGCATAGAATCCGAAAAATTTCGGAGTAACAGAGTTCTTCACCCGGTAATATTATTCACTGATTTACACGGTAAAATTAGGCCTATAGCATACTGAAAATAAAAATATTTAAAAATCTATACGGGACCCATATATTAAATACATTAGTTGAGAAAGCATTCACATATACATGTAAAATCTATATATATATATATATATATATATATATATATATATATATATATATGTGTGTGTGTGTGTGTGTGTGTGTGTGTGTGTGTGTGTGTGTGTGTGTGTGTGTGTGTAATATTAATGATCTCTAGTCTTAAGGTTTATACCGACAGTTTAGTTCAGAAATTTCAATCACTATCTATAGGCCTGTCAAATTATACAAATATATGAATAAATATGTAGCCCAGAATTACAAGAGTGGACCAGCCATCATTATAAGACAAAGCTGAAATATGCCAACGTATTGTAAATGACCACAATGGTCTCTATTTTTATGGAGCAGGGATAATAAAAGAAAACTAATTTCCGAGATACGTAGCCTACAAGTACAATCTAGCTCAAAAGCCTGTTGCACAACTATTTATTTTTAGGGGTGATGAAATTAAAGCTATTAACCTAATTATGTAGATCAAAAGTTATTTTATAATAATTAAATTATTATAAAATAACTTTTGATCTACATGAATAGGTCGTGTTACTCCAGTATACAATCGGTTTCCTCCAACATTTTAAAATCATATATTTTCTTTATGGTACCCCATATGTCCCTCTTTGATCTTTCCATTATCCAGCTGCAGCATCATTCATTCAGTACTTGGATCGCTGCCAAGTAGACCTTCCTAAAGTGCTTTTGGTTTACGCAACCAATGAAAACGTTGCGGCTAAACTATTGGAAAGGGACTACTACATTTCAGTAAGGGATACATGTACAATAGTTACAGCAACTAAAATATATTAATTATTCAAACTTATAACTAAAAAGAAACATCAAACACTGAAACAATATATTGTAGAGACAATCAGTCAGCAGTGTAGAAAGTAAATGATTTAGGTGAGTTGTTGGTTAGAGTTAAACGCCCCTCGTGAGAGCGCGATGGATTGATCCACGGGTGTAAATAATGCAGCCCAGTGTATTAAAGGACAGTCGACTGCCGGTAGCCGGTGGTTGTAAGTCGTGCTTTAGTGGTTATACAATATATATCAGCTGATCAGTTATATGATCAACTTTACACAATTGAGTATTAATATACTTAAAACATTATCATATTTAATTCAGATATTTAATTAACGATTATTGTAATGAGTATAATATAGTATTTATGTATGCCAATTAATGCATTTTGTAAATTTAGGATTAAATTTTGATAATTATTTATTTATTTTCTAACAATTCTAGTTAATTATAGTTGGTTTCTATATAGCTTTAGTTTTTCTTGTGAGATTGACTGAAGATTTTAACGCTATAATTATGTTGTAGTACATGGCAATAGTACTTTAATCTTAGAGTTTTGTGGTGGCCATCGAATGGCCATTGAATATCTTAATAACGTAGAGGAAACGTCATGAAGTTTTATATGACAGATCCTGAGGTGAATTGAACTCTCGTTGGTTCGAATCCCAGCCGAGCTGACCTGAGAGTAAAATCTCGGACATTCACTGGGCTGGTTATACGGAGAATGGTCTAAATTGCCTAACGGTTTAAACATGTAGCTTTAAAAGTAATAGATATCAACGTAGTTCATCATTTCACTATAATATATATATATGTATATATATATATATATATATATATATATATATATATATAATATTTGATGATATATATATATATATATATATATATATATTATATATTATATATTATAGATTATGGTGATATATATATATATCACCATAATCCTAGTTCGATTTGAAGTAAAAATGTGTATCTTATTATACATAATATCTGATTACTATTACTAGTATAAACAAAAAAAACTCATATTGCGGTGTCGTGGCCGAAATCTGTCTGCGAGACTACTTTACGGAAAGAGTTAGATAAAAGTAATAAACTAAATAAAATAAAATTAAATTACCGTACAAACATGGTCCATACAACATCTAGCATTAATACAGAATATTGCTAGCACATTTTTAATTTTTCTGATACCAAGGCCTAGACAAGAAATTTTGTGGTGCTATGGGGCCGACATGATTTCTCTAAACTCAATTATATCATTTAAATCACACACAGCATTGAATTAAGTTAGAAATTAATTACCGTCGTTTTAAAATATGCTTAGTAGATTTAAATAAATAAGTTCGACATTAATTAATATCATCAGTGAAATTTAAATTTAATATTTAACATTTAATAGTTTAATTTGAAAAATTCTTATTTTAAGATCTATAGTATGTTGTAAATGTAAATATGATTAAATTTGATCAAATTTATAACTATGAAAGTGAAGTGATATTTCCAAATATCAGATGTAATTAAGCATAAAATAAAGGTTAAGTGAGTATAAATTCTTATTTAAAAAAATTACAATTACAGCAGTATTTGAACGAACTATTGATATGCAGATTTTTAATATACTACTCCGAATGTATTAAATATATTTTAAGTAGACGAAATGCTGAAATGAAAGGCAGGCATGGAAAGCAGAAATATCGACATGTCAACAAGCGGACTCTGCAGAAAGCGGGATTAATTTTAGCGCTAAGAAAAGAAGAAAAAGAAGTAAAATAAATAGGCTAATTTCACTATTTTATTGAAGTCCCAAAAAGTTGTGGACTAAATGGCCAAATCAGAAGAACTAGTTATAAACCAAAATAGCTACTTATATGCGCCGATCAGTTTTTGAAGAATTAAGTAAACGAGATCCGTGTTTCAATTCCAGGCTATGTCAGTCGAGGAGTAAAATTAGATAGTAGATCTAATGCGTTGAACATTAGTAACATTATATGATTAATTATAGAATGGATTTTTAAACTATACCAGTAACTTGTAAAGTAGTCTCGAAGGCGGGTCACCGGCCATGACGCCGCTATTTAAAGTAGTCACTTTCCAATAAAAGTAGGCCTATCTAGAAATGTGTACATAGACAAAATAAGATTTTCAACGTCGTGGTAGGTAGATGACAATTAATACGATGTATAAGACTGCATAAATAGAATGCGAAGTCAATCAACTCAGTTATGGTAATGTAAAGACAGAGGTTTTCGAGTTTACAAGAATATAGCTTATAACTAGATAGATTGTAGAAATATTGCATTTTAGCAACGCAACTGTATTTTAAGACTCAGCCGCATTTGAGCGTAGACTTTGTTAAACATCCGTAAAAAGAATGTAATTGTATGTACTTGTTACGTTTGCTTCCAAACCTTAGTAAATAGAAATTTTGGTTGTTTAATTCTAAGTAGTATTAGTCTTGTCTAGTACGATTCCTACGAACAATGGCGATGGCGACGTCAGATTAATTATGAAATTTTTAAAAAATGGGCGCTGTACTCTTATTAGGGGCATCAGCATATATGTATATACATGTATATATATATATATATATATATTATATATATGTATATATATATATATACAGTATATACTTATAAGGTCGAGATTAGGTATGTTAGATGATTTAAAGATATATATATATATATATATATATATATATATATATATATATATATATATATATGCATGTATGTATGATCAGTTTGTTGGGGCCCGGTACAGCTATCGGCATTCTAAATGAATTGGCTGATTTGATACCGTTAAATCTACTATTTCATTTCTCCGGCCTTCAGTCCTTGCTGAGGAAGGCATACCACCTCGTCATAAGCAGAATCCCCAAAAGTAGTGGTATATCGAAAGGATAGTTACATGTATAGGTGATTTAAAGATTAACTCGAGGCGTTAGATGTGGTAATAGGCAGTTCACTAAGAGAGAGATGATACTTATTGTAGTAGGTATAATATATAAGTTAACATCATAATTGAGTATAATTAATATAAATGTTATTTAGGCCTATATTTCGTAAGAATTATAGATTTATATGTGTTGGCACCGCTTTAAACTGACTTTTAAATAAGAAGAATGAGATAAAATGAGGCTCACATTAAATAGGCAAATGCTTCGGGCTTTTAATTTTAATTTCACGCTTTCTTTGTTTTTACTTGGTTGCAAGTTTAATTTTCTTGAAATAAATACAATTCTTTTTAGGAATATGTATTATTCGGATTAAAAAAGCGAATTAGTTTGGAATAGAATTTAATATTTACGAAGAAATTAGAAAAAGGAGACTGAAGGAGCGTTGAGGAGGATTTCAGACTCTCTTCACGCCATGACGTTATGACATTCATCCTGTCATACATTATGTATGATCAACGAAAATTAACGTCCGGGCATTGACATCATGGTTTAATCCGGTTATCCGGTTATTTTTATCACTTTTTGTTCGATAGGACAGTCGGATGGTGCACCGGATATTTGATACTGAATGATAGGTTTCAATGTTACGTATATGAAAGCGAAGTGCTTTATAGAGAGAATTTGTAGTTTATAATAATATGCATGTATAATTATGCATTATATTATGCTGATATTATTTGCATATTGAACATTTGGTTTATAGGCTACGAATTGAAGTAATTTTCAATTATATATTAATCAGTGCTACATGTTAACATTGTTTCGCGTATAAATTTACATCTTAAACATATCTTTATCAACTGTATGAATTTAGAGTAATTTATTATTATATGTTACTTATAATACTGGGGATTTGAGGCAGTCTATTCTTATCCCGACCCTAGTTAAACTGGGATTCAAGGGAAGATGACGATGATGATGATGCTACTTATAATACTGTCTTAACATGTTTATAGATTTCACGAATTTCAAGGTTAGTTTTCTAAAGTCAATGAACTCAGTAAGTATAAGTAAACACTCAACTTAATTTATATCTTGGACGCTTCGGTTTTGTGAAGACAAATAAATAAATAATAAATCTGATAAATTTGGATAAAATATTCATAAATACTTAGCGAATTTTAATCAATACAATTGTAATCAATAACATATAATTACTAGAAAGTTATCGGACGAGAAAATCTACAGTTATGAAGTATGAATGCTGTTATTTTAAATCAAAAACTGAGAAATCGTTCTGAACCATCTGATGAGTCTGATATCGAAGAATTTCAGGTAAGATTATCTCATTACTTTATATGTCTTTTTGCAAAAGTCATTATACAGTTAAAGCCATTTTTAACTCAAGTATTATCCAACAAACGTCAAAAACGGGCTAGCCTATACGAACCGTTAGTGGTCCTATAAAGTTCCGGGATTTTACTCTTTGTATTGCACAAAGAAATAGGAAGAAGAGTTGGATAGGACACATTCTAGTAAGGGGGGAAGTCTATTAAAAGAGGTCATAGAAGATAGAATGCACGGAAATAGAGGCAGAGGCAGGCCGACATTGAGGTATGTTAGATATTTAAAGATCCACTCGTATGTGGACATGAAGACGAAAGAGGAAGACTGAGAAGAGTGGAGGCGTTATATACCATGGACCTGCCAGTAGGCAGTGCTCTAAGAGAGAGGTTGCACAAAGAAAGCCTCGTGGTGCACTGATAAAGAGCTTTTCTCTTGAACGGGAGGTCGCGAGAAGAGATTGTGTTGAGACGTTGATTTTTCTCCTTCGAAGGGCAATATAACCTAGTCGTGTACATTTGATGGTGTCAGGCCGATGGATAGCAGAAGTGCTTTTACTCTTCGCATTTTCACACCTGGGAATCGAACCGACGACCTCTTGAACGGTCATTTGAACTTTATGACATTATACATGTAGAGCGCTCCTCGCACTGTGCTATGATTTAGCATTATAAAGTACTGCACGGCTTTATTTAAGAATTTTAAACTAGGGCCTTTAGGGCATTTGAATGTGGAATGTCTAATCTAGAATACACTCCTGCCAGTGCATTCTAGACTATATCTAGTCTAGAATGCACCGGTACCTGTGACCAACTATGTGGTTTATGTTTTGATACGATATAATTATGCTTGTAACGGCGTGGTAGTTTTCGCATGTACAATTGAACAGTGTACACAAGAGCAGTATATAGGGTGGCAGGTTAACATTTTGATATATCTCTTGACATCTATAGAAAGATAAGATCTAGGCTTACAGTGTGTGATTAGTTCAAAATGACTGATAGGCCCCCTATACCTCATGCTGTCTCTATATTTGCCCTTATAACTTTCTTGTTAATGAAATATTCCAATTAGTAATAACAAGAACCGACATGCTATAGAGAACGGGTTAGAGGAAAGTAAAAATATAAAATATATTCAATTTATTTAAGTAAATAAATTCGAAAACAGCTGAAGTTTACATTATACTGTCCAGAATTTTATTAAAGATGTTTGTGAAAATAGAATGTATTCTGAATTTTCATATATAATTTTATCTGCGAAAGATACTTAGAAATTATTGTTAAATTAAGCGGAGCATTTTAATATTAAAACTAAACCTTGTGGCATGAATTAAATACAGATCTTGTATGACGCATAGTTTTGTTGCTGCTACTACTGCTGAATTTAGTATATTCTAAAATCTCTGAAGAGTTTCAGGACTAGAGAATGCAAAGTAAATGTCAGAGAAACGCATTGAAAGATATTGAATTTTAAAAGGCAACCATTGCTAATAATTATGAGTAGAGAAGGAAATTATGAAATCCGCGAAAGTAGCTATTAGGCAAGGAAGGTGGATAATCTCGTGCGTTGTGTCAATATGTATAACTGGATCCACTAAATTCAATTATTAACCAATTCTAAAAAAATATTTCTTAAGTCAAGTAATATTTTGGTGTATTTCGGTTATTGCGACTTATAATTATTATGTAGGTGGTAAAGTAAGCTATACAGAGTGAACTATATAGGGTGAACCAAAAGCGCTAGGCTACAATGTACACATTCTCTCTCTAGAGTTCTGTGAAATGGCAGGCCCAAGATACATATCCATAATCAGTGCTGCTTTTCACGCTCCATAAAGAGCACTCCATCGACCAAAGATCCTTCCATAACAGTCTATACCTTATCCGTATTTTAATGTAGCCTACATCTCGGAAATAGCGTGATTTTTCAGGTGGATTCCCGTTGCCTTTTTCAATTCTTGTTCTGTGACCTCATGCGACACATGTAGTTTACGGTAGGTCTTTTCTTCAGCGTTGGCACACACCACGGTAAATATGTTTATTATGTAATTATAATTTCAAAAACGTTTAATGACAAATTTAAGTATCACCTTAGTTTGGCTGACATTTTATTGCGTGGGCATTAATTATATTTGACATGTGCTGCTGATTCTCAATTTCCTAGGGTCATTATTGAGTCTATTCATTTCTATAAGTAGAAGTTTCTCAAAGATAGCTTCCAGTCTTATCAACTGTTATCAACTGTATACCATTTTAATAGACCAACCTTTTTTATACTCATAAGGAGTTAGCATTGTACAGATGTATTTCAGTATTATTCTGTTGTGTGAAGTATGTCTCCGTCAATTTTCGTTCGATTTGTCGTTATTGGTTTAATATATCGAATAGTTCATTTTCATTATTCAGTTTTATGGATCCTCGTCTGCATCTGACAGGATATAGACGTCGGAAAATGGCTTACAACTAATATACCGTGCATTTTAAAAGGGAATGTTTACGAATATAACTTTAAGGTACTGAAAATGAATTATTCGTATTCGAACGATTTCTACTATTCGAATGGGAATTTTTAAAAATTCTGCGTTTACGGCCCATATAGGATACGTTTCGTTTGACCAGTACAGTTATTATTATATCTCAGCTTCTCTTGCCTTATGAAATAGACTGCGCATGTATTAATGTTACCTGACTGCTTTAGTATGCTACAATACACAGTGTACATTGTCTGTACATGACTGCTTGTACGATAGCGCACGCAGAATACATAGTATGTGTACATGACTGCTTGCATGATAGTGCACACATTATGCATTGTATGCACCTGGTTGCTTGTACGATACTGCACGCAGTGTACATTGTGTGTACCTGGCTGCTTGTACGATAATGCACGCAGTATACATCGTATGTAAGTGGCTTTTTGTTTGCTGTATTATTGCACACAGAGTGCGTTGTGTGTACAAGACTGTATGTATGTTTTAGTATATGCGCTTTAAATGAATTCGTATATTTTTGTTGGTGCATGAAGTGTAAAAGTGTGATATGGAATACTGTATCACTGTATAATTCTCTCATTTTAAAATCTACTTTTGGACTTCGTATATGAATGGATGCTAGCGCTGTATCTATTGTATGTTAGCACTACTTCTATTGCTGTTTTGTATATAGTTTCAATTACTTGTTTCTCAAGAGAAAAGCGCATTCTTAAATTCAGTACGTTTAATTCTCATACAGTAGGTCTTCAATTTATCCCTTACATTTTTGT
This sequence comes from Enchytraeus crypticus, assembly GCA_905160935.1. Taxonomy (NCBI): domain Eukaryota; kingdom Metazoa; phylum Annelida; class Clitellata; order Enchytraeida; family Enchytraeidae; genus Enchytraeus; species Enchytraeus crypticus. The sequence goes on from CAJHZI010000629.1 coordinate 237,069, forward strand.
ATATTCATATTTTCCTTTCAATAGGCCTACAATTTCATATTTATGTTTAATATTGATTAGTTAGCCTAACGTGCTAGCAACATGAACTATTGAGCTATGCCATAATCACTAAATTTAATGTGTATGCACTTTTATTTAGTACGTCTAGCTAGTGTACAAACCATGAACTGTCGGGTGCAATATGCTATATATTAAAGATAATCGTGTTTTACTAAAAAAATTCCTCACGTTCGTATTTGTTAATATAAATCGATTTTAGTTTTAGAATTTAGTTTGCTCTGAGGTAATCGAGTAAAAGAGTTAAATGAAAGATAGCATTTGGTATTCCTCTTAAAAGATTTTAACAGAACTCTGATTGAAGAAGGAGGTTGGAATGGAACCCCTGTGCCCTCCTCCCTCTCCTAGTAATTTACACCCACTCCATCCAGACGCTGGTCACTCCACTGGCTGGAGATAAATGAGCTCCTAGCGTCAAACATCTAAAGCTATTGGATTTTCTGCCGCGGCTGGAATGCCCACTAGGGGAATTTTGTGTAATCCTTCCGAGAGATGAGAAGCACATACTTTAAGGTCTGTTTTAAATCTGTTTCCATTGGTGACCTTACCGGCAGTCTATTCCTGAAAAACTTTGCAGTTTAGGCAGTAATTATTGATGTGGGTATCATTTCTAAATTTAAGTATTAATTCTTTCAGAGCGACGTTATCTCCACAATGCAAATTAACACCTGAATTTTATTAGCTTGTAGTTTAGACTACGGGGCCTAGTAAGCAAATCGTTATAAGTGTAATTAATTTTTCTACAGAGTATTTAAAGCATCATTTGACCTTTATGTGGTCTCACTAATTCTCATTTGCCTTTTGATGTTTTCGTTTAATGAAGCTTTCTCTAAATCAGTACAATTGCTGCAAGTGTTCTATTTCTTATTGCAACTATTATACACTTTCTTCGCTAAAGATCAAGTACACGATATGGCTAATATAATATAAAAGATTCTTCACGGGCTAAAAGACGATGATCGATTTTGTCGTCTCGGGCGTCCCATACGTCAAAAAACTATCCAGATTTTACTAGGACTATGTGATGTTCGGAAAATGAAGGATGAAAAATCGCAGAATGGCAATCAGTCTGTCTGTCACTAATTCACTTGGGAACGAGGCACTGTGGCGTTTATAATAATTCAATTCTGGGAGGTGAAACAGTTTCGCCTTTGGTCGCTTAAAGATCTTTCCTTGAGCTGTCACTATACCAATACACTTATAATGTCCAAAAACGTAGTATATCTAAATAACTAGGCGTGAGTAGCATGTAAAATAAAATATGGAAATGAAATATCGTGGGTCCGATTCCCGATCGAGTTTATGAATGGGTAAAATGTCATATAAACACTTGACTGGATAATTTGATAAACTAGCTCGCTACTTATAGTATTCAAAATGCTAGATATCACTATGAAAGATCATTTCTATTAATTTGCTCTTTACAATTAATACTAATACTACTTTAATATTACTGCGCTCTTAAAATTCTTCCTTACGTTTCAAAGCATAAGAAAAGCTGACCGGGTGGAACGAAAGAATCACAACTTCGTTATTAGGGGCACTACATATCCTATCCCTGTGCCGATGGAATGTGGATGGAAGGTGGGGGTTGTGGAATCGAAAAGGGAATTGGACTCTTCAATTCCGGACGGATCGATACTCAGACAACAGGGTCTCGGCTAATAATTATTTGTAAAATTGACGTTTGCCTAAAGTATTTACGAAATGTATTTTATGGCAGTCAACATTTGATACGATTTACGGTGGAGAAATTACGTTTACTCGCATAATGACTTTCTGTATGAAACGTGATATTCATTCAAGTGCAATTTCTAAATTATTCCCTACGACCTGTTAATCGAAATACGTACCGATGCTCGAGTAATGAAAAGCACATTTGATACAATTTAACGGTTGTTCATTTTTTCTGGCGTTTTAGTTTTCGATTATCTTTAGGTCCTTTAGGTATACATGATCATAAAGGCATTCGTAATGAAATAGTAAAGCATTAACGAATATTTGCGATGAAGTTTTAATCTAGTTGAGAGACGCTTGATACCGGTTTGTTAGGTTTAAGAGTAAATGTTATAATATTTTTGCTGTTAAATAATTTCTCTTTTTTGCTATTATTGTCTTTTAATGAAGCTCTATTGCTGTGTTTTTTTGCTGAAAAAATATAATGAATATGCTTAGAAAGAAATACCTGTAATACATTTTATGTATTTAAGGGTGTATACATTTGTGCTTTCATTATTTTTATTATTTTATTTATTAATCTCAATTTAAATTATACCCCTGCCTATTATGTATGCACGAGTTTACCTATTATCATTGTTTATCTTATTTTTCTCTAAGTTTATCTTATTTTATTGTTTATCTTATTTTATTGTTTATCTTATTTTATTGTTTATCTTATTTTATTGTTTATCTTATTTTATTGTTTATCTTATTTTATTGTTTATCTTATTTTATTGTTTATCTTATTTTTTTGTTTATCTTATTTTATTGTTTATCTTATTTTATTGTTTATCTTATTTTATTGTTTATCTTATTTTATTGTTTATCTTATTTTATTGTTTATCTTATTTTATTGTTTATCTTATTTTTCTCTAAAGTTCACCTAACAATAGTTCACCTTTAGCTTGTGTTGTTTTCCTGTTGCATTTGCTTATTTATATGCTTTGCATGTGAACGCTATAGGACTGAATGACCATTTTTGGTATTCTTGTTAATTAAATTGATTATAACTCTATATACAGGTACTAGCACTATACATAGTGCTCAATGTTGTCATGGACGACAATATAAAAACTCTAATTCTGTTATTGCTGTTACTATATACCGTACTGATATATACAAAATACACTGCTTATACTACACAAATGTATATATTAGACTTCAGGACTTCACAGCCTTATAACCCAGTTATTTTATAAAATATTGGCTTGACTAATTGTACAACATCATCTGGAACAGCTTTCCTTCTAATTGAAATTATTAGGCCTATCTATGCCCTATCCTTAAAACTGTTCAAATCAAACCGCTGCAAACATTTCAACTCAGTTTTAATAATAATGTCCAGTAGTATTTTGTTAAATATGTTGTTAAATGCACTATATTTCCTTTACTTTTCTATTCTGTGAAGTGGTGACTAATTGGTTACCATTGCCTATACATGCAAAGTAAAGTAAAGTATCTCGGTAAAGTAGCATAGTATTATCTTGTTCTTTGTGTTTGTGCGACAGAGCTATAGCAACAAGGCTTTGTACAGAAAACAGCAGTAGTGGTTGGTGAAGACAATTCGATAGCTAATGTAGTATCAGTTTAAAAAAAAATCTTAAGCTTATGAACAGCAGACAATAGTAGTTATAGAATGCAACAGTAACTAAATTATGCACATACAATAACAGTAGTTTTCATTTACACACACTGTACAACACTGGCTGTTTTATTCACGAAGAACAACAGTAGTTGTTTTATGTGCAAAGACTAGGTACTTTATTCTGTTTACGTAAACCAAAAGTAGTATATTTTCTAGGAACAAGAGCAGTTCGTTTATGTATATAGTACAGCTGTAGTTTGTTTTTATATACAAAACTCGAGTAGTTTGTTTATGTGCATAGAACAAGAGAAGTTTGTCTATATGCATAGATCTAGGGTAGTTTGTTTATGTGCATAGAACAAGAATAGTTTGTTTATGTGCGTAGAACAAAAGTAGTTTGTTTATGTGCATAGAACAAAAGTAGTTTGTTTATGTGCATAGAACAAAAGTAGTTTGTTTATGTGCATAGAACAAAAGTAGTTTGTTTATGTGCTTATAATACGAGTAGTTTGTTTATATGCATGGAACAAGAGTAGTTTGTTTCTGCACACAAAACAAAAGTAGTTAGCTTATGCACATGTATAACATCAGTAGTTAGTTTATGCCCATAGAACATGTGCTATTTATGAACATTTGGCTGACATCGATTGCCGAGCGAGGCGTCATAAAGCGGCAACATTTCTACCCAGGGCCCACTTAACTGTTGTGCGAGCTACAATGCTCCCGCCTGCTTCTTGTTTAGAATATTTTACGCCTTTGACCTGCTCGTAACATAACCGCTACTACAGTACTACAGTAAACTTTACTGCGCTTGTAATGTTCAACGAAAGCCATTGTAGGCTTTGCAATGATTAGCAGACAATAGAAGGCTTTTCTATTCGATTTCCAACTGAGACTGCGGATTCGTGTCATTTACAGGCCTAATGGGACTGTAAAAATCTGGATCTGGAAACCGACGTTGCGCTTGCAGGTCGTACTGAGTCAACACGCATAATAACTTAGCCACGTTGTTGTACTTTTAATTGAATGCTTCGCTGACATTCTGTAGACCAATTTTTACTTCTCTGTCTCATTTTCTTTTTCACAATATATATATATATATATATATGTATATATATATATATATACACACACACACACACACACACACACACACACACACACACACACACACACACACACATATATATATATATATAGATATAGATATAGATATAAATATAGATATAGATATAGGCCTATATCAAGTATTTATGTCACTTTCTTTCTCCCTCTCTCTCTCTCTCTCTCTCTCTCTTCGTCTCTCTCTCTCTTTCTCTCTTTCTCTCTCCCATCTCACTCTCTCTCCCGCTTTCTCTTCATTACGGTCATCAGCAACTGCATTGCTGCTTACTGAAAAATTTAAATCCAAAATGGAAACTCTATAGGATGATGAAAAATAAAAGCAGGAGTCGATGAATATAATTCAACAAGAGTTATTAGTTGTGTGTGATGGCCATCAATTACTTCTGACAGAGGAAAATTGTATATGTTCATGACAAAAAAGAAAATGGTTGTGCAATGAACATTTAGAAAGCGAAATTTGAGTAAATTCACATCTTTGGAAGAAGAAAATGTGGTCTAATTATATTGCCCGGCTATAAATATATCAGAATGCTAAGGTTTGACTTACTGACGGCTTGCCCCAAATGTCGCCACGGCATCTGTCAGTGAAAATGAACTACTGCGTCTATTTTAGTTGAAACTGTGGACCTTGTATTCTTATCTCTTAGATTACATTCTGCATCCGATTACCAGCTGAAAACCTGGATTACATAGACGAGAAAATTAAAATGAAAACCGAGTTTTCAAATATCGTAACGCGATAGTAGAAGTTATAAGGTTTACTGGGCTGGCCATTTCCACCTTTAAGGCAATTTATTTCGACGACAAGGTCAGTAGGTTGATAAATTACAAAATTAAAATTTTTGCTCTTAAAATTCAATTTTTGTATTTTTATGAGTTAAATACCTTGCATAGTGAAATGAGTCTGCATTAATTAAGAATTTTGTAGAATTGTGGCGGTTCATTTAATCTTGGAGCTCTCGTGAACTGACCTACTTGTTTATTTGTTCTGAAATTTGCAAGGTCGAAATTTGTAGTTGCAGTTAATCAATGCCTGGTAAAAGTTGTTAACAGTTTATAGGTTTTTATTGAAGCCTTTGTTCAGATAATGAACAAAGGCTGTTTGCATTTTTCTGAAATTTCATTATCTTGCTGAGCAATTTTTTTCATTTTGTAATAGTTGCTAAAAATTCGTCAATATTTGCCCGACTAATTTGGCAAAACATAGTTACTTTGGTCTCAGAATTATGTTTGAGGCATTGTGTAGTAAAGAACGCATCTGTGTTCTGTACTGATTATTCATGAAAATTCACTTTGGTACTAGATTCACAGCGTGTTTTCTTATACAGTGGGTTGATACTGTTGTTATGTTGTTATGTAATGATATGTTATACAATGTTACGATTTGTTATGTTATGTTTTGTTATGTTATTTTATGTTAGTTTGTGTTATGTTATGTTATATTAGGTTATGTAACGTTAACGTAAGTTTTGTGCTGATATTATTTAAACGTTATATTTTCCTTAGTCTATTCGTTAATTTTCTAAGAAATGCTTTAAATGCAGTTTACATATGGAAGCTATTTAACTTACTTGTATTATGGCAGCTTTGTGCTTGTCGAGTGTCTTAGTTCTTAACAAATTTGCCTGTTTAGCAGGATGGCACGGATTCTAATTCAAGTTGGACCGTTTTTGACACTGTCTTTAAGAATGACGAATTAAGATTATTAACCGAAACTAGTAGCCAATTATCCGGTCCAACAAAAATTACACACTTCAGTTCTTTGATGACAATGACTTGTTTTTTTTAACTCAGGAAATTAATTATTGTTTGTTTAGGTCAAGTTTAAGTATACTTGCTTTACGTTCCTCCCAATGGTTTTGCATCATATAAATAGGCCTATAATCCTACAAGTGAATTTGAGATTTTATAATTCCTCTTATACCAAAATAAGAACCTTTAAAACCAAATTTGTGTAATGTGAATACCCACCCTCGTTAAACGGGGATTCAAGGGAAGATGATGATGATGATGATGATGAATGTGACCAAAATTTGTATGTTAAAGTGGAAAAATACAATAGACTGTATATTCTGAACACATATTTTGCATCCTTTACGTGTTCGTTAGTCATGATCGAAAACATTCTCTATCCATGTATACAAAAGCCTCCTTATGTTGCAGTTTGTTATCGAACCCATTCGTTCTGTGATTTACTGTATTTCAAGTTTCGACAGTTCATTCTATTGTGTCGTGTTTGTTTATAAAGTTAATTGCAGCTTTGCAACAAGCCTTGACCTTCTTCTCTGTAGCTTTGTTTTTCAGATCAAATGCTCTGATCGAGTTTACTTGAACGAAAATAATATGTGCAAAGATAATGGAATCTGTACTGCATGTATATTTGCGAATCTATCTGGGAAATTTCTTTAACAATTGACTTTTAAGATTTAGATTATCTCGGCGCATTTAGTTAAAGGTTCCGAAAGAAAAAGTGTATAACGGTAATCTATTTTTAAGTCTTTCGTTAATTTGTTAACTTCGTACGGCGACTATTAAGTTTTGTATGTCAGGACTACAAGTAGTCCTGATAAATTTGGACTAAACATATTATGACAGATATTTTAATTCTAACATTAATCGTTTTGAAAAATATTAAAAATTTTAATAAAGAAATAAGTAAAATTAAAATTAATGCGGATTAATTTAAATTCTACGAAGTCTGATTACGAAGTTTGTAATAAGTTTGGTTTAACTCCTTTACCACTTACTTATTAGTTGCAGAATTATGTTTGGTGAAACAATTTCTAGTTAGCGCTAGAGACAGGCGTGTTTAAATGATTATTTGATATAAATAAACGACGACGATATTTGAGGGTTGGGTATTATGATATATATATCGGTAATTAACCGTGTCATTTCGTACGAATCTTACCTAGCTTTGTATGCTGACATTTTATAACTTTTAAAGTGAATAGTCTAAATATGCAGCAAACGATATTTGGACAAATCTAAATCATAAGATAAGTATGTGTATATATTGTATAATATTAGATATATATACATATATAATGTTATATATATATATATATATATATATATATATATATATATATATATATATATATATACATGTATATATATGCATGCTATGCACGTATAAATCGATAATCGATAAACACACGCGTATAACGGCGTGAACCTCTTTTTGTAATAACCCAAATTATAGTTTAGTGTATAATAATATAGACATGCAAACAATTGGTAAATATATAATTTAATATTATGTATCAAACAATCAATATATGCTGTACTTCCCATCGTAACGTTATAATTTTATATTCCTTAATAAGCTTAATAGGCTTAAAAAATTCATGTTCTTTGTTAAATGCTGCAAATGCGGTCGTGAAGCTATGATAAAGTTTCACTAAAGCTTTTAACTTATTCAGGATGTTAACCCTGCTTCCTACATATACGTCTACCAAAAGCGACCCGATTAATGATATTTATTCGTTTTCAATACGCAGTTGGGCCCACCGGCATTTCTTATCATCCATAAATTATGTCCAGCAGTAATCGGAGAACAGAACTCCAGGGTCAGCAGAAACGTCGAATAGAATTTCTTGCCGATTTTCTTTTGTCATTTTTTAGTCTCTGAGAAACTTAAACAATTTTCCATCATTATTCATAGATTTTCCTTTCTAGTTTAGTCGAAGGATATTGGATTATTCAATACGATTCATCTGTCAGAATAAAAGAGGAGAGAAATGAATTGGATTATATGCTAGTGTAAACCTATATTTCATCTTGTCGAATGTCACTAAGATAGACTATATATAAGAGCCTTCAGTGGGCTCTGATATCGTACACCTTGAATCTTATTTTTCAGTAAATTTTGAATATTATGGGGGTAGTGAATTAATCATGAGATTTTTTATTTTATTGGTCGTAAAAAGATTATCATAAAACCACCTTTCTGATGCTTATTTTTAATAACTTGCCACTCTATCTGCTTGCTTCTAGCTGTGCAGTATTTGTTCAATTTTTTTATTCATTGTTTGTGTAATCATGTGATGACCTATTCAAAATAAACATACATTTAGGAATATTTCTGGAAAAACACTTAAATAATATTAACCGATATATTAACCCGTGTTGTGTCCGGGTTGCTGAAGAAAAATAGCCCAATCGTGGACTGCACTTGACGTGAAAGGTGACAAGGCACTAAGATCCAAACCAACGTCAGAAAGGGCATTCGATTGGTGAGCGCCTAGGCTCCAGAAATGTCTAGAAAAATTGTCTGATCTCGAACCACAGTTAAACTGGGATTCAAGGCAAGATGATGATAATGGTTTAGATAATATTTACCGATATATTAACAATTCCACAAGCAAGTGATATGATAAAATATGTGATGTAATTAGACAAGTGATATGATAAAGCTGTCTATTTTGCTTAACTATAAAACAAAAGCAATTTATTTAAAGATTTGACGTTGAGTGCGTGCTGCAGTTTTCTAAAGTAATTAACGTACATTAACTAATTTAATGTACATTTCTGATAGCTAGGTTACAATTTAGTGGAACTTTTCTGGCAGTCTACTTTATACTATTAATTTGTTCTAATCCCATTTAACACATAAATTATGAGGCAGAAATTTACATCGTTATATTAGACAATTAAAAAATCTTTCAAGAGGTTAATGCGTAAAGCTTGGTTCATTTAACTTCATAGCGGTTTTCCTTTTACCTTCTGCTCGGTTCAGTTTAACTAGATGGCTGTGTTGAAAGGTTTAGCATTGGGAGTTCTCAGGGCAAAGCAAAAGGTTGTGGCCTACAAACTTTGCATTAGATTATAATTTACAGCGACGTCTAATTTCCAATGCATGTGGATTATAGGAATCTGAAAAAGATAGTTTTAAATCAAAAGTAGTGAAATTCTTTTCTCACAGTATGGAGCAGCATTAATTAAAATTTGAGATCCACATTATAGTCTTTTGAAAGATAGAAATAGATTCCATAGACTTGTCATTTCTGAGAACACTGGAAAGAGAGTGAAGGACATAGATTGTGTGGATATGATAGACTATTGGTCTATGTAAGTCTCCGCGACGTGTTCGCAAGCGTACTCGTTTTCAATAAAATGGAAGTATTGGTAAAGAGAGATTGATGACTTCGTACAGCAAGCTTACACCTGTAGGGCACAATTACAATGTAATAACAGATCGGCCGAGTTAAGGGGTCATGAGAAACTGCCATGCTATGATTACTACAGAAGAGAAATTGTATAAACTCAGTTTTAATCGTGTGATCTAATAGACTGCATTGTTGGGTTGTACTAACCACGGGTTGATATGAAGAAGACTTAGGATTTCGCCTACAGCGACTTGTGAGCAATTAGTCTTGCTTGTTAGTCTAGTTTGTTATTCTTTTTGTTAATCTTGGTTGTTAGTCCTGTTTGTTAATCTTGGTTGTTAGTCCTGTTTGTTAATCTTGGTTGTTAGTCCTGTTTGTTAATCTTGGTTGTTAGTCCCGTTTGTTAGTCTTGGTTGTTAGTCCTGTTTGTTAGTCTTGGTTGTTAGTCCTGTTTGTTAGTCTTGGTTGTTAGTCTTGATTGCTAATCTTTCTCGTTAGTCGTATTTGCTAGTCTTGATAGTTTGTCTTATTTGTCAATCTTTCTTGTTAATCTTGCTTGTTAATCTCTCCTTTTATACTGATATACATTATATTCTCAATTGACCCGTTTTGTATCCGGGTTGCTGAAGAATAGACCCATCGTGGACTACACGTGTCGTAAAAGGCGACAAAGCGCAAAAATTCAAACCAACAGCAGAAAGGGCAGTCGGTTGTTGAGAGCCTAAGCTCCAGAAATTGCTACACAAATTTCTACAACGAATGGAAATGTTTTAGAGGATTTACTGATGATACGGTGTGGGACGTGAGGAATGGAGAAGGTCTATTCGTATCCAGACCCAAGTGTAACTATGAATCCAGGGATGAAGAAGAAGAAGATGATGATGGTGATAATGATGACATTATATTGAGAATGAATCACTTTGTGATACATACGTCTTAACTTACGAGAGCTCCGCAGGATTATTTTGCAACCCGGCCCGTATAACGGGTAGAACCATCGGTAGAGATATTAACAGCGTATTTGATGAAATTTGGTAAAATGATGAATAGCCACCGTTAAAGGTTATAACTAATGATGTGACGAAGACATTCTCTGACGAGTGGTTTTGCATTGGCTCCCATACATCGTAGTCAATAACTTGATCTGAATTTTCTCAGCTGTTTCATTGAAAGAGCCTAAGATAAATCTAAGATAAATTAGCGAACCTGTCGATTCATGGATATCATATTATTATCATGCTTACTTTAGGATCTGAATCGAGATGAAACTTATTTCATATCTAGAAGTACACTTGTAGAATTAGTAGCTTCCAGTGTTAGATCAAAGCAATAAAGCAAACGATTTAACTTTTATTTGATCTTATAACTGTATTGACCTCTAATAGTACTTCTTACGCAGTTTAACGCAGGTATTTAAGAAAACAATGAGATCCAAATCGTAAGTATATTTATCAAGTTTAGGCTAAAGCGTATAACGCATTAACTCATTGTGGCACAGGTTTCTGCGTTTGGAAAAATTTGGCGGTCGACAAAATTGTGAAAGTGATAGTCCACTGTTACTAGGAATAATTTGCGCCTGACTCCCCTAATTAGCAGGACATTGTACGATTGCTGTAGACAGTTTTAAATGAAATTTTAAATATGAAATTCTGTGAATAAATATTTAAAAATGCTAATGTTAAGTCAGTTTCCTCACTCGAAAGCGATGTCAGTGACGGGCGAGTCCAGGATTTGAACCCCGCACATACTGATCCACGGTCGAATATCTTACCAACATTACCACTAGCTGCAGTTATTTGTTATATGACGATCTTTGTTTTCATCGAACGGCCGCAAATTAAAACACGAGTGAAAAATGCATTTAAAACCCAATAATAAAGGTAAAAATAATAAAGAATAAATAACTAAATAAGTTCATGAGAGTAAGCATCACGATGCTGTTCATTTAGAAGCAGCTTAACCTCTCAGATGTGCACATTCCTCACTCTCTTCTATAAACAAAAGATAAACCATGCTAAATGCTACAGCCTCTAGGTACACTTAGTTATTTTGTCTCGAAATCGTTCCAGTGACTGCGCTAGCACTGGATTTAAACATCGCACCTACTGATCTAGCGACCGAACTTCTTACCGACTAGCTACTTACGTCTACACTCTTTAGAATTCACGTTCTTACATTTGCGTATATACGAAGACTCGTATAAACTTTTGTGCCTATGCAATAAGCACGCAAATTACACGTTCATTTATCGGCTCACAAATGTGCTTCAGTATACAAACACTATCGGGCTAACGCGCAATCATGTACCTACTGTTGCTTGCACTCATCTGCTGTAATGCAGACATTAACTTGTTCTTACTCTCACACACTCATATTAATATACAACTATGTTACTGATACTGCTGCTGTAAATTACTGTTTATATGCTTGCATATATATATATATATATATATGTTTATATATAAACATGTATATTATATATATATATATATATATATATCTTGTATCTCATATATATATATATATATATATATATATATATATATATATATATATATATATATATATATATATATGGCACAGTTGTATGGCCATCATCATAGTTATCATCATCATCATCTTCTTGTTCTTTTTCCTTTGAATCCCAGTTTAACTAAGGTCGGGATTGGAAGATTTGTAGTAAGTTTCTGGAGCCCTGCGTTCTCCCACCGAATGCCGTTTGTAGAGTTGGTTTAGACTTTAGCGCTTTGTCGCCTTTTACGACACGTGCAGTTGTATAGTGCATATTATATTATATACTGTATGGTCGTACATTGCAATAGATGTACGATACTGTACATCATGAGATTCATGCATTGTAATGTTTGTATAGTTTTGTCGTACATTGCAGTAATTGTGTAGACACTGTAGACACTGTACAGCTGATTGCAGTGAACTACTGCATGATGGGCTGTGCTACATTTCTCGCAAGGAAACAATGGTTTACATCTGATCGTCTAGGGTTTGATGTCCTGTTTTTAACATGTGTTGTGCTCGATGTCTCTAATAAATGATAAATGAGAACTAACTTTCTGTAGCAATCTCCGGTTTGTGTACAGTTAACTTACTGCAGTAGAGATTGCTATAATCGTTTTACAGCTCAATGTAGAGATGCAATTGTAATTTAAGTAAAAATAAATCTAAAAAATCATTGAGAAGTCACTGCATTACATTATAGTGGGGTATGATGGTCGTGTCATCATGTAATATTTTAATATATAATATAAAAATATTATAATATTATTATGTAATGTAATATTTTATGGTAATATTTTAACGGGGTGTACCAATGTCTTCGGTCTTCTATGTAGAACTTCGTATTATATATGTTTTGTGTGCGGTTAGCCTCAAGTTTTGCTTTCGTGAGATACAAGTTCTAACTGTTAGATATTCATTTCTCTTATTTATCTCTTTATCTCTCTCTCTCTCTCTCCCTCCCCCCCTCTCTCTCTCGCTCACTCTCTCTCTCACTCTCTCTCTCTTTCTCTCTCTCTCTCTCTGTGCGTTTGTTTCTATCAAGTTTTCTTACAAGTGGCTGATGCTCTGATCATGTACTTATTCATATTCCACTTCCATGATCATTTGTAGATATTACAGAATTATAATTCTAGGTGCATAACTGATCTATGTTCAACTAACAAACCCTAGTATCGAGAAGCTCATCACATAGTAGAGTATATTACCTGAGCGCTACTGGAAAAAAAGTCTGGCATCTGTGGTGGATGTTGTTACTTCCTTATTAGTGTTGCATTCATAGGATATAAATGTCGCTTTTGGTTTTTGAGTTCTCAAATTGTCCTGCTGCAACAAGGAACTTATGCAATGTCGTAGCATTGTTGAAGCATTGTTGTAGCATTGGTGTAGCATTGTTGTAGCTTTGGTGTAGCATTGTAGCATTGTTGGAACTTTGATGTAGCACTGTTATAGCATTGCTGTAGCTTTGTAGTAGCATTATTGTTGCATTGTTGTAGCTTTGGTGTAGCATTGTTGTAGCATTGTTGGAACTTTGATGCAGCACTGTTATAGCATTGCTGTAGCTTTGTTGTAGCATTGTTGTTTCATTGTTGTAGCTTTGCTGTAGCATTGTTGTAGCATTACTGTAGCTTTGCGTATCGTTGTGGAAATGTTATGGCATTGTTGTGGCAACGCTGTAACATTATTATTAAAGTGTAGTAGCATTGTTTGAGAAATGTTGTAGTATATTTATAGCAGTATTGTAGCATTGTTTTTGCAATGAATAAATTCGCTGACAGTTTAGCAAAAACGTATCCTTTAAAAGTTTGAGATGTTGCCTAACGAACTAGCGCTTTAAATAACAAAATGAAAAATGTACGGATTTCAGCTACTACTTAGACAACAGCTACTACTTGCTTGCTGGTTGGAGCCAGTGGCGACGTCAGTAAAATACTTGACCGCGGATCAGTATGCGCGGGGTTCAAATCCTGGGCTCGCCCGTCACTGACATCGCTTTCGAGTGAGGAAACTGACGTTAACCTTAGCTTTACCAGCTTTTTGGTTTTACTTCTATCAGCCGCACAACGACCTTGAGACTCGATCCAGGTAATCTGATCAGCTCTCCTTGGTTCATCGTTTCGTAGATTAATTCATTCAGCCTGGTGAAGGTGGATACTACAGAGCTCGAGGATTGAACTAATCTAACAGAGGAAGTTGTTACAAGTTGAATGACCTCTTAATTATAAACTAAGTAATTTCGGGAAAATGCCAAATTCAAGAATTTTGCCATTTAAGTTAAAAGTTTGACCTTTCATGAGTGCTAGCACTGGAAGCTGATTGTTAATTAAGCGAGTTGTCACTGTTAATATGTTAGTTAGTATGATCGTGTAAGACCGGACTGCTGTTAAATGTCGACATGGCTTGAATAGTATCGCATTTGCCTTATAACCAAGAAGCCGAGAGTTTGAATGCCGTTCTAGTCATACATGACTTCATTGAACTACTAACTTCTGAAACAGAATTAAAATCGCAGTATAAAGCTGTAAAACCGATGCTAACGTCAGCTTCATCTGTCAATAGCGATAAAAGTGACGAGCGAGCACAGGATTGGAACCCACACATACATGTACTGATCCGCGGTCAGATATCTTACCGACATCGCCACTGGCTCCAGAGAGTACAATAAATTAATGTTCTTGTATTTATAGTATTTTATAAGCGTATTTTTAATAACAGAATAACACAAATTCTGGTTTACAAGTGACTTTTTGCCTATTCTTTTACATACTACATAGATTGCAAGGGATTTGTCTTACTTATTTCCACGTTGACCTAGTTGTCTCTTTCCCTGTGCACCAGGATACGTGTCTTTATCTCTCCGAGAACGCAAGGTTCCGGTATACCGGACTCTTACCTCAATCTTCACAAGGGTCTCGCATACTTGAGCAATGTGATTAGCTGAGAGAAATTAATCTCCCAGCTCCATGTAGCTATGTAGACAGCTACAGATATCTACAGAAACAAGCAGACGTAACAACAGATAAAAGTACACATAATAGATCAGACTATGCCGTAGGGTTTGCAGAGAGTAACAGAAATCAAGAGATACAAGCAAGCATAGCAACAGATACAAGCAAACATTGAAAGATATAAAACTATACGTCATATAAGCCGTTACAGATACCAACAGATACAAGCAAATACAACAACATTTACAGGCACGTATATGAGCAGATACAGAAGCTAACACGATAGACTTAAATAAGAATAAATAAAAACAAATAAATGAATAAATAAGAAGTAAATAGTTACAGAAGAATATCCCTACAGATACAAGCAAGTAAATCAAAAGATGCTAAGACACATACACACTTGGCAACGGGTTTGTTACAAAAATAATAATTTCTGATGAAAAGACACTTCAAACAGCAGAGAAAATTTCAAACGCACAACATCTAGTACTACTGGAATAGTAATGGACGCCTGTGGTATATGCCAGTTTTAATTACACGAGAACACGCGCACACGCGCGCGTACACGCAAACACACAAACACACACACACACACACAAACACACGCACACACACTAGTGCACAGTAAACGCTCCTTTGCACATAAACTGTACGACTGTATGGTCTCTTCATAATAATTACGATAGACTGTTTTGAGTGGAGTTTTCTGTTAGTCTATATCTTGCTTATTCATTGCTCGATACTCTTCAGATTTGAACCAATTTAATTCCTATCTGTGTGTAATATCTAACAGCATGAATTTGAAATGTGATTCGCCATTTTTGTCTTCTCGTCAGTTTTAATATAAAGGCTGAATTGTAGACCAGCTTTTTGCTGTTAGCTGATGTGAGTGCATCATACAGTCGACTGGTACGTTCCAAATATTGTTGTAGGAAGTTCACAAAATAAAAATAAACTATTAAAAGACGGAAATTAAAGAAAATCATATTCATTCAGTGCCGCTGGCTGCTTGAAATAATTCTAATTTCGTATTTACCCATTGATGTTAATTCTAATATATATATATATGTATATATATATATATATAATATATATATATATATATATATATATATATATATATATATATATAGAGAGAGAGAGAGAGAGAGAGAGAGAGGCCTATACATATATATATATATATACATGTATATACATATATGCATTTATATATATATATATATATATATATATATATATATATATATATATATATATACACACATACATACGTGTATATATCTGCCACCCTTCTGACATTCTGCTTCTGAGCCTGTTGTTAGACAGACTCCAGCCTATGTCCCTGTGCTGCTGAGCCTGTCGTTAGACACACTCAAGCTTATGTCCTCGTGGAGGGGGGGAGGGACTTTTTTGAAGTATTGTTTTCGTCTGCAGATCGTGTTGTTGTTGCTCTGCTGTGCTTTCTAAATCTCTCTTGTTTTTGTTGGTTGATCGTTTGTAAGAAAGAATCTGTTCGGGTGCATCTTTGAAAACAAACAGTCAGACTGTTGGAAGGAAAACCGATGAGATTCTGTCGTGCTACAAATGATGCAAACATAATCACAATACATGCGGATTTTATTACGATTCGAATCTTGCGTTTTTCTTCTTTTCTCTGCGTGTGATAATATTATAGCTGCGATGATGAAAAATTTCTGAGTAATGAAGCGGAGTACGTTCTGGTACGTTCATAAAGATAATAAACTTGAGTCGTTATATTAAATTTTTGTCAAAACTTAATGAAAAATACTGTGCGAAGAAGCGATAACACTGAATGGGTGCAACACTTTCCAAGCAAATAGTTGTTTTGCACATTCGGATTAGAATTTCAATATCCGATTCCTGCAGTAAAAATCGTACAACACTTATAAAGCAGAAATAGTCTTATATCAATATAGACAGACATGTATAACGCAGAATGTATTCATGCAACACTATGGACAGGTAAAACAAGAATACTGCCATATAGTCATATTTGCCTACCACAGAAAAAAGGAAAATTGGCAATCTATAGTCAAATTCAGTGGTTAACTTAACGTGTATTACTTGGATTTTTTAAGTCTTAGCATACACAATAGAAAACTTTGGCTGTTTATCGCAATAACGGGAGAATCAACCGGGGAAACAACGTACATTAGTTGCTGCTTGTTAAATCATTTCTTAAGCCACATGGTATATGTAGATTATTCGTAAGAAAATATACATCATCATCATCATCGTAATCATCGTAATCATCATCATCATCATCATCATCACCGTCATTATCTTCAGCATCATCATTATCATCATTCCTTATTTCTGTAAAGAAAAATAAGCTTTAAGGTGAGGACAAGGCACAGCCGTCTATAATGAGATTATCTTTTGGTCTGTTAAATGCTCCTCATGAAGCGTTAAAACAGAGTATGAGTAGGAATTTGTATTTTGAACACTAGAGGGATACTGAAATGAATATTTTTATGAAAGGTTATAAACTTAAGTCTATCATCTGCTTCAGTACCGTATGATATGTGCACTGTCTAGAGACTGTGTTTAGATCCAGTGACCTACTGTTTATCATCTAATCTTTCTACTAACTCGGTCACCAGCCGATAAAGCTAATTGAGGAAACTCGTAATAAATGCTTAAAATTTTATTTATTTTGTATACAGGAATCTGATTGGAGTTCAGACTTGGAATCTCTAGAAGAGGAATCTACTGAAGAAACACGTAAGTAGATTTATTAATTAATTTTAAAAATCTGCCGTTTAAATTATAATTCTCACACTTTGGTAGAATGCTCAGATGATGAATATTAGGGCACGGGTTCAAAACACAGTTTCTAGATTCCAATAGTATGAAACAAGCCAGCGACTATTTGGATGATAGGACATACGTAAGCGAAATGGGCTTTACTTATATTTCTTGTATCAGGTGAGTGGGCGAATTGATAGATCGTTTGCCTTAGTCTATTTTTCGAAAAGCCTGACACTTTCTGAGAGAAGCCTTGTTATACAACTGCAAACCTTGCTTTAGAGCTGTAAAGTATTTTTTAGTTATTAAGTATACTAATATATCTTATTCCGTGACGTATTGATATAGTATTTCCTATTTACTAAGTAAACTAATATAATTATCTTATCATATACTGTGAGTTGCTTCATTGTTGCAGCATCTTCGTCAGATGACAAAACGGTTTGTAAATTTGCACTGGGAGTTTTATTTGATAATAATGTAAAAGACGGCTCAAAGATATGGCATGAAGATTAATATAAAAAGACCAAGGTTATGAAGGTGTCCAATAATAAAGGTGAAGTTAATATCACAATAGATGGTACGAAATTGGAACAGGTAAGGAGTTTCAAATATTTGGGTCATACTATAACCGATGATGGGAAATGTGAGACAGAAATATGCAGTAGGATTGCACAAGCAAAAGCGGCCTTTGGTAGTAGAAAAGAACTATTAACAAAAAGCCCAAAGAAAGACACAAAGATAAAGATAGTGAAAACTTTGGTTTGGACCACGCTATTGTATGGATGTGAAAAATGGACCTTAAGGAAGGAAGATATTAGGAAACTGGAGGCATTGGAAATGTGGATTTGGAGAAGAATGGAGAGGATTAGCTGGACTCAAAAGGTTACTAATGAGGAAGTCCTGGAGAGAGTTGGCACAGATAGACAGTTGTTAAATGTATTAAGAAATAGGAAGAAAAGATGGATAGGACACATTCTAAGAGGGGAAGGTCTATTAAAAGAGATTATAGAAGGTAGAATGGAAGGAAAAAGAGGCAGGGTCAGGCCGAGATTAGGTATGTTAGATGATTTAAAGACTCACTCATAAGTGGAAATGAAGAGGAAGGCGGAAGACAGAGAAGAGTGGAGGCGTTATGTACCATGGACCTGCCAGTAGGCAGTGCACTAAGAGAGAGAGAGAGAGAGAGAGAGAGAGAGAGAGAGAGAGAGAGAGAATGTAAAAGACTGCCAAATAATTTCCAGATTGATTAAAACTTAATCTTAGTAGCTTCCCTCCAACTATTCGTTGAACGAAGAATCTCTGCACGATACGTTATCATTTCTCGACATTTCTGTCTCGCGGAGACTGTGTATTAGTTTTATACTAATTATATTAAACGCAGCTCCGGCTGCATTATTTTCCTGGCCCATCCATCATATTTTTCATCCACTTACATCCGTTTCTAATCTTCATATCAGTACCGCAAGACGTAAGCGCTTTCCTGGTCTAATTCCCGCCCTCGGTTCCGCAGATATCCCTTCCGACCTCTTAATATACCTCTTCTTATCCGTCATCGTCTTCATCATCTTATTCTTCTCTTTCTTTTCTTCTTCTTCTTCCTATGTTTCGCAACTCTTTCTGATAACCGAGTTTCTTTTAGATATCTTGCTTATCTCAGCCTCATTAAATACACCGCCATCTTTCTCTTTCAGAATTCAACTTCTATTTTTAATTTTTCTCTTGCTACTTTGTAATTGTTTTATTTACTTTAGTTACAATTGTGTATGATATAATTACATTGTTTAATACACGCCTTAGTATTCGTTTAAACTTAAATAATTTGATCTCTAGTGAGAATTGATTCCTGCAAAAGTGATCACAAAGTGAAACTTGTTCACGTGAACGTAATTTACTAAATTGTCAACGGTTTAAACATGCGTTAGATAAAACGGTTTGATATCATCATGTGCGCGTATCTCACCGTGATGTGCGCTTAACCTTTAAATCTGTCTTCTTTTTCCTGCTTATTTGGCCTTCTCTAATAAACTTCTCATCGCTCGACGCTTTCTATTAGTTCAATCTCGTGAAATCTTGTGTCACTCTGTTCGAAATCTCAACACGTGCAAGTTTCTATCCCTCATCTAGTCTACGATTCGTTCCCGGGTTTAATCATTCGCCTATATTTATGTCTATCACAACACACGTGCTACGTTTTTATACTATGTTCTAGCGTAGTTTACTTCCAACTCTAGCTTTATTTCAACACATTCTGTCTCCAATACAATAACGGGAGGAGTGGGGGGGGGGGGGTGATGAGTAGTGATTCGTACGATAAAAACTAACATAAACACCCGTAAGTAAAGTTTAGGGGGCACTTCCCCTGTACTTTACTTTGACGAGGTACCAGGGGTGTGATACCAGTGATGCGCCGACGTTACAGAGACTGGAATGTACCTCCCGTGGTATAGTGTGTCTTTAGGACATCCTCCTAACATCTGCCTGCTGAGCACATTCATCAATCATTGTCAACCTGCGAGCCAGCTAATGAGCTCATCGTTTTGGCGTTAGCCCGCTCCCCTCCCGTTCCCAATTTTCATCGGCTTCACCGGCCTCCGGGTTTATTCCCTGCCTGCAGATTTCATTTGTCGGCGATGGTCACATTTGCGCAGTAGATCAATTGAAGACTTGCGGAGGACTCTGGCATTAAATCTTCGCTCTCTTTGACATCTATACTATGTTTCCTTTCAATAATTCAAAGCTCGTTGAGTGGGATGCTAAAATTATCCTAAATATAATAATTGTTCCTCGTGTTGTGTCCGGCCACTGAGTAGATCTATCATGAACTGGACGTGTCGTAAGAGGCGATTTATCTTGATCTGAGAAAAGCAACGAAAACCATCTCAGAAGCAAGTTTTTTCCAAGCTACGTAGTATTCTGAGTAAGGCTTAAGAGCCGGGTGGAGCCAGTGGCGATGTCGGTAAGATATTCGACCGCGGATCAATATCTGCGGGGTTGAAATCCTGGCTCACCAGTCACTGACATCGCTTTCGAGTGAGGAAGCTGACGTTAACATTAGCTTTAACTAATCTGTCAATTTTGTGAAGTGATAGATTCGTTAATCAATGAAATGTTCTTTATGGAGCGTGAACATTGAATGTGAATAATAATATGTAATTTAGACCTGACATTTGGCAGAGTATTAGAGTGAGATAAATTGTAGATCCTCAAAAGTCATTGCAATCCTTCCATTAATATATATTTGATGGGCCATGTGTATTCTTCCTCAACTGACTGTGTAACATGTATATTGATAAACCAAGTAGACATCTATGAGATTATTTTTGACATCCCTGACATTACCGTATCGCGAGGAACCTGACGTAAAATTGCAATTGATGGACTGATATCAACAGTGAACCTGGAACTGTTGTTTTGATTTTATCATTTTTATATTAATAATTATTATTAACTGTATGTATTATTATTATTATTAACTTTTTTGCAGATTTATGAAAATTTGAGCTTCATCGTGTTTTCAGAAATATAAAAAATCGAAGCTAATTCCACTATTTAAGGTTAAGAAATACGCGTAGACTGCACTCGTCTGTGTCAGCTTTCATTGAAATATTAAATTAAAGTCTGGCTGGCTTTAGAACATGCACCCCTTTGAATTGCGGCATATGTCGTAGGGAACAGTCGAGCTGTGTCGCACTCTGAATGTCTCTCTTTAACTCTCTCTCTCTCCTTCTCTCTCTCTGTTTCTCTATCTCTCTTGTACTATCTTCTCACACTATCACTCTCAGTTTATCTCTCTCTCTCTCTCTCTCTCTCTCTCTCTCTCTGTGTGTCTAGCTCTATATATTTCTCGTTGTCGTGCTGATGCTAATTTACTGTTACTCTTTCATTCGACAAATGTAAGTTATTTTTCATTGTCTTCTTTTCTCTTTCCTTTTATATTCCATCTCTTATCCAGTCTCTGTCCCTGTGTCTCATTGTTCCTGTGTCTTTCTGTCCCTGTGTTTCTCTGTTCCTTTGTCTATCTGTTCCTTTGTCTCTCTGTTCCTTTGTCTTTCTGTTCCTTTGTCTCTCTGTTCCTGTGTCTCACTGTTCCTGTGTCTTTCTATCCCTGTGTTTCTCTGTTCCTTTGTCTTTCTGTTCCTTTATATCTCAGTTCCTGTGTCTCTCTGTCCCTGTATCTCTTTGTCCCTGTGTCTCTCTATTCCTGTGTCTCTTTGTTCACGTGTCTCTCTGTGTCTTTTTCGACTTGGTTCTTCTCTGACTTCTGTCATGCTAGCCTGGAAATACGCAAGTCGTATTTGCGAACCGCTCACCTGTTTTGTCTTTATTCTGTCTATTTCGCTATATTCTTTGCTTTTCTGCTTCTGTGTCACTTAATTTCTTCCCTCTTCTTTATATTTCTCACTCTATCTCTCCCACTCTGTTTCTCTCTCCATTTGTATGTTTGTCTCTTATTCTATCTATCTTTCCTGAAATTATTCCTTTCGTTCTAATTATCTTTAATTAAACTGAGTTTCCCTAGCTGAATTAGCTGAAGGCTCTTTCAGAAAACTATTGTTAAAATTTCGTCTATGAAAATATCACATACTTTCTTTTAATCATTGCGCTACAAAATTCTCAAATGCAAGCATGAGTATACACATTTTGTCTGGATCTTCCATTTAAAGTTCTTAATATAGGCCTACAAAAAAGTTACATAAGAGAAGTTCTGGACTCAAACATTTTACTACGATACAATTATTATTTTCCGATTTCTTCAAGTTTCGCATCGTACTTATATGTATTGCATAGCGTGATCATCGTTCTAATTTAATTCTACAGACTTTTCCTATCAATAGCATGCGTCATAGATGTTTATATTAGGAAGCATTTGTTGTATGAATTGAGGATAATGAGTGAAAGATCATCCGCTTTGGTTGTCTTCTTGTTACAAACTCCTACTTTTCTATCTCAATACATCAAACACAATTCCTGATGATTGACAAGCCGTGTGCATTCACCAACATTATTCACTATGTTGAATGGCTGGAACAAGTTTCCTTTAGTCATTATCGCAAATAAGACTAAACAATCTTAGGTTCTCTTTGAAACTATACTAAAGATAAAAGCGTAAGGGGTAATAGGCTAATAATGGATTTGAACTGTGGACCTACTGATTTTCAGCCAGAGAATTTGAAATAGTACTTCCTACTCAACCCAATAGAATAAAAAATAGAATTATGTGTACAGTCTATAAACACTATATGTATATATATATATATATGTGTATATTTTTATTTTATATGTATGTGCATTTTGTGTGTGTACCTATACAGCAGTATATATATATATATATATATATATATATATATATATACTTGTAAATGGTATTGCACACATCATATAATGAATACTTATTATACATAAACGAGATACAGCCCTATTCAATGCTGTAACTATGTCTGCATTTTGCTCTATCGATCAATGAAACTACCTTGCTATTGGCTAATGTCATTCTCAAAGTATACGGGCACATTTTACCATTTTATTAATTTCTAAGTTGCCACAATTGTCGCTTAGATAAAAGGCACATCGTTGCAAAAATTCCGACTTTTAATTGTAAAATAATTACTGTTGGAGTAATTATTGAAAACTCTTTGTTAGTTTTGCCATAAATTCAGTGTTACCCGGAGGCGCGTTTCATGCCTGAACTCATCTGGTTGCTCTCTCTCTCTCTCTCTCTCTCTCTCTGTTCAACATCTTTGTTCCATTAGCTGCGTAACCTCTAAGCTGTTGTTTTCTCAAGTTACCTTGAAAATCGTCCGGGAAATAGGTATAGAATATAGATTTTGCATCTATCACCGCCAGCTTAATATGACAGCATAATATGACACGGTTTATCTTTAATTAGCTTCTGTGGAGATAGCGTGTCTTCTCAGCGTATCAGGCGACGAAAGGTATAAATTACTTTCTTATCCGTCTTATAGTTGCTCCAGGTAATCAAGGTACTATGTAGTGTGTTTAACGTCAAGGTCAGAAGCTAGTCGCTGCCTTTAAAGACGATGTGGTACACCGTTACAAGGATTGATTCAAGATTATTTACTTAATTCCCTTTTTTCCCGTATTTCCCTTAACTATTTTAACTCACTTTGAATTCTGAAATTTATTGTCTAAAAATTCTAAGCAAATTGAAAAACGCGTAAAAATCTAAGAATTAAAAGATTTATTTTACCTGCTTGTAAATTGTTATTCTTAATTCTATGCGTTTTTAATTGACATTTTCTAGAACACTTGATTTTGACTTGTGATTTTGTTTTGTCTATATCTGTGCTAGCTTAAACTAAAATGCGGCTATCAAAGATCCAAGCGATTTGTTTTCTTATTTTGAATAAATACTTTAACATAATATGCAAACGACGACAATGTAATCTATCGACTTTTTAAGTGACTTGACAAAAAATTGATAGAATGGAAACAAAAATGTGATAAAACGATCTTTTATCTGTAGATAAATGACGGAGTAGTTTATGTAACAGAAATCGTGGTATCCTGAGCTTTGTGCAAACAATATTAAAAAATTGATATCCACCTAAACTCATATACGGACACTTACATTCGATAGACTCTGCGCTACTGACGGCTGCAGACAAGTGGAACTCTAAGTTCCCGTCTCATATCATCGAAGATCTGGCGGATATGATGTTAACCACACGCAGAGTTGAACCGATACCTCTGTATCAGCTGGTATCGCGCAGAAACCGTTAAGCCACAGGTTGCCAGACCGTCAGTCGCCGCAAGCTGTGCTGAGATGAAATCCTGCCGATGAGAAGATCTGGATTAATCCCGTCTCAAATGGCGGCCCTTGCTGTTGTTTGTGGCCTAAGGAGATTAGGATGTTTACATAGAGAAGCATATTTATCCAGATAAACAATGTAATTAGTATTATTAGCAACGACAACTTTCATACATGTAGTCGTGTCATGATCGAGATCAGTCTTTTTAGACTGTTCTACTAGATAATTACAAATACAGATAGATTTGTAGAGCTACATAATAGAGGAGGACAATGGGTTAGCTAATAGTTAGAATATACTGAGGCAAACATTAAGACTGAGCTCATGGATGTAGAATATGATCCTGTTATATTAATGAATGCAATGTTCTTCTCATTTAATAATTATTTGATCATTCATTTGAACAATTCTGAGACTTGATAGTGTGCTTGACAGGTATCATAGAGTTTAGTCGTTTAATTACTTGGTTTGATTAGCTGTCTGACCTGGAATTTGAAGACTTGTCATAGGGTGCTGAAGAAAAAACGCGCTCTACCAATACGCTATAATATCAAACCCCTTGCAAATTTAATCAATTCAACTAGGCTGCTGCTAAATCTAATTGTAATAACTGATCCTGTTTAATGCCAACGTTGCTGTTATGCTAGAATGCAAACAATTCCAAAATACTACTTAACTGTTAGACTAATGTTTATGTTGTGAAACTAGAAAGATATTTATGCGACTTCCTGCATGCTATATGATACATATGATGTTTTAATAGTAGGCAAATGATGCTACCTGTGGTATTATGAATGTATACTAATAATGGTATTTATAAGTATATGATGCTACTGTATATGAATTGTAGCTTTGTTGCTTGAATGCTACTGAATCTACAATGCTATGAAACTGTTGCTGTAACATGCCAGCGACTAGTACTTTATAGATTGCCTTTAATATCAGTTGAATGTTACTGATGTCATTATACCAGGATGTCATACTGATCCTGCTATATCAAGCTGCTATTTATATGAGCTTCATATTACTGATATTAGTACTCTTCATATTACTGATGCTAGTACTTCCATTGAAACCACTGATGCAAGTGAAACTGTACTGTAGGATACACTGTAATAGCATTTTCGGACATTTTATATTAGTCTGATAACTGTGAACTTTGAATTGCGTGGAACGCCTTGCATATCAATATCCTGTAGAAAAAATAACGGTCCGTAATGCAATATATATTCAAATACTTCTATTTCATTTTGAGCGAAAATAAGTTAAATCTAATGAAAACATATGCTTGTTCTTCATTATAGGGCTTCCCTTTTAAATCTAGAGTGCATGTCGGCGGGAAGAGGAGGTAAGTGATTGCCGGCAGCCACAAGAGCTCAATTTATAACACTTTAACTTGTGATGATATTCTGCCACCTGGTGACGACGTCTAAAACATCGGCCAAGCCAGTCTAATTACGACGCCCTTCGTGTTTCGCTGGGAAATGTCTTTAGCATTATTTATTAGAATTTATCGTTCGAGCAGAACTCGTTGCGAGCACGAATGTGGAGTATAATACTGTACACATGCGTAGAGCGGGCTTGCTTCTCATGTAGTAAAGCTGTTCTGGACTCTACTGGAAAAGTTTGTCTGGTATGATAATGCAAATGGCTTTTTTGTTGAATCGGAATTTTGAGAATAATTTTGTGTTTTGGGGATATTTAAGATGGCCAGAGAAAGCCATGCATGATCGAAGCAGTGGATTATGTATGTCAGGATTTATTAAAAGCATCCTGGTTCTGACCCTTCTGCACACCAAAAGATGTTATTCTGATTTACGCTACCTGCCTAAACCTGAAAGTAAGGCAGAGACACTGATTCAGTTTTGTAATTTGAGAGATCTAAATGAGAATTTACTTTCTGTTCGTCTAATTTACGAGCGCATTTAGTAAATGGACTTATTAAAAATTTATAGTTTTGAATATTGGTATGATGATGTTTGCATTTGGTATTTAGAATGACTTATTGGGTGCTGAATATCGAGTAGCAAAGACACCTTCAATGTTATTTGTAATTGTAAAATATTTGACAGATTTTCTGAATAATGATCTTCTCGAACTCCCTTTAAATTATTCTAAATATAAATGCTAATTTTATTAAATTCTAAATGATAATTCTATTTTCAATTTTTGAATAAATAAATCATTTGACAAATGGGTACGTTATTCCAAAGATGCATTTTGTATAGTTTGTGCATAAAAAGACTTTTAAAAATAAATTTTTATGACTGATGTGTTTGAATCATCTTTAGTTTGAAGCGAGTTTATGCCATCTTTAGTTTATAGTTTTAGGCTATCTTTAGTTTGTAGTGGTCTTAAGCTATCTCTAGTTTGTAAAGATTTTAGGCTATCTTTAGTTTGTAATGATTTTAGGCTATCTTTAGTTTGTGACGATAATAATCTATCCTGGTTCTATTCTCATGAATACCAGATGATCGCGGTTCTCTTCCAGAGTTTTTCCGGCACCAATGTTGGTACGGATTGCTAAATCGGACGTTAAATTTGACATTAGCCTTTGGCTTTAACTCTTGCGCAGATTGCTGTATCATATATTAAAACGCAGCAGGTCGTTGATGATGATCGCTGCCTGTCGATTCTTCATTATCTTTCCATACTGTTGTTTATTTAATGCCGCTCAAGTGTATGAGCCTGTCAGGAACGATAATTTATTGGAACTCTACCTTTACTCCTGGAATATTTCTGTTTCAGTCTAACGATTAAAATAGATGCGATTTTAAATGCTCGAACACATGTCCCATGCTCGACCGACTGTGGCTTTACTATCACTCTAAGCATTTCAGCATGCTGCCACGCCGAATGCTAAATATGATACCCACTGCATTCCTGCTTGGGTAAGTTGGCTTTAACCTGGTCTTTATGCTTGCTACATAAGCTAAATTGTTTCTGTGTGCTACTTTGGCTAAATACCGTGATAGTATTTGTCGTTAAGGTCTACGAACATTGATTGATATATCTGTCTAGTGTTCTGCAAATGGCAGGTCCAGGCTACACATTCAAGTTCAGACTGCTTTTAAGCTCCATAATGGAACTCCATAGATCAACGAGTTAATCCCTTCTCAAACTTTCTGTCTAGGATATAGCTTGGAGAAAATATGGCTTCAGAGGTGGTTGCCTTCTTCAGTTTTTGCTTAGTCGCTTCGTACAAATTTTACCAAAAACGGTTGATCTACTTTTTAGTCTCCCGTACACAATACAGGGAAACTTAAAGAACACATTGATTGTTTTCAATATAATTTTATAAGATTATCTCACATGAGGGAGAACATGACATACCTTGTTTATGTATCATATTAGCTCTTCGTGTTGATCATACAAGCGTCCTATAGGTTTCAACGAAGTGAATGTTATAGAACATTAACTTTACTATACATAAACTTGTTCAGCTCAATTTAGCTCCGTACTTTCTTCCATGTTAGACAAACATGCCCCTCTCACAACCATTCATTGCCGCTCAAACCCTAGGAAACCATTCATTTCTGAAGAAATCCTTAAACAAAAATCTGAACGTTCAAAACTCCAAACTAAGTTCAGGAAGGATCTGAAAAATCCACCTGAACTACAAAATCCAGACATTAAGTCCAAATACCTCAAACAAAGAAAATTATTTAAAAAAATGATTAGTTCTGCTAAAAGCTTGTATTATTAAAATCTAATCTCGCAGAATCAAAATTACCCCAAGAAATTATGGGGAGCACTTGATTCTCTGCTTGATCGCACCATTCCCAAGTCACTCCCCACTAGCTCCTCACCATCATCTCTTGCTACCTCTTTCCTCAACTTTTTCGATGACAAAATTGCCAAACTCTGTAGCTCTATACCCTCCAACTCTATTGACATGGACAACACCATTTCTGTAAATATGCCTGAGCCACCACTACTTTCTAGTTTTGAACCAGCTAAACCGGAAGAAATACGTAATTTTATTCTTCGCTCAACCGACTCATCTTGCTGCCTTGATGTTATTCCTACACGATTACTGAAATTCTGTATTGATGTTTTAGTTGCTCCTATTACATACTTAATCAACCTCTCACTCTCAGAAGGTATCTTCCCAACCTCCTTCAAATAAGCAGTTGTATCTCCTTGGCTAAAAATCCCTTCTCTACCAAAAGATGATCTTTCCAGTTACCGTCCTATTTCCAATCTTGACTTCATCTCTAAACTTCTTGAAGAGGTAATTTATACCCGTTTATGCACTCATCTTGATTCTTTCCCTTCTCTCTCATTATCAATCTGCCTATAGAAAACTGCATTCTACTGAAACCGCTCTTCTTCGTATACATAATGATCTTAGCTTGGCCATGAGTAATAAACAGGTTTCTGCCTTGGTTCTTCTAGATCTCTCGGCTGCCTTCGATACAATTGACCATGGCATTCTAATAAATAGGCTTAAATCTTGTTTTGGCATTTCTGATTCTGCTTTTTCCTTTCTTACATCATATCTCTCATTTCGCACACAATCAGTTGTTATTGGTCAAAATCGCTTTTCTGAACTACCCCTCCTACGCGGTGTTCCTCAAGGTTCAGTGTTGGGTCCATTGCTCTTCTCTTTATATATCACTCCTCTTAGCTACTTGCTTGCTCAGTCTTCCATAAATTTTCATTTCTATGCAGACGACACTCAACTGTATATTTCCTTTTCTAATCATGATTCCGATCAGAAACTGGCCCCTCTCATCCATTCTAGACAAGGTTTATTCCTGGTTTTGTGCTAACCGTCTTGCTGTTAATCCCTCCAAAACTGAATACCTTTTAATTGGCACTTCCTTTGCAAAGAAATAAAATTACTAAAAAATCTGTTAATTTTTAGAATCTTGCTCTTTCACCTTCTCGATCCGCCAAAAACCTTGGAGTCATATTTGATGAAAACGTTGACTTTAAATCCCATATCTCTTCTGTTTGTCGCGCTTCTTTCTTTCAGATTCGTCAGATTAGACAAATACGTCCATCCCTTACTAGAAATTCAGCCACTATCCTTGCTAATTCTATAGTTCATTCAAAGCCCGACTACTGTAATTCATTATTACATGGATTGCCTACTTCTTCTCTCAATCGTTTGCAGCACGTCCAAAATTCTCTTGCACGTGTTGTTTAAAGTCCTCTCGTCTTCAATTTCGCTCTCTTTCTCTACTTTGCAGTCTTCACTGGCTCCCTGTTAATCAACGCATAAAATATAAAATAGCTCTATTAACTTTCAAAACTCTGCGATTTGGAAAGCCTTCTTACTTACCTGAAATTCTTCTTCCCTATCGTCCCTCACGTGCACTTCGCTCCACCGATGTCAATCTTCTCTCTGTTCCAAATATTCTCACATCATTGGGTAGACGTTCTTTTTCTTACGCAGCACCCACAATCTGGAACTCTTTACCTGCTAATCTTCGCTCTTGTTCTTCTCTTTCAACATTCTCTAGCAAGCTTAAGACTTACCTTTTCCTACCGTAGACATAATCAATCTACCCTGACCATTTTTGATTACCGGACTGGCTTTCGTTTAGGACCTTACTTTTCCTCAGCACATTTCTTTTGCAGATTGGTCTGGGTGAATTGATCTGTAGTGATTTGTGCTGTTGGGGACGTCCCTGACATCATCCCTGGATGAGGAAACGGACGTTAAACCTTTATTATTATTGTTATTATTATTATGTGTATCTCCGTCAGTCTCTCACACTAGTTTTCTGACAATTTGCTCATCCAAGAGAACTATAGTAAAATAAAGTAAAATGTTGAAGTGTAAAAAGCAGTAAAGTCAAATGTTGCTACTAAAATCTTTCTAACATAGCATACATTTACTTCTTTTACGGTTTTTACTAGTATCCCATTGCTGCAATTTTTCCCCATTCAAAAATAATTCACTCACTAAAATTTTTCTGAATGTTTTCAGTGACTATAACCTGAAGTTTTGCTATCGGCTGAACACGCCAGTTGCTACTAAAATGATAAAATAAGGAACGGATGATGAAAATTCATTTATTATAACTTACGGTACTAGAGAAGTAAAGAGCCCGAGGAAGAATTGAAGACTTAGTGAATTCTAAATTATCATAGAAATTGAAAGGTGCGGAAAATTGACCCCCTAAACCAATCAAACCTTTTAATAATCAGATTAATATAATTTAATCAGCTCAACTCTGCTTGAATTGTAAGTATGATCCTCTCTTATAATGCATTACCTTTAATGCAACGTAGCAAATGAACTTGAATTGTGTCAATTTATTCAAAATGTCGTATTTTGTTTTGCACGGAATGTACCAAATCTTGCTGCTGTTTAGTGAGATATACAACCGGGTTGTATTGATTCTTTTCATTATTATTCCCAAGGCGTTGACTGATCAAAGTCGTTTATCCTTCACGTGAATGATCTTTATCTGCTGAATTCCGCTGTGAGGTCTTCTACTGACGACGATACCGGAGTATAATGTGCTGCGGTGCAGTGACCGGTCATGATTTATTTTAATAGGGGGGGGGGAGGGGGTGGAATTGGCAAAAGCTATAGGTTATTAATATGCTTTTATTAATTTAATACTTAGACGTAGTTGGGTATTTGTTATCACTATCAGGAGATAATGATAGTAATATATTATTTTAAAAAAAATATACGCACAAATACACACAAACATATATATATATATATATATATATATATAATTTATATATATATATATATATAATATACTCTATATTACATATAGAGTATATATATAATGTATATATATATATATATATATATATTATATATATATATATATATATATATATATATATATGCTTCAATTCAATATTCCTAGGTCGAACTAGTTGTGACATAGCCTATATGCCTGGAAATTGATTTTAAATATTATTTCGATTTATAATATATTTATATAGCTTTTGTATTTTATTCATCCGGGGTCGAATCGACCACTTCATCTTCCACGGACCTGGTGAGATGTTGGCGTGTTTCATGTTTGACCTTTAGATGGCTTTACTGCCTGTGATGCTCGCGGACCCGTGTGATCCGTATTATCAAACGTTATCTGCTTTAAATATTAAGTCATGCAGAATAACGCGGCAGGAGGTAATTACTAAAGGCGGTGAATTGTGGAGGATTTTGCTATTTATTGCAGTAAAACTCGTTTAATCCCCACAATCTTGTTCTTTTAAAATGAAGATCTGGTAACCAACTGTTGATTCCGATAGGATAACAAATTATGTAGTAAAACAAATCGGATTGGATACTTACGAACATGAAGTGATTTTCGATGAAACGCTATTTTATTGCGAAAACTGCTAACAATGAAAGATTTGAGATTTGTTCTATGGTTGAGTCAATGAGAAATTTAACGTCAATTTCCACTCCCAAAAAGGGTATCAATGACTGGGAAGCATTGCATTTTGATTTTGTAGGCACATAATCTGAAACCTATTACATAATGCCGCACCCTTTGTAACTCTACTTTTTAATTTTTTTGTTTTCGTTTTCCTTTGGAAAGTTGTTACTTGTGACATTCGAAAACATCTCCGGTGCACGAGTCATCATCATCATCATCATCATCAGTTCTTGAGTTCCGTACAGAACATAGGGCGGCAACATTCCTCCATTCGTTTCTATCACCAGCAATCTTCACAGCGTCTTCTCATAAAATGTTTAATGCTCTCAAATCCTTGTTGATCGTATTTAGCCAAGTACTTCTAGGTCTTCCTCGTTTCCTTTTTCCTTGAGTTTGCTTCCAGTTTATTGCAGTCTTTGCGTATCTATCCTCAGACATTCTCAGTAAATGACCTAAAAACCTCAACCTTCTCTCAGAAACTATTTCATCTATTTTTCTTACGAGTACACGAGTAGAGAGACCTTTATTAGTTTGTATCTATAGTTGCAATCCGATGAAAGCAGTGAAAATCGTAGCAGTAAGCTCTCATTTGCTAAAGATATGAAATTCAAGCAAAATTGTGCACAGTAATTTACTTCTTTAAATGCTGAAATATTTGCAAAGAAATATTTAAAATTCAGTATAATTAGTAAATTTATATAAAAGATAAATATTTACAAATCAGAATTTTAAAATCAAGCTGCTGCTTTAAAAGTATTGAAAAGTTACAGCTTGCAAGAAATAAGATTTCTTATTTTACTTAGAAATCTTGCAAATTTTTCATTTTGTTTTTTTTATAGAAATTAAGTAAAACTGTGTTAGTCGGTGCGCAATTATTGAGGTTTCGCTGTAATTTACGAGCTTGGCGTACCAGAATCACAACTCTTTTGCACAGTATTGATCGTTATGCTGATGACATAGAAAGAGTTGGTACCATCCTGTATTGTGTTTGCGTTAGAGTTATTATATCCCTTCGTTCATTCTATAAAACGTTATTCGAATGGAATCGAGAAGCTGTAAAAATCTCAGGAAATGTGATATTTAATTGTACGCCATTGATTTACTGCCAGTGGCCGGCTTCCGTGTCATTACTGGGTGTGTTTTAAGAGTGTAATTGTATTACAGTATTTAGGTCAGTTTTTTGTATTGGACACTATTTGGCTCAATTTTGTAATTGCATTTCTATATTTTTACTCAATTTGTACATTATACCTGATTTAAGCCTGAAAGTATAATAGTGTACAAAGATTTGATCATTTTTGTAAATGATTTATTGTATGTACTATGTAGACCTGGTACACTCAGGCTGTGATGTATGAAGTACACACAGCCTGTGAAGTATGTAGTACACACAGCCTGTGAAGTATGTAGTACACACAGCCTTTGATGTATGTAGTGCACACAGCCTGTGATGTATGTAGTACACACAGCCTGTGATGTATGTAGTACATAAGACTTTGTGAAGGGATTGACTTGTTGATCTAGGGAGTACTCTCATGGAGCGAGAAAACACACTTTGAGTACGAATATGTGCCTTGAACGAATATGTACCTTGAACCTGCCAATTGGCAGTGCACTGAAGAGAGAGAATTTTATATATACCTAATTATATATATATATATATATATATATATATATAATTATTTATATTTCTATATAATTATTTATATTTCTATATAATTATATATATGTATATACACATATATATATATATATATATATATATATATATATATATATATGTATATATATATACATATATTGCTCATTAAAAAGCGTTAAAGCTGCATGGCAGTAGGAATATGTATCTTGGACCTGCCATTTGGCAGCAGTACACAATGGAGAGATGCATAGTACGCTCTCGCTCTGATATAATTGCGTACACAATGATATAAACATATGCACTATAGTATGTCAGTATGCTACACGCCCTGCTGATGTGGTAGCATGCTATATCAACCAGCAGTTAAGTTTCGCTGCGGTTGGTTCTCCTTATTATTAAGTCAAAATTGATCTTAGCCTTGAACTTTCAAATGGCAAATATGCGAAATGATTGTTACAATTGGCTAAACCTCAGGTGTACTGGTTGGCTGGCGTTCACAGCTTGACTACATCAGCCATCTGCTATACACGTACATTAGTATTGAGGCAGAGGTTGCCAATAATTTTAGCTGCGAGTAATAATGCTAGCTAACCGTCAGTGTGGACTGGTCCTTATAGGTTTGTCTATAATAATGTTTGATATTTATTACACAAAGCTACGCTACTGAGCTTCATAGAAGTTGTTTCTGAACACTGCAGGAGATATATATTTAATATTATATATAATTATATATATATATACATATATATATATATATATATATATATATATATATATATATATATAGATAGATAGATATACATGTATATATATACATGTATATATATATACATGTATATATATATATATATATATATATATATATATATATATTGATTAGGAATGATTATTTAGAGATCCACCCATATGTGGACATGCAGAGAAAACGGGAAGACTGAGACAAAGTGGAGGCTTTATATGACATGAGCCAATATATATATATATATATACATGTATATATATATATATATATATATATATATATATGTGTGTGTGTGTGTATATGTGTGTGTGCGTGTTGTCTGAAACGGTAAGACTAGAATTCGAATCGACAGTATCTTTCTTATAGATTTTAGTCATTTCTTATCTTAGCTCTCTCTATATCCTATAGCAGGCACACATTCTCAGCCTATAAGCTACTTCATCTTCATCGTTCAATGAGCGCCTCAGAGTCATAGTTAAACGACGTTAACAACGTTAATCTCTGTTATTGATTGATCGTTAAAGTAATTTATTAGTTGGTAGAAGAGTATTTATTGGGACCCGTGTCACAGATTTCTAATGTTTATCATACTCTATGTCTCTCGTTTGTGTATTGACTTCTGAACACTTAGAGAGGTTTGCACTTGAGCATAACGCAGCGTTGATCAATTGGCCTGATGTTATAGCCGTGAGGGAAATACGAATTAAACAGTCTACCTGATAAAAATTCAGGTAGGCGAATTTCTGTTAGAGTCAGTGGTTTAACTGTTACATTATATAGCATTCGGAGATTTACACTGTATACTGAAAATGAGATTTTCAGAGGAGGTTCTCGAGGCAGAATCTATAAATCAGTTTTAAAATCTGTGAGATAAATATTAGAATGTCGATACTTTTTATGTAAGAGTGACAATTTTATTAATTGGATGTATTGTTAGAGCACATTGTACAGAATTATGCCATTCGAAGATTTATATATCTTTTAGAATACTTTGCTTATTAATACTCGTGTTGTGTCCGGGATGCGAAAGAATAGATCAAGAATAGATGATGCTAAATTTTAGATAAATGGCGTTTGGAACTGTTTTACTTGCGCGTAGACTTATTGTGAGACTAATTTGTTAATATGATCGTAAACAAAGTAGTCGTAACTTACTTTAGGGAATTTAGTCTGTTTACTTCGCCACTGACTGGAGCCAGTTGCGAAGTCGGTAAGATACTCGACCGCGGATCAGTATGTGCGGGGTTCAAATCCTGGGCTCGTCCGTCACTCACATCGCTTTCGAGTGAGGAAACTGACGTTAACCTGAGCTTTACCAGCTTTTTACAAGTAAACTTATTTTTAAAACTACTATAATAAACATTGCTTAGAGCCACTTCGTCTCTTTGTAAACATCAGTTTGCTTAGTTTTCTCTAAACGGTAATGTCGGTTGAAGCATCAAAAGTGACAAGAACTACTGCGAATGAAGTAAAATTCAGTTTATGTATAAATTAAGTTATGGAAAAGGCAATATTATTTCAATACTTTATTGATGTTAATACATATCTTCTTCATCCTCTTGCACCTGTCACGACTCTTCGTCCTGATGGCACCAGTCTTTGGCTGGGCGAGGCCAAGCTCGACACCAGTCCTTCCCATCACCAGACTAAGTCCTGATGTCCACCTTCATCCCCCTATACATTGCCCCTTATCCATGGCTGGAGCCAGTGCCGAAGTCGGTAAGATACTCGACGGCGGATCAGTATGTGCGGAGTTCAAATCCTGGACTCTCCCGTCACTGACATTGCTTTCGAATGAGGAAACTGACGTTAACTTTAGCTTAGCTTAGCTTAGTGCCTCCCACCTACAGGCTGACTCCACAGTGGATTGCTGCAGATAGAGGATGACAACCCGCTTGTTGTCCATGCCTGCCCCTCCTCTTGGTGAAAGTGAAACAGAAGGGGCTGTGGATGGTAGAGCTCGCCAGACGGTTCCGCATCGTCCTTGTGGTGTTGAAGAAGAAATTTCCCCAAAATATTTCACAAAATAAAATTTCCAGAAGAAAGCCAAAATAAAAACATTTCCAGAAAGAAAGATTCCAGGGCAGTGCCCCTACAGGACGAGGTCTCTGATGTTAGAGGGGACGACGAGCTACTGGATAGCTACGACATAACATAACAACAATTAGAGTGCTACAGTTATCAATGAAAACATCGAGCACTATAGAGACAAAATCAAGCCGGCGAGCAAAAATAAAATCGAAAAACGGTGCAAAAATCCAAAATCCAGATAATCAGTCCAAAGTAAAGGGAATTAAAGAAAAGGAGGTTTAGGCGCAATATATATTTAGATGAGCTACGGTGGAGTAGTCGAGACCTTGAACGAGACAGAGGACCTGGCGGCAGCCCCTGATGGGAGTGTTGAAAGGGGGTTCAAACTCTCTCTTACCATTTATTAGATAAACCATTTAGAAATTACCTTTTTTTCACCACACCGAAATAAACCAGCTCTATCCAGATCATTGGAGATTTTATGTTCTGCCTTTCTTTTCCAGTCTCTCGGTTAAAGCTATCTTGTGTATACGCCTGTACGAACTCATTTGCCTACTTTTGCAGAGTAAGTGGTCTGCTATGTTTGCAGTTCACTTAGCTGATTTGACAAATGCCGGTTTGCAGAGTTAATTTACCACCGAACTCCTTATCTACAAGTTTCATCCGGCAAGTGTTAATCGTTGGTATTCTTAACTAGAAATCAGTTTCATGGTTTATACTGACCATTTAGCAGTATATTTCTAGCTTTATTGTACGTTTTATGTTTTACGCTGTGCTGACGATGAATACTCAGCGTTTTATCTAAATAAAAGAAGTAAGTTTCCGATAGGTGATGTGAAGTTATGCTAAGCTATCAACTAGTGCACACAATTAAACCAAGCTACCAAATGATGTAGACAATTAAACTACATTACCAACTGGCCTACATAGGGCCCTAATTGTTATACCAATTTACCAATGTTCTGACGATACTAATTTTTAGTAAATTACCAACTGCTGATACAAAATTATAATTTG
This sequence comes from Enchytraeus crypticus, assembly GCA_905160935.1. NCBI lineage: Eukaryota > Metazoa > Annelida > Clitellata > Enchytraeida > Enchytraeidae > Enchytraeus > Enchytraeus crypticus. Next base: position 274,472 of record CAJHZI010000629.1, read on the forward strand.
TTACCAAATGATGATATACGTGCACATAATATACATAGCGAATATTTTCAAATCAGGACCATGATTTAGGCTAGGCTAGGATCTAGGCTAGGCTAAGATAGGCTAGGCTATCAATAAATCATTTATGATGATATTATGGCTAAGTTTTGTTCATTGATTATTGTTATTAGCAGTCTAGTTAGTTAATTACGCAGCGTGAAAAAGTTTCAAATCAATTGCACTAGGTTTATACTTTAACTTAGGCCGATGTCATTATTTGTTCTGGAGATGCACTATTCTTATCATTGTGAGATATAATTAGCGATTATGACATAAATTATGTATTAATGCCAGATGTTGCTTTATTAATTTCATCAAGTTTATATTTATGGGACTACACATAAAACTATTTTTTATATAACTAGCTTTTCAATTGTATCATGAAATCACATTGAAGCTTTACGATCGCTTTGAATCTAGGCCATCTAGGCCATCAAGGCCGTGTGCTGTTATTTGACGTTGTCGATAAAAATTGCGTACTTTGTAAAATTTTTGGAAACTATGGCGTAGAATTCGTAAAATTTATGTATTTTGTATAGGATATGCGTGTATATTAATGATGGCGCAATGCCAAAGCATTAGCTCAAAATTAGTTTTTTTTCTGAAATCAGAACTGTTCTGATACATATAATTTCTGAATAACTGTGAGATTTTCATTTCCTATTCCTTTCTTATCGTTGTTTTTACCATACTAAATTTTATCAATGTTACATTTCTGTAATTTCTAACGTGGTTGGCTAGATTGACATCGGGCTGAGCAGGTGGCTTTTTGGATTGTTGTTCGAAGCAGATCAATAGGTTTAGTGTCCAAATCCAGAGCTCTCCCGTCACTGACAACGCCACCGAGGAAATAACTGACGTAAAACTTGGCTTTAACTTTTATCCCTGAATCGCCTCGTATCGACGATTCGGTTGTTACGGTTATATCCTCTTGTATTGTTTATTAATCTATTTTTTTATTGATATATTGACCAATTTCTTAGTTACTTGTTTTGAAATTTATAATTGTGCTTTTAGAGGTTTTGCAAATAGCCGTTTAATTCGACGAAGTCTCAAGTTTTGCTGTGAAATAGTATTCGTGTTGGTCGCCTCTTCCGGGATTAATTTCAGTTTACTGTATATATAGTTTTATTCTGCGTCATATTCAGCAAAGTAAAAATTTGCTTTTACAAATTATGATATTTTTTGTAATCGTATTATAAAGCCGAATCACGATTATCTTTATGTTTGTATTCAGATTTTAATTCCAAAACGTCTAATAACCGTGAAACATGTAGGTAATTTATGGTTAAATTAAACAAGTGTTAATCTTGTTTTATTCTGTTCGTCCTTATGCTTTAAACATCGTTAGACAGATAATAGGAGCTGCTTATCAGCTGTAGATATGCGCTTATAGCTTTGAAAGTTACCATAATATCCGGAAGCAACTCTTTATTCGATTAGTTAAAAATTTATCAACTTAGATAATATTTAAATGATTTTTGCAAACGTTTGGAGTAAAGATAAAAGATTACTTTACTTATTTTCATGTCTGTAATGCAGTCCATTTTATTGTAAACAGGTATAAGCGGTGTGGAGTTTCTTTTTCTAGACCTTATATCTATAGCAGTTGATTTTGCTGACATGTTCAAGAAAACTAGAAAACTATGGGTTGTACAAAAAATAGCAGCTAAAACTTTCCTAGGTAAACAATTCGAATTTCTTTTAACGTTTATTTTATTATTCAACTTGTTCATTTAGTTGTCTGTTAATTCTTTTAATGTCTAAATAGCTGAACGTGTAGAGCGGCAAATAACATCAAGCTATTTAGAAGTACTGATCACGAGGTGAATTAACTCTAGTAGGTTCGATTCTCGTCCTATTCTAATCGGAGAGTAGTATCTCGGACGCTGGACCGATTAATGGATAATGCAATATAAACTACTAATATTGTTTAAATATGTAGTTTTTATTGCGATCGATATCACTGATGAAATATGTTTTAAAGTTATTAGCTAGAGCTCTCATATAGACATTGAGTAGTGTGCTTGTTCCACACGATGTAAAAAGTGTAAAAAGCATGACGCTGAAATACTTTTGAAAATATCTTCAATCCTTTTTATATTTTAGCGACTATCAGTGGACTTCCAACATGGCACATAACTCATCATATTTCTATCTAACTATAAAAGCAACTTAGTGTTTAGTCTAAGTAGATTACATGTGCCAGGTTTCTTAGTTCATTTTTAATATTTCGTTTTATTTGTTTATGTTGTTATCCGCCTATATGCATGTGCTATTGTCAGGTATGTACATAAGCGTACTTGTATGTGCTGAGTGCGCACCTAAATTTACATGCATATGCATCTATATATACATTCGCACTCTTATACATATTGCATTCACTCTATATTAAGTTGTGCTAAATGTTAACTGCTTTAAATGATATTAAGTTGAATATATTTGGGGAACATATTACATTTAGTGCCTTTTTGTTCCAGTTCAACTTCTCTTTATGTGTTCTTACTTGTGACTGGAAGTTAAATTGATCTAAGTAAACGAAATTGCTCTCTATTGTGTACCTATAAAACCTAAAGAGTATCTGTAACTATTTCTGAAGTATGCAGATATAACTGAAGTTAAGTTGGGCACTTGTTCACTACTTAAAACGAAGCGTTTAGGGACGGTCGGGTTAAGATTTGAAACGATGGCTTTTTGATGATCAGTAAAATTCCTACTGCAACTCTAACCATTACTTGTAAAAATGTAGCCGTATCCCTTGCAGTATCTCTATGGAAACTGACATTAAACTTACCTTGATATCTTTTAGTAAAGCTTTTTAGTGTTAACTGACGTGATTTTATGTCTTTATCTAACGTACAGCCTAAGATTTAGAATAGTTTCATGAAAGTAGGATAGACTGTCGAGTAATATTATGATTTAGCATAGCGGTTGCATTACTTGACGGATAATGATCAGAAAGTAGGAACGTTGAGCCATCGAATGCTCCGAGGAATTGCGGTTATTCGGTCATATTTTAGTGGGAGGATGTCGCGTTTAGTCCTCCTCGCGACTATTTTTAAAATATAAATCATAAACGCCTGCTGACAGAGAAACTTCTAGGTTTTTGAACAAGATAGATAGCTCTGAAAAGTACGATGAACCCAGAGAATGTAGATAATTGATCTAAAGACGTTAAAAGTAGGTCAGAGGCCTATAAGTTGATCTAAATAAGACTAGACTGTGACTGTGTTCAGTGATTTTCATTGCAATAAAAATAGTGGCAGTATCAGCAACGGGTCTACGGTATCAGCTAGGGGTCTACGGAAAATTTTGTGAAATTTCGAGAATCTCATAGATTCGAGATTCTCAACACAATATAGCATAACAAAACAAATTCGCATATTAAAATGTTTATTATTTTGCATTCGTAATGTTAAGAATAAGCAAATCGAACACTTTACATCGACACATGGGAAGCAATTTTATGAAAGAAAGGGTTTACTATTTCACTTTAGCATTGACTAACGCTTTTACACACATTTATGTGAACTAATGCTCTTTCCTGAGTGCCACAACACTAGACTACTATCCGATGCTTTGAAACTACCATTAGGCACTTCGCTAGAGAGCGAATTAATTGGGGAAATATAAAAATCGCTGATCACGATATTATTTGCGAATTGAACATATTTTTCGTAGGGATTAAATATGAAGAGTTAGTAGAACAGAGAGAAAGAGATAGAGAGAGAGAGAGAGGAGTTAAAATAAGTATTATTTGCAACTGACTCAACGTATACACAGAGCATATAAAACAAAACAAATCGCAGAATAAACCGTCACCAGAAATAGCAGATATAAAACTATCTAGTTGACTACCCACAATATTAAACTATAATGACTTTAGTTGAGATGCCAATCAAGATAAAGATACATTTAATATCTGAAGCAATAGCATAAAACTGAATAGTGCAGGATGTTACTAATAACTATAAGAGGTCGCCTGTCTCTAAAAGCTCGTTTGCGGACGTTCTCCGGGCGGATATTTGCGAAGACTGGTAGCATAGCTGGAACGCTATATCAGATTACGCTTGAGAGAACTTCTATCGAATTATCGAACATCTAATCGCTTCCTCGCGTGCAAGCCCGACTTCCATTGGGCATGACCATAAATACTCCGCCGTCCCTTCTCGAAGACTAGTTTGTACAGGGCGAAACCACGACTATCTCTCGTGTCTTTGCTTGCTTACACATGTTAATGTTGTATTCTGATCGCGGATTGGTATTCGAGATCTAAACTGTGCATCTGTTGTGGCTTTTAACTACTAAGCTATTGGGTGGATGATAGATTGGGCCGTGTTATCAGAATTTATATTCAGTTACTTTGACTTAGTTAGCACGGTAGCCTACTATACAAATCTCTTATTCTCTTTACTGCCTAACAGGAAGTTTACTGCCTAACAGGAAGTCTACGGAATATAACATGTTACATATGTTTCACATCCATGCAATATAATGGTCCAAACCAAGGTTTTACTATCCTTATCTTTGTGTCTTTCTTTAGACTTTTTGTTAAAAGTTGTGTCCCATTGACGAAGGCCACTTTACTTGTTCAATCTTACTGCTTATTTCAGTCTCACATTTCCCGTCATCGGTTAACCCAAATATTTGGAACTCCTTACCTGTTCAATTTCGTACCATTTATTGTGATATTAATTTCACGTTTATTATCGGACATTCTCATTACTTTGGTATTTTTTATATTTATCTTAATGCCATATCTCAATGCCGTGGCACTCAGCCTATCCATTATCTTCTGCAGTCCAGTCTCGCTGCCCGCTACCATTCCTTAGTCAATTACAAATATTACATCTTGTAGCAATTTTCGCCTACTTTTATTTCTTCTTCCTTGTCTTCCATGACTTCCTCCATCATTGCCTCAGCGTAAATGTTAAACAGCAGCGGCGAAATGCTACAACCTTGTTTTACGCCACGTCCTATTTCACCTTCTTCTGAGTATTCTTGTTGGATTTTGATTACTGCTCTTTGATTCATGTACAAGTTCAAAATTAGTCTTCTATATCTCCAGTCAATTCCTATTCTTTTTAAGATATTCATCATCGTTATTCAATCAATTTTGTCAAAGGCCTTCTCGAAGTCTACAAAGCATACAAAAACGTCATTACCATATTCTAAGCTTCGTTCGCAAAGAACCCGCATTACTCCTATTGCTTCTCTTGTGTCGCATCCTTTCTTAAAACCAAATTGTGTCTTACTCAGTATCATCTCTGCTTTCGACTGAATGCGATTATTTATTATCATTAATAAGATCTTCGATGCATGAGGTATTAAACTGATTGTTCTGTAATCCGAACACTCCACAGCATTGACTTTTTTAGGAATTGGGATCATCACTGACTTACTAAAGTCGTCTGGCCAAATACCGGTATTATGCACTTCCATACATACCTCCATTAACTTATTGAGTGTTTTTCCTTCTAACATTTTCAAGAAGAAGAAGAAAAAACACACATAGAAAACCAGTCTATGTGTGGTTCTCTCTACATCTATGTGTTGTACTACTACCAGTCTATGTGTGGTTTTCTCTACATCTATGTGTTGTACTACTACCAATCTTTGTGTGGTTTTCTCTACATCTATGTGTTGTACTACTACCAGTCTATGTGTAGTTTTCTCTACATCTATGTGTTGTACTACTACCAGTCTATGTGTGGTTTTCTCTACATCTATGTGTTGTACTACTACCAGTCTATGTGTGGTTTTCTCTGCATCTATGTGTTGTATTGCTATCAGTCTATGTGTGGTTTTCTCTGCATCTATGTGTTGTATTGCTACCAGTCTATGTGTGGTTTTCTCTACATCTATGTGTTGTACTACTACCAGTCTATGTGTGGTTTTCTGTACATCTATGTGTTGTACTACTAGCAATCTTTGTGTGATGTTCATTGCATTCCTCGGTACGTATCCGGTCATGCAGTGTCGGCTGAAATGTCAGGCTCAGTCAGGAGCGGCTCGTGCAATGTTAAATCCTATAGACTGGAAGCCAGCAATCTCTTTGTCTACATAGCAGTCTAGTAGACTGTCTTTCTCTCTCTCTCTCTCTCTGTTTTTTTCTCTCTCACTCTGTTTTTTTTCTCTCTCTGTTTCTTTGTCTGTCTCTCGGTCTCTATCTCAATATTATCCATTCGCTCTCGCTCCTTCTCTGTCTTTTTGTCTGTCTGTCTCTGTCTCTGTCTCTGTCTCTCTCTCTCTCTCTCTCTCTCTCTCTTTCTATATATATATATATATATATATATATATATATATATATATATATATATATATATATATATATATATATTGCTCTCTATGTCTCAATATTCTCTCTCTATTCTGTCTCTCTTGTCTCTGACTCTACATTCTATTACTCTACATTCTCTCTTTTCCTCTCTCTCTCTCTCTCGTTCTCTCTCTTTCTCTATTTAACTATTACTGATACTCTTCTCTTTCAGGTGCGGTGGACCTACCTATCAACTCAAACGTTGCGTATAAGTTAGATACATATTTCTGGTAACTTCCAAAATAAAGCATTCCTAGACGATTTTTCCGTTTGAAAAATTTAATTTTCCTATCTGTCATCCTCACTCTCTCTAACTCTAGAGTTCTGCGAAGTGGAAGGTCTAAGATATATATTCCTACTCTCATTTTGTTTTCATGCTCCTTCAAGAACAAATTCATTTACGATATTCCCTTCAAAAAGACTATGCCTTATTTGCACTTTAACGTGGGCTATAGGGGTTGGGAGTAATATAGTTTCTGAGGTGGTTTTTGCATTGTCCTCATCAGTTATTACTCAGTCGCCTCTTACGACACGTGCAGTTTACGGTACGGTGGCAGAAGATACTAATAGATGAAAATTGTTATGTTTTGGTTCTCAGTTAGTTGATTGTAGTATTAACTGTATGAACTTCTTGGCAAAATTCTAGTTTATACTCCTCGCGACACGTGTTGTGCAGTGTGTAGTCTGCTACTTGGAATTGTTATCGCCAACAAGTCAGAATTGAAACATTACTAGCATGCAATATAAAGTAATTCTCTCATATAAAATAAAAGATTCTGAATAGAGTGTGCAAAGGTCGAGAATTTGGAATTCATCCTCAACTAAGAGTAGGGGTATCAGTCAATATCTGAATTAGAAAATATTTCTTAATTACCCAATCATAAATCAATCATTAATTTTCCTTTATTGATTGATTTACTTTGCAAACTATTGATTGGAAAAACTTGTATCCCATTTTGACATATTTAGATTATAGATAACTAAATTTAAATATTATTTGAGATATTCTAATTTATTATTATTTCTTACCTGATACACCATCTTGCGATTTTCCGACTCATCTGTTATTTTGTAATGATTCAGAAAAGCTGAATCCTTATTTATGTGATATTAAGAAGATAGGTGCTTTTTGCTACTATCGATTGAAAAGTAAATATCAATCTGTTATGACGCAATGATCATCCGTGATTATGACAAGCTTTTCCAGTGTATTTAAAAGCAATTGAAGATCTCATTCATTTTCAGGTTATTCTGATCCTCTAAAAGTCTGAAATTTTGTTTTCGGATTTTGCTATCTTCTGCAATGTAAATGATTGCTAATCGAACCCGGGAGATTTGCATTCATTTTAGAATCGGTATTTAAAATTATCTCTCGATATTACCTGCAACTCAACACTGATCTAAGTTGCATTCAATTAATAGAATATGAACGTATATCTTGATTTTTAATTTATAACTTAATATATTTACGTCTTAGCTCCCGTTACTTTGTCTATTTTATTATTAAACTAGATACACTATGGTGTAAATGAGATGGGAATAAGAAAAAGAGAAATTGTTGGCTTATTGAAATTCTCTGCTTGAATGTGACTGATGCAGTTTTACATTTCATCCTTTGAAGGTTGGATGCAGAAAAATCTCCTGAGATTCGTAAAAGCTTCTGCTATTGGTCTATAGAATTTAGAGCAATCTTTCCATCGGTGTTTTGTAGCATTGCGAAATTGGAGAGTAAAATTCGACGAAAGTGATTAGAGTTATATTTCACGTTTTGAATTGCAAATGCCAAAGAAAGAGAGAATTTTATATGCCATCTAAAATGCGTAACTTGTGCTAAATAAATTTAATATTCTTTGCTTTTCTAGAAACTAATTCGAATTTCAGAAAGGTCCTGTGTTACACTTTGATTCCGATTCACTGGCAACGAACTATTTTGCATTAACTTTTATTTTGTAAATCGACTAAATTTTGCTTTTGTTATTTTCCGTAGGCAGTAGAGTAGAGTGGAGACAGCTCTGAGGCAGTTTAGTTTTACAAATTATCCAGCTTCTCTGTCTTTATCTCCAAATCACTCGAGTCTCAAAACGGCAGATTTTTCTTGCTTCTATTTATATTTAATGAGACAAATATGACTTCCCTATTTTATATTCTCGTTAGTCTTGAGTCGCTGTTTCCTTAATGAATGCCGGACGCAACCTATCCTAACTCCATCATGATTCAAGCGCCGTGTTGCTTTAAATTGAAACATTGTTCTCTAGGGTACACGGGCTTTCCATCTTCTCTATCTCGTTCTGCTGCCGGGTTTAGACGCTTACGGGCACTAGAAACGTGGAGTAGTGTTTGCCTGGAAGAATATTTTCCGTTTTTTAAGTTGGTTGGATGAGGGTTTCGGAGTGAATATGCAAGATTTCTTTAATTGCTGTGGCAAATAATACTAAAACTCTTAAGAGATTTATTTTATTAATAAGTATATTAACCAATACTTCTGCTGTAGAGGTTTTCTTTGTTTCATCTATTTTATTAGTAAAAATATTAACCATTAGGTTTTCTTTGTTTCATCTAAGTGTTTTAATATTTTGTAAAGTATAGAAGCTTATGTTTTGTTACCTATTTTAAAGAGGTTTAATATTATATTGCATATCTCACTGATGCTAAATAGTAACTTTAAACAGTGTTTTAAATTTGTCTAGTTCGGTCATTTGTAGCTTTAGTTTTAATGATCGTACTTGCGCAGGTAGAATAACAAAACATTAAAGTACATGTCTCTGTTTAAAATCAGCAAAATTAATTTTTTGAACATTTTCTACATTGACTTCAGGAAAAGGGATTGTTAATATAAGTAATACTAACTCTAAACCCTTAAAATTTATTTTCTCTTTAAAAGATGATGTCAAATATTCTTTGCAACACACACTAATATATGTATTTAATAATACATAAATACATGTACACCGATTCTTCTAAAGTTCTTTCTAAAATATAGTTGTTGAAGAAAAACAGGAGACATTAAGCGGTGCCACTCCATTGAATAACAAATTTCTACGGTTTGTTCAGTAGGTTCGTAGAATATCCTTGGCCGTGGAGTATATTGCATTCGTGTCTTGTTAGAAGGGATAACCGTGTCTTCAAGCGCTAATCCGTCTTTAACCTGACCGTGCTAGAAATAACTCCCTGCTGATAAGTTTACTGAATTTAATCTGGATGTCAATTCACATGGAAGATTGGCTTTTATGTTATCATATTCATAACTGTATTTCTTTAGTGTGAGATATGCTTTATAGAGCTGATGAGAAATTTGATATAAGGAGTTGTTAAGTTGCTCGCTGGAGGAGTTGTTTTGAAACTTGAGTTGTTATGAGAGCTGGAGTTGGTTTAAGAGCTGGAGTTGTTTTAAGAGCTGGAGTTGTTTTAAGAGCTGGAGTTGTTTTGAGAGCTGGAGTTGCTTTGAGAGCTGGAGTTGTTTTAAGAGCTAGAGTTGTTTTAAGAGCTGGAGTTGTTTTAAGAGCTGGAGTTGTTTTAAGAGCCGGAGTTATTTGAGAGCTGGAGTTGTTTTGAGAGTTGAAGGAGTTGTTTTGAGAGCTGGAGTTGTTTTAAGAGCTGGAGTTGTTTTGAGAGCTGGAGTTGTTTTAAGAGCTGGAGTTGTTTTAAGAGCTAGAGTTGTTTTAAGAGCTGGAGTTGTTTTAGGAGCTGGAGTTGTTTTAGGAGCTGGAGTTGTTTAAAGAGCTGGAGTAGTTTAAAGAGCTGGAGTTGTTTAAAGAGCTGGAGTTGTTTTAAGAGCTGGAGGAACCATTTTGAAGGCAGGATTTTACGCTTACTTAATTGTAGACTTGAGATTTTACAACATTGTGTAAAGGATTTTAATTGACATTTTGAAGGAAGTTTCAAATAGTGTATGTACTGTCCTGATGATTTTAATGTACTGTAGAATGGATTTTTAGGTAGAGAAATAAAATATGACTGAATGAAATATTAAACGCGATAAGGATTTAAATGTTAAATTGTAACTAAGTAATATTTCAAATTCCGCTGTCAGTAGTCTATCAAGTTGCAAATATCTAGACTAATGCCAGCTCCGACCGTTTGTCGTCAATAGTTGATAAAGCGGACGTTAAATCATTGCTTGCTTTCGACTATAATTTTGTAATACAAATGCGGTTTAATTTTTAATTTGAATTTGATTTTGTTTATTTAAAGTGGGCTAACATTAAGAGATTTTATTCACTAGATAGAATACACTTAAGCATTTTTCGGACAAACTTACACTTCAAATTTGCAATCGCTTTGTATTTCTTTCTCTCTTTCTCTCTCCCTCTCTAGCTGGTTTCTTTTTTGGGTTTTCTTTCTCTCTGTCATCTTCTCTCTTTCTCTCTCGACTGGCTTGCTGAAGATTAACTCCAAATAAACCTGCCATGGACTGCACGTGTCGTAAATGGCGACAAAGCATTAAGATCTAAACCAAGGCCAAAAAGGGCATTAGTTTCAGCATCAGACAGAATATTCAGTTGATGAGCTCTTAGTCTCCAAAAAATTGCTACAAAATGTTTTACTCCCGACTTTAATTAAACTAGGATTCATGCTAAGATGATGGTGATCATGTGCATATCTTTTGTACTTATCATTTTGTACTTATCTTACTCACTGTATCTATTTTATATGTTCTCACGTCATTGGGCAGACGTTCTTTTTCTTACGCAGCACCCACAATCTGGAACTCTTTACCTGCTAATCTTCGCTCTTGTTTTTCTCTTTCAACATTCTCAAGCAAGCTTAAAACTTACCTTTTCCCACCATAGACATAATCAATCTACCTTGACCATTTTTTGATCACCGGACTGGCTTTCGTTTAGGACCTTACTTCTCCTCAGCACATTTCTTTCGCAGATTGGTCTGGGTGAATTGATCTGTAGTGATGTGTGCTGTTGGGGACGTCCCTGATATCATCCCTGGATGAGGAAACAGACGTTAAACCTTTATTTTTATTATTATTTAATTCACTTATTGTATTTTTATTTATTGTATTTATTTCGCGCAGGTTTATTTGATGAAGTCGACAACATTGATCAATCAGTCTGTGATAATGATTCAGGTGAAGAAGGCTCAATCTTTCAGCCGATAACCCCCTACACCTTCGTCACTCGCCCATCACCATTCCAACATTGCCAACCCATCCCGATCAAACCGTTACAGGTTCGAATCCCCTCTCCGCCGAACAGCCTTGAGTCAGACTCGGACTCTCAATCGTCTTTCACTGAGTACTCAAGCTCCCCCGGAAGTCCTTATTCAATCCAGCGTGATATTTTATTTCCAGGCTCCAAACGTGTCTACTGCAATTCCGTCGAAGGCGGATTGAGATCCATATCTGCTTTTCATACAGCTTTTACAAGAACACTGGACTCCTATTCGTCAAACATGCCGAGCGTCAGTAGTAGTTCGACTGGATTGGACTTTTCCCGTTTTTCTTCGACGTCTGTATTTCGGGTCTACAGCCGTACCGACCACAACTCGAATCACTACTCGCCGTCTACCAGACCATTCGAGCTTAACCCGGAGCAACGCCTCTCAGCCATCGAAAGTCCGGAAGCGTCCTTAGACTCTACCGGAAGCAGTCCTACAGATCTTTCAGATGATGAAGTCTCCGATGTCTTTTCGGAAAATACTCCCATGCTATTCAGTTCCACTCCGCCTCTCAATTTCCGCCCCATTAGTCGTTATAGCGGGGTATGGGAAGGACTTGACGATGATGATGAGAGATCGAGATGTTCCTTGGATAGAGAGAGATCACCGTGGTCAATGGGAGATGACAGGACCATATGGTCCGTGGGACAGAGAGGTCCGGGAATGTGGACCAACAGGACGCGGAATCATCTGGAGCGAACCAGTGGAGTGAGAAGATGGTCACGGGCTCATCAGTCTCGGTTTTCCTCTTTTGATTTAAACAGAACGGCTGTGATCCAAAGACCTAGCTTAGACTTCGACAAGATGCAGGTTATTAATTTCATTCATTTATTTCAGTTATTAAGACACCAAATTGGATCGACATCTTTGTACCTTTCCAATGAGGCGTAGTAAGATGTAAATATCAGAATCAGGGTTTAAAATAAGACTCGAGTGATCAAAAATTAATCACATTTAAAGATAAACGTAAAATATATTGAGTACTGTCATCTTAAATTGTCTGACACATTTGTACTCTCGAGCGTTTATTGTAAAATATATGAAAACATTAATTGCTTTTTCGTTTAAATATTTTCCAATTTTCGAGCTCGCAAATCGTTTATGATTGACCGTATAAGCTTTAGTCTAACAGTGGGTACACGTGACGTCTGCTACTTAGCAATAGGAGTTATAAATATGAAAAATAGAAGTAGTCAGCGATATTTCAGTTCTTAAAATCTTTTCAGTTCCAGTATGAGAGTAGTGCATTAAAATATCATGTTAGTTCAGTTGCAGTTGAATTGAAGTTTTGAAAATAATTCCAGTTTCAGTAGCAAAATATTTCAATTTCAGTATCAAATCATTTCAGTTTCAGTAGCCGTTTTTATTATCTATAATTCATTTTTGTTCAGTTTTGTCAGTTTCAGTATATATTTTGTAAATTCTAATAATAATAATCAATGTCTGCTATATTAATAAAAGTAACTAATTATAATAATACTTTAATGTTTTTTTCTTAATTAGATTTGCTACCAGTATTACTAAAAATGTATCAATTTTAAAGCAATATTATTACTATTTTATTACTGTTATAAATATACATATAGTAAAATTATTAAATATTACTCTTTTTATATTTATTTATTTTTATTTTAGAATATTATTCTATTATATTAGATCGTTAATATGTAAAGGAGGCTTTTAAATACTCTTTGAGAAGTGTTGATCTTTGGGAAGGAAAAATATGTTTCAGCCTGTAGAATGGCTTTCAGTTATTTCCCCTTTCTCTTTAAATCTCTATGTGTCAGTGTTCTTTTAGGAGAAAATATTTATTAATCTTTGTATTTAAAAAATACAATCGAATACAGAAAGAAATTTAAATTAGCATATCTAGTCCAAATTGCTAAGAGGCTTATCTTTAAAACATCTGCTGTATTTCTGCTTATTAAAACGAGATAGTGGTAGCAGAAATTGAATCAAAGAAGAAAGGAAGCAAAGAAATCTCTTGGTTCTGGCAGACTTATGAAATCTAGAGAAACGTAATTGACAATTTGAGAGGTTGATTAATGATATTTCTATGGGAAAGTCAATATTGGGACAACGACCGTCAGCTGCAGAGAACAATTGAGGCCGTCCTGTTGTTTTCATCCTGTTGAATTCGCCTGGAATTCGTCCGTGCCTGGATAGGCTCTTCTCCACCGCTAAACAGAATTTTATCTGTCAGGAATTCATATATTATCGCCCGGGATACTGAAGTAGCACTTGCAACAAAGGCCATTAAATCTCGAGCATTTTCTGACGGTTTTTGCTATGAGAATCCATTAGTAATCCAACACATGCAGGGAATTGTGTGAAACATAACTCTGAATTAGGTTCAATAGGTTAGGGTTAATTTTCAAGTAGATAAATTGTAATCACATGAGCTTAAATAAATCTATATGAGGTAGAACATGTCCGACATATGCTCGATCAATAATTAATGGCACTCCAATGCCTGGTATTTGATGTTAAAGTGTGGAAGAGTAAACAGTAAAACACTGCTAGATTGTCAGCATCCCGCTGTGCGCTGATTCCTCAATTCACTAATCAATAAGAAAAACAAGATTTATCGCAAGGGTTTGAGAACACAGTTACAAGTACGTGATTATTAGTTAAGCATCGCAACACTGGGCTCATTCAACTTCTGTGGTGGCCAGTTTCTGGGTACTAGAAGAAATTTATTTGCAGAAAAAGACATGTGCATAATGTGTGTAATATACTATTGGTTATATTATTTACAAATATATATATATATATATATATATATATATACAAGTATATATATATATATATATATATATATATATATATATACTGTATATATATATATATATATACTGTATATATATATATATATTTTATTTTATTATATTTTTTATATATTTAATTCGCCACTTGGGCAAACAACACACATTCATTGCATAGTGAATCAAAATCAAGGAAACGAAATGCAAATACACAGTGAAAATAAAATTAGGATAAAATATAATTATGATAATTATATTGGATATTATACATATTAATGCACTGCCCACTGGCAGGTCCATGGTATATAGCGCCTCCACTCTTCTCTGGCTTCCGCTTTTCTGTTCATGTCCACATATGAGTGGGTCTTTGAATCATCAAACATACCTAATCTTGGCCTGTTTCTGCCTCTGTTTCCTTCCATTTTACCTTTCATGACCTCTTTTAATAGACCTTCCCTCTTTAGAATGCGTCCTATCCAACTCTTCTTCCTATTTAATAATGCATTTATTAAATGTCTATCTGTACCAACTATCTACCTTCTATGACCTCTTTTAAAAGACTTTCTCCCTTAGAATGTACCCGCCTGTAGACTGTAACAGTTAGTGTTCGATAGTCTTGAACAATAGTTAGTGTTCTGTAGTCATTATCGACAGCTAATGTTCTATTGTCATTAACAACAGTTAGTGTTCTATAGTCCTTAACAATAGTTAGAGATCTGTAGTCATTAACAACAGTTAGTTATCTCTAGTCATGGACGATAGTGACTCCCACATTGTTTCCATGATGTGTTGCTGCTTGCTGTTGGTTGCAAAATTAAAAAATGAACTTATTGGCCTTGACGCTATTGTATAATACAAATATTAAACGGTCTCACTTTCTAATTGTTCTAATTGTTAATCCAGCCGTTCTTCATATTGTTGAACATATTGTGGTTGAGGTTATGTACGTCACGTGAAGCTTGGCGAATTCAGCAAATGTGTGAGCGTCCTCTCTCTCTCTCTCTCTCTGTCTCTGTCTCTCTGTCTCTCTTTCTCCCTATCACATAGAGAGAGAGAGAGAGAGTGAGAGTGAGAGAGAGAAAATTTAGTAAACGATCATGAATTTTTCGTATTTTGAGGTATTATTTAGTTTTGAAACATAGACTAAAACTTTTATTTTCTTAACTTTTCAAAGCATCTCCGGCAGATGATCTAGATCAGCCAATCGGCCATATATATATATATATATATATATATATATATATATATATATATATATATACATGTATATATATAGTATATACATGTATATACGTGTATATACAGTATCTATATAGATTTATATATATAGGCCTATATATATGAATATATATTATATAGATATATATTATATAGATATTCCTGTAGATGTATATATATATATATATATATAATATATATATATATTATATATATATATATATATTATATATATAGACCTATACATATACATATTTTAACGCCGTGGGTAAAGCAATGATCAAGAACATATTATTCTAGTTGAAGTAGATCAGCTCAGTGCGTCAATTGAAGTAGCTACTTGTATTTCCAGCAATAAACTCAAGTGATAATGCCGTTATCCTGCCACGAAACAACACTGAGAGGGAACTAGTGCATTGAGAAAGTATTAATTTCGCTCCAAGCATGCTTCTCGCCTTTCCCCCGATATAACGTCCAGACACGGTGATGTTCGGTAAATGGCCTTCTCGACCGCTGTCGCGATCATTTCGCTTCCATTTTGGTCGACATTAATTGAATTCTGCGCAAGCTAAAACGCCGCTGATGGCATCGATAAAATATTCGCCATGTGGTAGAGAATTCTGCAGCCTCCGGCTGGTTTCATGATTCCCATTTTCGTCGTGTGAATATTTCAAGATAGTCCGTAGCATCCGAGCGCCAAAGCATCATAACTCTTAACCATAAATTCGCAATTGTTGTAATGACATTATCTCTATGAGACATATGTTTACATGCAGCAGTGTGATCGAACAATTGCTTGTAGAACTGCGTATCATTAAAAGAACGATTCAGTTACAGCAGTCATCCGGCCATAGACTGGAAACCGACGCTAAACTATGTAGATAAGCGCGCAAATTAAATATCACTTAACTGTTGGCCTCGTAGCTGTTAGTATAAACTTTAGTGTTAGCTGTGTCTTTGCTTATTTAGTTAAGAAAACGATAAATAGACTGAACTGTTAAATGCTTTAGAGGAGTTGAATCATTTTTTATCCTTCGATATGATAACTGTCGTAACAGCGAAAACCCTTGTATTAGAGCTCATCGTCTAATAATCAGCATCGTCATCATCAGTTCCTTGCGTTCTATACAGAACATATGGCGACAACATTCCTCCATTTATTTCTATCATCAGCAACCCTCACAATTTCTTCACATGAAATGTTCAGTGTGCTCAAATCTTTGTTGATCGTGCTGAACTAAGTACTCCTAGGTCTTCCTCTTTTACTTTTTCCTTGGTTTAGACTTCAATCAATTGCAATCTTTGCGTACCTATCCTGAGTATTCTTTTGCATTCTCAACAAGTGGCTCAAGAGTCTCAGTCTTCTTTCAGAAACTACCTCATCCAATTTTCTCTGTCCAAATCTAAGTACTTTTCATTTCTGATGTGACCCTCAGTAAGAAACCTTAATGATGATGTCATTTTCTCCTGTCTATTGGTATATATACATGTATAAATTACACTGCATTGCGTATCAGTTAGATAACGACTAATTGAAAAACAATCTTGCCCGATAAGCAGGAGACCTTCAGTTCGAACCCAAGCGGGGCAGTTTTTGATATCACTTTTGGTACTAAGTAAATTTTAAACTACGCTCTTTCATATGACATTAAAACCCTATTCTCTCGTCGCAGATGTTCCTTCGAGCGACGCAGTTGAGAGCGCCATTAACCAATAGGAGCTCTTTTGAGGAACTTATTGGCTATAAAAAAGGTAATAAAGCTAATGTTAGCGTCAGTTTCCTCACTCGAACGCGAAATCAGTGACTTGCAAGGCCAGGATTTTAACCCAGCGCATGCTGATCCGCGGTCGAATATCTTACCGACAAACAGAAGAAACAGAAGAAATCTAAATACCTTAAGCTTTGTCTTGAATGAGAGTATGCGGCACTCAGTGTTATTTATTTTCTGCGATAGAATTCATTGAAGAAGATAGGATCTGCCTAAAAATTGTTTTTGAACTTAATATGATCTGGCGGAATTGGTGTGCTTTGAAAACAAAATATTTGATGTCTTATTGAACTATGCGTCTTATAATGTACTCTCTCACTCTCCAACCTCTCTCTCTCTCTCTTTCGCTCTCTCTCTCTGTCTCTCGCAGTCTGGTTAGTGTGTTTCCGTCTATTTCTGTTTAAGTTTTTCCAAATGGCTTGACAAGGCTTCCAGGATTCCAATTTCTATATCCGGAGAGTTTTTACTTTTACCGAGGCAATTATATCGGCCAATACGTTTTCGCCATCTCTTAGCTAGTCTTTACCAAACCTTAATTAATCGTTTAACTTAAGGAATTCATCAGTCAGTCAGTCAGCCAGTCAGTTAGTTATATAATCTGTCAGTCAGGCAGTCAGGCAGTCAGACAGTCAGTCAGACAGTCAGTCAGACAGTCAGACAGTCAGTCAGTCAGTCACTCAGTCAATCAGTCAGTCACTCAGTCAATCAATCAGTCACTCAGTCAGTCAGACTCTCAGTCTGTCAATCAGTTAATCAGTCAGTCACTCAGTCAGTCTGTCAATCAGTTAATCAATCACTCTATATCTCAGTATCTTTATACCACTGACGATGAACTTGTTAACATTGACTTGTGGTCCAGTAAGAACAATCTACAGTTGAATAAGTCGAAATTCCGTGAACTTCTTTTGCATCCTCCGCGATCTAGATTTCTAGCAAGTTCTGTGCCACCGCTCCTAGATGTAATTGTTAGAGTCAATACCTTGAAGTGCTTAGGTGTTACACTGCAATCCAACTTTTCTTTTTCTGTCCACATGGATGATATAATTAGCAATTGCTCTTCTAATCTTTTTGCCATTCGCACTCTAAAATCAAAAGGTCTTAATTCTGACCTAATTGGCACTGTCTTTAATTCAATTGTACTCTCCAAGTTAACCTATGCATCGCAAATTTGGTGGGGTTATGTTGGTTCCTCCGAGAGTGAACGCCTTGAAGCCTTCCTCAGGAAGGCTACAAGATGTAACTTCTATGATGGAGTACGATCTTTTTCGGATATCGCTGTCGATGCAGATGAGAAATGTTTAACGCTATCATCAGTAACAAACAGCATGTCCTACAACCGGCTTCTTCCGCCGCTTAAAGATAATTTTAACTTTAAGCTCAGGGAGAGGGCTCATCCTTTCTCTTTACCATCTAAGCGCACACCTTTGATGGATAAGAACTTTATAATTAGAATGCTATATAAAGACTCCTATTAAGTTTTTTTTAAACAATGTCTGCTTATGTTTATTACTTTCTATATTTCCATTTGGGTGTGTGTACGTTTTCTGCGGTATGTCAGATTTCATGTAATAAACGAATATAATAGTAATAATTTATGTGTACATTGTATGGGCTATTCTTAAAGTTCCAGATCTCGTTATGGTGGCATATTTTAAATAGTCAGAAAAATTGTTTGACTTAGAGAATTTCACATTTTATAATTTACAATCTGGCTGACTGCACCCGACCTAATTTGCTTAATGCAGTCATTGAGCTGATCTAAGCCTACGACGGAATCAAGTGAACTTCATTAAAATTAATTATACTAAAGTTAACGAGCTACTGTAAGATAGAGCTTATCAAGTTCTTATTCATTTTATTCATTCAACAACCCTCCTTGAGACCCCACTGCTGTAGTGTTTGGATAAATACTGGTCCAAGGTCCATTCACTGTGTAACATACGGTCTCACCAAAGAGCGCTTCCGACGTCAAGAAGTTGATATCGTCACATGAAAATCTTGTATTCGTCAGTTAGACAACTAAGAAATTTAACAAGTGCCTTACATCGACCGAAACAGTGCAGATTACAAAACACAAATGCGATAACTAAACAATCTTGCACTAGAGCGTTTCTACAAAAATTGTTAGACATTTTGTTTCATATTGCGTAACGATACTTCGATTAATGAAACATATTCTAATGCCTTAATGAAATCTTAATTTAACATTTAGTTTTGAAAAATGAAATGCACGAAATGTACTGCTAATCACTGTTACTGTTAAGAATTTTCGTATTGGAATTATGTTTGCTAAGCTGCTTGACACTGCTTCTCTCATCACTCTCTACTGTTCTGCCAAGTGGCAGGTCCAAGGTACATAGTTTTACTCATAGTCTGCTTTAAGAATAGTCTATCCACCTGAAAATTAATCCCTTCACCAGAGCCCATGCCGTATCAACTTCAATGTAGCCTAATTATTTGGAAAAATATGGATTCTGAAGTAGTTTCGATTTGCCTTTCTCTCTTGCTTAGTCGGTTCTTACGTAAATCTAGCTTATGATTTGTCTATTCTTAAATGACAATAACCTACTTACCTTAATTTACAATATTTTCCATTGGCTCTTACTAGCCACAGGGAGTGTGTGATGTTATTGCATGCAGAATAAAATTGTGCCATAGCTTGATGCTAGTGCCAATCTGTTTTGTCTGCAGTAATGTTAGAAGGTTTCGTAATATTTCGTACGAGATAGCTTTATCTTATTGATTGGTTGGTTGATCATACATCTGTGTCAGTGTGAGAACTTTGAGCTGATTATTCTTCTACTTAGTAGAAAATAAAAAATTCTAAAGCCAAAAGCTAATGTTAACGTCAGTTTTCTTACTCGAAAGCGATGTCAGTGACGGACGCGCCCAGAATTTGAACCCCGGACATACTAGTATCTTACATAAGAGTATCTTACCGACATCGTCACTTACTCCAGCCAGCGGCGATGTCGGTAAGATACTCGACCGCATGTCGACCTGTTAAAATAAGTGAACAATTGTAGTCCAATATTCTGTCAGTGATACATCTGAATGTGTTTTTTGAAGAAATGTATTCTAAAATATAAAAAATATGCATTTGCTTTTATTTCAGAAATCCAGCTTTAGAAGAAGGCTTGTACTGAGCAGTGTCATGAAACCTCGCATTATCAAAGTAAAAGTAAGTAACGCTCTATAAGATGTAAGAAATTTATTTGCATTTACATGTATATAAGAAATATGTGAAATCTCTCTATCGCTCGTAGTGCACTGCCTACTGGGAGGTCCATGGTATATAACGCCTCCACTCTTCTCTGTCTTCAGTTTTCGTCTTCATTTCCACATATGAGTGGGTCTTTAAATCATCTAACATACCTAATCTCGGCCTGCCTATGCCTCTTTTCCTTCCTTTCGACCTTCTATGATCTCTTTTAATAGACCTTCCCCCTTTAGAATGTGTCCTTTTCAACACTACTTTCTATTTCTTTATACATTCATCAACTGTCTATCTGTACCAACTCTCTCCAGAACCTCCTCATTTCCACATTTTGTAAATCATATATGAAATATGATGTATTATTTGTATATATTTTTCTTATTTCTTGTGTATACACAAGAAATAAGTTAATCTCAACTGTGAAGCTTGTTAGCTGCGTCAAATTATATATATATATATATATATATATATATATATATATATATATATATATATATATATATAATTAGTAGATCTCTGAGTCGTATTAAGCCAATAATTTTCTGATACTAGTAGGTAGTCCTGGTAGGATCGCCTGATCACCGGAGATTGCTGCAATTTTTTTATAGCGAATGGGAAAAGAAGCTCTATAAAAAATAGACAACATACCATGGACCTGCCAGTAGGCAGTGCACTAGGAGCGAGAAAGAGATTTCACATCAATTTTTTACGTATCCCAATTCTAGTTAAATTTTGATTCAAGGGAAGATGATGATGATGATGATGATGATGATGATGACGATGACGATGATGATGAGTAGGTACTCCATTTTTCTGAAATACTGCGGATAATCGTTAACGTCTATGCGATTAATTCGATATTTCTTGTGTTGAGACGGTCAATTCTGTCATTACACGGCAGGCCTACAGATACAGTCTTTAGTTTAGTTCAATTAGTAAATCGCTTTTTAAGTAAAGAATCCTTTGAATTTAACTGCGTCCTGTGTACACGCAAAGAACTCGTGCAAAAGATTTATAAACATCGTATATATTCGTACATTGTTATTTCAAACGGCCGCATTTTCCTATCCTATAGTTTCATTATCATTAATTTGCATTCCTAAAGTCTCCAGCTTTAGAAGTCTCGCAACGAATGGATGGACACTCCATTGTTGATGGCACGTTGAAGGTTTTGTGACGGCCGGAAAGAATTTTTTCGTGCGGATTAAGTTTACAAGTAGATCCATGGCCGGAAGGAAATCAATCAGGTTTTGTATGTAAGTCTGTGCTTAAGGTAACGCTAATCCGAGACAATGATTCAATGTCGAGCGAAGGATCTTTAGCTTTATTACAACGTTCTCGTCTGTGTATCCATAGCGAGCCATCGACATTTATATCTTCTGTTTTAGCTTACATTCTTCTTATCAATGCCATCGATACAATTCCTTAACTCCATCAGTTGGTCTCTAGAGGAGATTAAAATTAAGAATTTAAAGCGCTAATTTTGTCAGCTGTTATTTATTAAAGGAGTGATGTTTAAATAATAAGAATAAAATAAAATAAAAGTATAAATATGAACTATAATATTTAAATAACTCTGAGCTTTGTATTTGTTGTCGTACGAATTGAGTACGAACACCATGGATCAACACAAGCAATCTTGTTGACCCATGGTGTTCTCATCACAAGAGCTCTGCCTTACTCGAACCTTAATGTAGCCTTTAGCTTAGGGAAAATAACTTCACTGGTTGTATGCCATTAATTCTTTATGTTTCGCTGAATCGTCTCTTACAACATGTTCATTCTTCAATATGAAGCTTTTCTGCAATACCGGGCTCAATACGGAGAGTTGTATTATCATTAATCTTTCTCTCTCTCTCTCTCTCTCTTTCTCTCTCTCTCTCTTAATGTGCATGTGTTTATCAAGTGTTCATCTAAATAGCAGAAATGTATTATCGTTTGTGAAGATTTTATGTTCGTTTGTATGCTCGCGGTTTCCTGTTCCATTTATATATTCTTCTTCAGTCAATTAACTTCGAAATAACTCTTTGTTATGCTTAAGACAGTATAGTTGTTTTAAAGTATTAAGCAGACATTTAACGTTGTTTATCATTTGTCCTTATCCGGATCATTAAGAGCGTTGTTAGTTGTTCTGAAGGATTTTCCTCTCACGGCTGGAATTCAATTCCCCGGTCGAGTAAATCGGATAGCACAAACGAAATTGTTGTGGACTAAATGAAATCCGCATCTCTTTCTGAGTTGATTAATGATTAAACCTCCACATCTCGACAATTTTCTAGTCGTTTCACTAACTCTACCTTCTAGCCCCAAACCTCTATCCTTAATCTTAGATCTTCCGTAGCCCAACGCTAAAATCTACCTAAATCTCTCGCTCTTAGTGTTCTGCCTACTGGCAGGTCCATGGCACATAATTCATCCACTCCTCTATGTCTTGTACTGTCCTCTTTTTGTAGGCATATGAGTGTCTCTAAAAATCATCTAGCATTGCTAATCTCGATCTGCCTCTGCTTTTATTTCCTTCTATTATTTCTATGATCTCTTTTAGTAAACTATCTCCCCATAGTATGTGTCCTATCCAATTCGTGTTCTTATTTCTGTCTATCTATACCAATTCTCTCCAAGACTTCTTGAGTTGTAACTATTGGGTCCAGCTAATCTTTCCCATTCTTCTCAATATCCACAGTTGCAACGCTTCTAGTTTCCTGACATCTTTCTGCCTTAAAGTTCACGTTTCACAACCATGTAATAGCGATGTCTTGAATGGACAATTGGACATCCATGTAATAGCGATGTCTTGAATGGACAATTGGACATCCATGTAATAGCGTGGCCATGTGTCGGAATAAGATGAAAACATACATATAATAATTGGCGTACACAAATATGCATATATTGCCATTTAAACTAATTCAGCAAATCAGCGACAATAGATGTACTGTTTGTTAGAGAGTTAAGCTTTAATGACTTTCGGTAATTTATAAAATTAATGCGGTGTAAGATGCTGTGCGGGTATCTGTTAAATTAGCAGTTTTAAATTAATGAAAAATTGGTGGTTTTTATATAAAGTGTAATTTTTAATGAAATATAATTATCGAAATATATCTATAGGAATACTTTTGTCATCTATCAGAGTTTAAATAATAATAATAACGTTTGCATGTTTTATTTATTTTTATATGGGAACTGGTTGCCAGTTGTTTCACAATAAAAGAGTGATGAGCATTTGTACTATTTATTTTGCTTTAAATTATACATTTGCTATTAATATTTATCAAATAAATGTTCGTGATACAGTTTCATCTTTTGACCGATTAGAACTTCACAGATAATATTTGAAAAATGAAATGACATTTTAGTTCTGCACAGTATGCTACCGTAGGAATGTTTTATTGAAATGATTGAATGAATGACGTGAATAGCAGAGCTCAAAACGAAGAATTCATATTTCAAGATTACTGTTAATACCAGCATTATATATTCTACTGCATTGACTATTTGTATTGTATAGAGTATTTTTACAACGGAAATGAAATATTGAGCCTTCCGCTCAATTCAACAAAACATAGAAATAAAAATAAAATCTTACGTCATTTAAAGTATATAGCTATCTTTAAAGTAAAGGCTAAACTCACGTTTAACGTCATTTTCCTGCTCGATAGCATGTATGTGAATGGGGGGGGGGTTCTGGATTTGAAATCTGCTCATAGTGATCGGCTGTATAGCTCTATTTACTTTCAGAACTCTGCGATTTGGCAAGCCTTCTTACTCATCTGAAATTCTTCTTCCCTATCGTCCCTCACGTTCACTTCGCTCCACCGATGCCAATCTTCTCTTAATTTTCAAATATTCTCACATCATTGGGCAGACGTTCATTTTCTTGCGCAGCACCCACAATCTGGAACTCTTTACCTGCTAATTTTCTCTCATGCTTTTCACTTTCAACTTTCTCTAGCAAGCTTAAGACTTACCTTTACCCACCGTAGACATAATCCATCTACCATGACCATTTTTGATGACCGGACTGGATTTCGTTTAGGACCTTTCGTCTCCTCAGCACATTTCTTTTGCAGATTTGTCTGGGTGAATTGATCTGTAGTAATGTGTGCTGTGGGGTGGCCCTGACATCATCCCTGGATGAGGAAACGGACGTTAAACCTTTATTATTATTAGTATTATTATTATTATTTTATTATTACTATTATTAATATGAATAATAATAATAATAATATTATTATTATTAATATTTTTATTCTTATTATTATTATTACTATTATTATTATTATTGGCAAACATATTATTATTGTATTATTATTATTATTATTGTCGACAAGTCACTGGCTCCGCTCTTTCATAGTCGCTCTAGTGCTCTGTCAAAGCGGCGACATAACTTCGTGATAATACTAGGACTTACATTACTCCACCGCTCGTCTAACTTTATAACTAAATTATTTGTTAAATATAAATTGTTGTCTTTAGTAAGTCAAACCAAGCTGTCCGTCTGTCAGTCTTACTTCATTTTTATCGACCAAATCTTTATGTCTATCGAGAAAAATCTTTATGTCTATATGTCTACGTTTACAAATCTTTATGTCTATCGAGGAGGTTAAGTAGGTAGGTAAGTAGATTTGTAAGTAAATGGGCATGTAGATAGGCGTGCAGAAAGTTTGATCTATCTACCACCTAACTACGTATCTATCGGTCTATCTATCTACCTATCTGTATGCCTACATCATCAGCATCATCTTGAATCCCAGTTTAATTAGGGTCTGGATACGAATAGACTGTCCCAAATCCTCTCTGTCCTACCTCATATCATCAGTCAATTCCCTATTTGAGACTTTTCCATTCGTTTAAATTTTTTTAGCAGTTTCTGGAGCCTAGGCGCTCACCAACCGAATGCCCTTTCTGACGTTGGTATGCACCTTAGTGCTTTAGTCGCCTTCTACGACACGTGCAGTCACCGGTTGGTCAATTCTTCAAACAACCCGGACACAACACGGGGATCTATATGCCAACATACTACCCAGTAATCGCTTTGTTTGCAATACAGTTATCTATTAGTCGAACAATATGAAAGTAGGCAAGTAGAAAAGAAGGCAGGTTGGCTTCTTAGCTGACAAACATATTTTATTTTTTATTCTACCGATATACTGTGTAATATCGTGTATATCTGTATGTGTATATCATTTATATCCACTTCCTGGCTGTTTTCCTATCTACCTAACTTCCTATCTATCTATCATCCGACTATCTATCTTCCTATCTATCTTTCTATCTATCTTTCTATGTATCTATGTCCTATCTATCTATATATCTTCCTATCTATCTTTTTTCTGACTATCTTCTTTTTTATCTTTCTTTTTATCATCCTTTAATCTATCTATATTCCTAGCTATCCTACTATATTTCTGTCTTCATAACTATATCTAACTTTCTATTTATCTCTATATCTCTCTTTTTATAAGTAACCGTACTATATTTCTATCTATCATCATACATATCTGCGTACTTATGTGTCATCCTAACTGTCTATCTTCCTATATATCATTGTTCAAATCTCTCTACCTATGTGTCATTCTAACAATTTATATTCTTATCTAGCATCAAATATATATAACTACCTATTTATCAACGAAACTGTCTATCTTCCTATATATCGGCATGCCTATATGTGTCATCCTATCTTCTTATCTATTATCACAGCTATATGTATATCGTCCTATCTATCCTCTTACTTATCTATCTCTCTCTCTCTCTCTCTTGATCATCCTAGAAACCTGTCTTCCTATTATCTTAACTATATATCTTTCTATCTATCTATATTTTTTCTGTCCTCTTGGTAACTCATTGGTTAAGCACACATAGCTCGTAGCAGGAAATGACGATCGATGCGGCATTGTGAGATGCAGATGAGTCAAATACAAAACTTCTAGCTTTGTATCTCTAAGTTATGGATAGAATGGACGATTGGGAGGGGGAGGGTAGGAGATCACTGAAATGACGATTTTGAGTCTGAAGTAAATTTTTCTTTGGCCTAATGTTTCACTGGTTTTTGTTGAACTGGTTATTTCTATGCATTGGCATGTTAAATTTTATTTCACTGTTATTTATTTAATTGTCTAAAACTGAATCCGTTTATAAGAAAGTCTTTAGTTGCAATGTCTCCTCCTGCTGTGCCTGATATCATCACGAACGTCATCGAATGAGAAATGGAACGTGACCTAATGATTTGTTTACTGATTGCTTTTCTTTATTATTCTAGCGATTGATTGTATTGAGTGATATTATGTATTCATTATTATTGATGTTGCACATATTTGTCCATTTGTTTTAAAGCAGTAGGTTCCCAGATCTGCACACGTCTAGCATATTAACGTGCTAATCTCTTCTGTCATCCGTAGCATTTCTGCTAACTGTGATTATAGACTACTCTCAATTATTCGCCTTTATCATTTCACGCGAGGACATCATTGATTGACGGGGCTTCACAGCGTTTGACAAAATCACGCTGACCCAATTCAATTTAGAACTTTATTTGTTTATTGTCGTAGATGCATGAACTATATGTCCGAGTGATCGTATTATGAAATCTACTTGTATATATGCATATAATGTAAGACCTAATTGGCATTTATATAACTTTTAGTATTATATATTTGCGGATTCCGACTCAATAACATATTAAATTTCAATTATCTGAACCCAAAGTTTAATACCGCAACGACTTAATACCAATTGCGAGAACATGAGTTTTCTATTAGAATTACAATCACTGTCACGCGCTTAATTATAGACGTATAATGATCCTCGCTTTGTCGATTCTTTAGTATTTATGAGCTACATCCGTTATATTACTCGTTAGCCTACAGCGATAGCGCATTCAAAGAGTTAGAATAAACAGAGGCTGGGAGTCGCTACCTCAAATCTAACCTGCGACAATATAATGCTATATAATAGGGCCTACTAACTCCATATTTATACTAACTATATTACTAATTATAATTGTAACTCTAAAACGTCTGTAATATCCTACTATAAAGATCTCGTAATTGCTTCATCAGTGATAAAATTAATATCATTTGCTGACGTCTACTAACTTCAAAATTCATAGGCAAAATAATTTGTACCAATAAGCAAGCATATCTATGAGTATATTCATAAAATGTCCCTTACTGCAAAATGTCACAGTAGTGTAAAATGTCATAGTAGTGTAAAATGTCACAGTAGTGTAAAATGTCACAGTAGTGTAAAATGTCACAGTAGTGTAAAATTAAATATACTGGATATCAAGTAACCTGGCGTCAAAATGCACAATCGATGTAGCAGCTACACTTCTAGATAGTTAAATTATAATTGTTGTCATTGCTAATGCTACTGCTATTTCTACCAAAGCCATCTTCAATCATATTAATCTAGAAATTGTCATCTGCATTTTATTCATCATCATCTTCCATTAAATCCCAGTGTAACCAGGGTCTGAAACCTGCATTATGTTATTTGCATTTTATTAAATTAAGTAATTTATTTTCGAGTAGTAACTTCTCAACTTATATGCCAATCGGCCCATCCCCTCTTACCTACTCTTTCAAATTTCTAAATGGGCAGGCTGGAAGCATTGCGATATTTATATCATTGGCTTGGATGGCCGCACGGTCGCGTCTGATCGTGCTGTTGAAATCGATAAACTGCGGTGACAAAAAAACGGCGCAAAGAATCGATTGGAAACCTACAAGAGAATCGAGAAATTGCGGCTCGATATAATGGCGGCGTTGCTTTGAAATTAATTGCCTCTAGTGATATTTCATTCATCACGCTAACATCCAGTCGTTTACTTCGTTGCATTCAACTGGCGCTTCACTCTTTGGCTGTCGGTAACTGAGTTGGTTTGGCTTAGCGTTAAGCTCAGAGGCACAGAGACTGCAATGTCGGCTTGGTCTGCTACCGGCGGGGTATGACGGTAAAGCCCGAAGCTATATCGCATGACAACAGCAACAGTAATCAGAGTGCTATTGTCGTCAATGACAACATCGAGCATTATTGAGCTACATGTACATCCAAGATGACGGCAAAAAGTTCTACAAACGGTCCAAAATCCAAAACCCCTGACTACCAAGCATGCATTATACAAAATTTGTCTTGAGTTGGTTTTTGGATTATCTTGTATCTTTTATTATTATAATTTCGCCTTCACTTTTTCTTGTGGATCCCGAAAAATCGGAGAGTAGCTAAAATGAAAATTGTGCATATTTTTGTACAGACCCCCGACTAACTTAGATACTGAGAGAAAAGTAATCTCATTGAAACTTAAGTTTCCGACTTGATGGTGATGAGAGATGTCATCAAGGCATAAAGTTTGTGAAAGTAGTCGTCATATAGAAGTATTTCGAGTTTTCATTAGTGAGCTTGACAGCAAGCAGCATATAGGAATATGTCATTTGGACTAGAGATTGAGATTTTGTGGGCAGGAGCTCGTTCGATGGTATTGAACTGAGCTCTAAATTATAAAATTAAAATATGACACTTTTTCAACTTTCAAATTAAGAAATATATAATTTCTATTTAATCCTTTGCGTCTAATTCGGTGCCCGTCTTTGCTAACGCATTTATGTGATTTGAAAATAAAGCTGTAAAGCTAAGTTTAACGTCTGTTTCGGTACCACAAAGGATACCGTCATAGACGGTCCGACTTATATTCGAACCAATGGTCTCCTGCTTCTCATGCAATCGTGCTATCCGTGCAGCCATTCAATCGGTGCCGCGGGAAAGGAAGGAAGCACCGGGTTCAATTACCTGCCGGACTTTTTCTTCCACACATATTTCAAGTATGAAACAGACGTAAATCCGTCTTTATCTAGTAGTAAATCTACAGCTAAGCGCTTCATGTTTGCAATTATTACTCTCTTTCTATTATTTCTCTAAGCAATGTTGTCAGGTTTCCAAATTACCTTGAGACATGAATCTTATTTCATACAAATGAAAATGTATATGATTTAATTAAATTTATTTTAGCGAGCGATATTAAATTTCCTTCAAGCAAGTTAATATATGTAGAACCTATGTAAAAAGTTTCCAAGTTTAGATGAGATAATAACAGAAAAGTAATATAATCTAATATGCAGAAGCCTAATCAGATTTGCAGGTATGCTGGTTTTAGATTTTCCTCGATTTTATCTGTAGGCAATTACTTAACTTGATTGCATGATATGGGATATTTGGCGTCGTGTTACTTTCAGATCGTAGTAAATTACATTAATGATACGGTTTTACAGCTTTTTCGCATTTTAGCTGTATTAAACGGCGTAATCAGTACCATCAGAGTTCTTCTAGAAATAGTTGATGCTGATGTATTAACTTAACGTGACTTGCAAATGACACTGGTGACGCCCATTTACTGCTCCCACAGGTAAGATTAAAGCTAAAGAGACAAAGGAGAGATTTACGGCGGTTTCGATGCCTGCAGGGCATACCTCGGTAGACGCAGTTAACTTTAATCCTTTATGTTGGTTAATAAGTTATTGAATTACTGAATTATTATTTTTTATGTAGTTAGTTCATTAAATGTATTAGAATTTAATTTCATGAATTTGTTCTTTATTGATTTCGATTGAATGGATTCTAACGCATTTATAAAATTATTTATAATTTAAATTTGCCTTTATCCACCCCGCTCCACTTCAACTATAAATTGTGACTTTTATCAGTAACATATCGCCATCACTATGTAGCTACAGGTGAGTGTATTATTTAAACTTTCTTTACCTAGTTTTTGTTAAATTACACATACACTACAATGCAAACATTTCTACAGAAACTAGTTGTCTGTCTCAGGAACATTGTACAGATAGTAGTCGGTTGAATAAGATTATATGATCGCAAATGCTAGGCTTTGCAAATTTTAATAAAATCTATAGCTTGGGAAAACATTTCTTCTGAAATATTATTTTCGCTGCACTTTTATGAGATGTCACGACTACTGAATTTTAATTGTTATAATTCATTGTATCTTTAAAACAGAAAGCGCATAGCATTTGAGAATGTTTAATATTAAAATTTATGTTATGAAAATTTTGCGTGATCTATGTACAATTTATATAAAACTGTGAAAATGATTTATTGAAAGACTTATTGTGTTTAAAATACGATAACTTTTCAACATACCACTACGGTGTTAATTTTTTGCTTATGTGAAATTTCTAGAAAAATAAATGCAGTAAGATATTTTCCGCTAACTGGATTATTTCTGGGATGATAAATCCAAAGAATATTTCCATAAACCCAAGGGGTTCCTTTTTTATTGGGCCATATATTGGCTCGTCCGTTAACCTACGTCACAAGAGATCATAAAAGATGGAATTCTTTACTCGATGGAGGGGTAACCCCTGACCCGATTACTCTGGGGGCCCAAATAGATGAACGGGACTTACATTTTCATATCAACCCCTCTATGACCAGCTGACCTATGACCTCCTTCTGGCTCGACCCGACTGCTCGGGTCGTATATTACTCGATGCAGATTATGTACTGATAGTAATATCGATGCAAATGGGTGCCTCGAATGATATGTATGAATGTGCAGTGGATAAATCATTCGGGTCCAGTGGCGGTTTAGATTCGCGTTATTGCTCTTTATTTTCTTACTAACGCTTATTCTGGTATGGACTGTTTTCTTGATAAAAATAATAACAATAATGACACTATGAATATTAGTTGGGCCTGTTCCTCACTCAATGTTGGGGACGTCTCTGCAGCTTACACCGATGCATATCGACTCAATCAAGACGAATTTCAATGAATCTATGAATCATTGAATCAATGAATCAATTAATAAATCAATCAATCAATCAGTCAATCGATCAATCAATTAATCAATCATACAATCGATACAAAGGGATTTATCGTCCTCGCCAAAAGGGAATGTTAGGGACGTCTCGAGCAGTTTCTACACCAACAGACGTCAAAACACAACCCGAATTTGTAAGAACATTCCAAAACTATATTCTTAACACGATAGATAAGATTCTTTATTCCTTACAATGTTCGATAAAGAGATTGAGTTACGATCGTTATGAAATTTTTTAACATTGAGTAGCACTTGCTAAAGGGTATTCCATTTATTTTCAGCGTTACATATCCGACATTATGTTAACGTGTGCAACATTATGTTAACATTATGCTGGAAGAGATAAACATAATAGCAAAAATAGTAAAGCTGAGTATTGTAATTATTTTTTAAATAAATACTTATACTAATAAAGGATGAGTGGTTATGCTAGTTTTAAACCCATGGCCCTGATCGTATTTGATCTTTACAAACTTCTTCTGGCGTCCTAAAAGGTTTCGTTATCAATTTCACTTATGTGTAGTCCGTTAGTCTCCTAAGTCAAAAATTATATTCAAATTATGCTTCCCTTATTGCCTCCTGATTTCTCAGATTGTAGTCATTAATTGGAAATTAATGAAATTAATTGGAAATAAATCGGAAATTAAGAGCTTAGAATTTACTTTCAATAAGGCTTTATTTAAACTATTTCAGGTATCTAGTATGAATGATTCGCTGTTTTGCATGAATATATTTAACATCTATGGAATAAAAGATAAATATCAGTTGAGAAAAGACAGATTTATGTCAACGCTGAAGACAATAGATAATATCAATTTACGCAATTTGGTTCATTAGCAGTGCTCCCTACATGAATTTATGTATTTATTCGTTGTTTTTCTCTTATGTGTTGTAATGTGCACCATGTTAGTTTGTCACTTTTGTACTGATTTGCTGCCTTTTGGTGAAATAAAGATTGATATATATAAGGGTGCATAATAAGTTTTTATTATAAGTTATTATCCATCATTAGGAGTTATTCTGCATAACTCCTAATGATGAAGAGTATGGACTTATAACCGGTGGATGTGGGTTAAAACTTCAGATCAGTCGTTCAGAGTTCAGAGACTATGGAAAATTTATCGTGCTCCTGTGCTAGCAACAGACTATGTCTGCGAAAATGCAATTATAAAAGATGTAGAGGAGGATATTAGTTTGTCTGCAAGAGTTGCTGGAAAGTAAACTCAAAGTCCAGAATTTAGCTCTCTGATTAATGACGAATCTATTGAAATTTCGCTTTAAATAAAAATGCAGTAACCCAAAGTGGGTAATAATTTTATTCTCGGCATCAACATAACCATTTAGCCAAAACCAAACCGATAAATCAAAGTAAAAAATTAGGATATTTAAACGAAATGCTACAAAGTTTCTACTGTGCGTCTCTGCTACAGTTCAGTACAGAACAGTACATTACAGTACAGTAAAGTACAGTACAGTGCACTACAGTACAGTACAGTACAGTACAGTGCAGTGCAGTACAGTACAGTACAGTACAGTAAAGTACAGTACAGTGCAGTATAGTACATTATAGTACAGTGCAGCGCAGTACAGTACAGTACAGCGCAGTGCAGTACAGTACAGCGCAGTACAGTACAGTACAGCGCAGTGCAGTACAGTACAGCGCAGTACAGTACAGTGCCAGAGTAATACAATAGAATTTTTAACGTACTTGCATATTTCATACTCTAAACAATAACATCATTTAGTTTTAATTTAAACGACTATATTTTGCTAGACTCTGTGTTATTATTCTTTCCAATTAGTCCTATTGGGCTACACCGAGGGCATCACGAGGACCCTGAGCCTCCTACCTGATGCCCCTGTGTATGTGTGGGTGATGCCCCTGTGTGGGTGTGGGTGGTGCCCCTCTGTGTGTGTGGGTGATGCCCCTGTGTGTGTGGGTGATGCCCCGATGTGCGTGTGGGTGATGCCCCTGTGTATGTGTGGGTGATGCCCCTGTGTGGGTGTGGGTGGTGCCCCTCTGTGTGTGTGGGTGATGCCCCTGTGTGTGTGGGTGATGCCCCTATGTGCGTGTGGGTGATACCCCTGTGTGTGTGTGGGTGATGCCCCGATGTGCGTGTGGGTGATGCCCCTGTGTATGTGTGCATGTGTGGGTGGGGTGGGGGTGCCGCCTGGACGAATCCTTCAGGGAGCATCCTGCTGCATTTCCACTTCCTTCAGCGTAAAACATTCAAAACTTCTCATCTTTTGGAAGTTCCAAAAACAAATATATATATCTTATGAAATCATCGGATATATGTTTTTATATCAGAATTATTGTGAACCAGAATTTGACCTTTTGTATAATCGTTGCATCTACTTCTATCCTTGCAATTTAGCGATATCTTGGGGGCATATGACCCCACTGCGCCCCCGGATCTCACCGACGTTGGGGGCTTTCATTCTATCGAGACCGCCTTGGAATCCTCTGTGAATTGTCTGTAATAACATTACGGTCGAAGTGTGGCGCGTCACTCACACAATTTCATCTTCCTGTCAATTTTTCAAAATCTGCTATTTTTCTCCTAAGACTTTAACTCCGGCTCTGGCGGACTCGACCGGTTCCATTGCAATCCATGATGTTATATTGACTGTCTGGAGCAATATGAGATTTTATTCGGTATCATCTTGTCTGACTGAGGTTTTATCGCCGCGGACCAGCACCATTTAGGATTTCTTTCTTTATCTTTAGAACATGTTTGTCCAGATCATTTGGGTGAATTGTTTTGTAGTGATATGTGATGTGGGGACATCTCTGACATTATTGTATGTACGCTATTAGGTAAGTTGTAGATAGGCGTTGGCATGCTGCACTCTAATGAACATTTAATATTTGATACTTTTCATTGATCTATGGCTACTGTTCTCTACCAACACTTTGCGATACACCCGGTTCTCTTCTAATTTCTTACAATTTTACAAACTTATAGAACCTGCATTCATGAAAGGTTACTCTAGAAACTGAAAATAGAGTTGCCATCTAAAAGCTTAAACTTAACGTACTTTATGGTTAACAATCGAATATTCTGATGTTGTATTTATTTTGGTTTAGTTTAAGATTTAGTATTAACGTTATTTGTAGTGGAAAATCTTATCGGTATGCTGAGTCAGTGGTATGACGTGATTTATCTCTAGTTTTCTGTCAAGTAGCAAATCTAAGGTATATATTCTTATTCTCTCCTTAAATACCACCCCATCGATCCACTAGTTAATCTCTTCATAAAAGGCTTGTTGAAAAGGATAATTCAAAAGGCGTATCTCAAAGTTGCCAGCAGATTTGGATGATATGATTTCTGAGATGGATTTCCTTTGACTTCCTCAATTCCTGACCAATAGATCCTGCAATTGATATTGAGGAATATGCTGTCCGGAAAATACTGCCCGTACGTCCTCTTGTATTCCATTATTCAGCCAATCAACACATTTACGAAAAGTCACATTACGCAGCTTTCTAATATGATTGAAGCATCGCTCTGATGATTACTGCAAAAAGTACCTATTAACTCGACATTCTCTGACTTATTCGATGTATTTGACAGTGCCACATGGCGAGTAGACGGTCTCTAAATTCCCATTGATTGATTGACTCTAAATATGGCGACAAATTCTATTCCTGTCTGGAATTCCTCCAGTTTTGCTCCAGGCCGCAGCAATGGGCGCTGGTCCGCCGTCGCTGCGTCGTTTATTGATTGGATATCGATATTCGGCTTCTGGTAGATGTTCTTAATGACTGAAGGACTTAAGATCTCGAGGCTTACATTAGATGTATGTGATGTGCAATACTTGCCGCTTTGATTTACAAAATTACTATCATATTGTACTCACTAATTCTCATATTCTGTATGCACGTAACTTTCAAACGAATGAATTACGTGACGGTTGGATGGCCGAATGGATACCATGGTTGCCTAATAACAGGACGTCAGAGGTTCGAGATCCAGCCGGACCGTTTCGATCAGAATCCATTTTGACACATAAATGGATGTTAAGCTTTTCTTTATATTTACAGCTCTTACAAATTTCAATTGCTCCCAGAATTTTAGTAATTTTAAAATTTCTAGTCATTGGAGAATTATTAGCATTTCACAGTTTTCGGTTGGCCTATTCTACATTGACTCGGACCCAACACGATAAACACGTGACCATGTGAATCTATAAACCCTTGCGTATCCCAATAGCCTCGTAGGGTGGGTTGATAGTGATGCCGCTAATCTAATAGCACTGAATTAGTGTTCAACTGTCATTTAACTCTCACCGAATATGTCACGACCGTCATGCGACGAAAGAAGGAAGTAATATATTCCATGAGATGCCACAGCTTTACTTCCATTAAACTGTTTCAGTTTAATGGAAGTATGACGTCCCTGACATTGCCTTATTGCTAGGAACCGAACGTTAAATTCTTATTGTTTGATTGATTTAGAGAATTTAAGGAGTAGGCCATCAGATGAATTAGCCTCTCAAAGGCTAGAACATCGCAATTATTTCCACGTTACTCCATCAACCTAAATCTATTGTAGGGCTTGCTCTTGTGTACCTGTGGTAATGTAAAGAAAAATATATATATATTATTATTAATATGTGCATAGCGAAACGTAGGCATATTTCTAAATTAGTCTTTTTCTAAGTTTCCCTATAGTAGTAGCAAGTAATATTAATAAAATTGGACAATTAGTATCCGCTTATTGTGTCGGGAACACTGAATAAAGTGACGACTGAGCAAGAACTGAGGAAGACAACCGAAAACCACCTCAGAAACAATATTATTCCTAAGTCATATTCTAAAGTTATATATATATATATATATATATATATATATATATATATATATATATACATACATTAAGGTATGGATTGAGGTAACATTAACGTTACTGAATTTTAGGCACCAATAGTGATTATATTATGAAATTGTTGTTATCCTTACTTAGCTTAATTGAAGTTTAACAGTACCGAGATTAATATACAGTAATTAGAACTGTCCAAGGTTTGAGTCTTGAGTGTTTCATCGACCGACAGGATACTATTGACGAGCGAGACTTACTTTTGTGCAGCACGGCTACTTGTCCGCTAAGCTACATGTATATTGCCACTCGCTCGATCAATCGCTTGATTCGAAACCTACATTTATAGTGACTAGCCATAATACGTGCTTTGAGATAAGGTATATATTATTATATAATTTATAAATGCATTAAATGCATTACTTTGGACTGATTATCTGGATTTTGGAATTTGCACCGTTTTTGGACCTTCTTTTTGCTCGCCGGCTTGATTTAGTCTCTATAGTGCTCGATGTTGTCATTGATGACTGTAGCACTCTAATTGTTGTTATAATTATAATAATTATAAAGTTATATCTATATAGATATATTATAAATAAATATGAGATAGTGTTAAATTTTGCTTTAGAACAAAATCACCACGGCCAATGCTATCGAAATTTCTTAAATAATTATTATTGACGTCAGTATAAAACGAAACAAAAACATAAATCCCTCGTTGACTGACTCATTGATTGATTACTAATCGATTGACTAATAATCAATATGGATTCATTTCCATTTTTAATCAACCATATAGCGGATATCGTTATGTTTTCAACTGAATCGAACATTTCCATCAGTTCAACTGCCGCAATACTCACTGCAGGTGTTCTAACATTGTTTAGAATTTCTGCTACACTATGGCAAACTCATTAATCATTCGACTTTGTTCCGTTTTTGTCGCTTACATCCCAGTCGGGGTAGATTTTTGTACTCGTTCAACCCAATCTCTTGCAAACCTCGTTGATATACGTCTGGAATGACTAATTTTTAATGTGATGTTTAATACAGTATATCATGCAAAAAAGTTAACAAGCATTTTAGTGAAATGTTCAACTATGTTGATATCTATCACTTTGGGATTCGAACCCTCGAGAGTTCAACTCACCTCAGGATCTGTCATTTAAAAGTTCATGATCTAAAGTATAGATATGCAAAGGTATATCTATACTTTAGATCAATTCCATACAGTAAAATCAGCAATATACAATAAGATGTACATAACAGCAAGCACCACCATATCAAAACACTATCGTATATAGCATCGCTTAAATGTCAAAATATGAGAGATATTTAAAATTATCAGCTGATTTTGAAATAATTCAAAACTTAAGTAAACTGGTGATATTCTTAAAATGTGATTCTGTTCGTCTGTTAACTCTTCATAAATAGGTGTTCAGCTAGATAGAAGGCTTCTCGTTCTCTTTGATGGCCTATTTTTCTGTCTCTGCATAATTTGTTTGATTGATGTTATATTTCTCTTTTTCAAATTTTAGTTTATATTATTTTGCTTTCTATTCAATTTGACTATTTCCGTGTGCATGTTTTCATTTTATATGGTATATGCTCTGTTTGGATCTAATAAACATTTTTCTCTCTCTACACGTAGCTATTTTCAAAGTAACCTCTTAATTTTTTGTAAAAGCATGGGTTTTTATAATGGTAGCCGACAGATTATACTTTATTTTCTATGTAAGCATAAGGAATTGCAAGAAAGAAAAAGCAAACTTCTTCTCGAGACTTCCAGAAGGTTAATCGTAAACCGAAGCTGGCTCAAATATTTGTCGTTGTGTTAACTAAAGATTCGACTATTCTGAGAGAGTACAGGATAATTTAGCTGTAAAGTTGTAAAGCTGATGTTAACGCCAGTTTCATCTCTCAAAAGTGATAACAGTGACGGGGAGTCCATGATTTGAAACCACAGACACTTCTCAGCAGTCGGATATCTTACCGACATTGCCACTGGCTTGAGACAGTTGACACAGTAGTTTGTAAAGCTGCCTCTAAGAACGGTTTCGGTTCTGACACGTTTAATAATAGAAATTTCCGTTTTCCTTTGCGGTATTATGACAAATTTCATCCAGTTAATATAATATCATTGAATCGAATCGCCATCCATTATTTGTTATCTCCAGCTTGCATGCTGGTCATTTATTTTAACTTTGATACTGGAAAGTACACTCTATGCTATCCTAGCTTAAGCTCCTGGATGTGCAAGAATTCTTTATTACAACTTTAACTAAATAATTATTTCATAGTCGGACCGCTCGATATTAACCTGATGAATTGTCGAATAAAACAAACAAATGAAGAATTACATGAATATCTGAACAGAATAGAACATTATGAGACATTTAACGCCAGTTTTAGCAGTCAAAGGTGACATCAGTGACGTTCCAGGTCAGACGCTGCATTTTGAATTTCAGTGGCTTAGTTCTCTTAATTAAAACTAAACGTAAATCTATTAAGGAAACTGATATAACTATTAACAAAAACTGAAATTGAAAATCTATTATTTAAAACTTAAATAAAATATATTTTTTAAAACTGAACCCAAAGATCTATTAATTAGAACTAAAACCACAAATCTTTTTACAAAAACTGAAATAAAACATATATAATTAATTAAAACTGAAATCTTATGTTAAAATAGTTCCAGGTGGGGGTTGGTTATGTATCTGGTAGTAGTTTGAGCATCAAATAATTGGACAAGCATCACCGACTGAGCCTAAAACTTCCGGATTGTCCTCAAATATATCGGGATGAATAAATAAATAAATAAAATAAATCCTCGAAAACTCTATATCGACCCCTGTAGGATGCCTGAGAGAAGCGGTTGGTTTCGGTATTAGTGTGAAGTATTTGTTGGTATCAAGCGTTCATTCAGCCCTGTCGCCGAGCGGTCGTGCGCTGCTTTATCTTCAAGAGAAGGCGATGGGCGCGGTGAACGGTTGTTGATGATGATACGTCAGGGCTTGTGCGAAAAAGGTGAAGATAAAAAAGAACTGATGACAGAGAAATTTGTAAAACAGAGTTTAATTTACCGAAGAGGATGTGGTTTATTGAATTGTGTTAGATCTGTAGAGCAGCGCATAGTTAATTGAACATGATGAATTGTTTTAACAGTCGTTGATTTATTAAACACTTTCTGATATATGGAATTCGATGTCGTTTATTGAAAGTGTGCCGTTTACTGAACAGGTTATAGTTTATTATTACAGGATTTAGTTAGGGAATAATTATAATTTGTTCACTAAACTTATAATTATAGTTTATTTAACATATTGTAGTTTATTGACCAGAGTATATATAGTTTATGGAATGGGGTGTAGTTTATTGAACAAGGTGTAATAGAATGAAAGGATTGTAACTGATGACTAAGGGTGTGATTTTTACCAAAAATTATGTAATCGATTGTAATTATTTAACACGTTATAGTTTATGGAACAGGGTGCAATTGCGCAGGGTGTCTATATTGAACTATTGGAGAGAATTTCGTATAATCCACTAACGATTTGGAAGCGTATCAAGATCAGAAGCTGAATTTGTCTGTTCGAGAGGGGGAGGGAGATTCAGTTACAAAATATTATTCAAGAATATCTTTTAATGCGAAATTTTATTACAAATATCCTACCTGGTTATCTATCATCTGTCTTCTATAATTGTCATCTGCCTGTATTTTTTAACAGAATCCTGAAGATCCGCTTGTTCCATAAATTGGTAGGAAGGATAATTTAAAATTACAGGGTTCTTGAGTATTTTTATTTAAAGCTGAAATTCTATTACTATTTAAGATCCTGAAACTGATTACAGAGAGAATCATCGAGAATAGTAATTCCTCGTAAGA
Organism: Enchytraeus crypticus; assembly: GCA_905160935.1. Taxonomy (NCBI): domain Eukaryota; kingdom Metazoa; phylum Annelida; class Clitellata; order Enchytraeida; family Enchytraeidae; genus Enchytraeus; species Enchytraeus crypticus. The sequence continues at coordinate 314,523 of CAJHZI010000629.1, forward strand.
CCTTCAGTCGGATTGGACTTGGATTCTTAAATGGACTGCGTGTGTTATCTGTTTTAACTCGTCCGGAATTTTATCACCTGTGTATTTCTGATTTGCGAAGTTTTGGAAATGTATTTATGGTGTTTCATTCGATAAAAATACTAATGTATCCTTGGTAGCTCTGTTATTAGTAATTACATTGATAGGGATTTTAGCCCCCCGCTTAATCTTCTGTCACCTTGTATATTGCTCAGTGTAGTTTTATGTTCAATAAAGTAACTCTGCGGTGTCAGGGATGATTACGAATAGACCAACTGTAAACTGCACGTGTCCTAAAAGGCGACAAAGCACTAAGGTCCAAACCATCATCAGAAAGGGAGTTCAGTTGGCGAGCGCCGAGACTCCAGAAATTTTCTACAAAATTTTTCTAAAATAAATGGAAAAGTTTAACCAGAGAAGAGTGGACTAGTTTATTCGTATTGCGACCCAGCTAAATTGGGATTCAGGAAGACGATGATGACGATGATGTAGTTTGTTGTAAAATATATCATACTATTAATATGAATTTATAAGTATTAATATTAATATCATATTATACATACTTGTAGACGCGAATATTATGTAAATATCTGAATAAGTGGACTAATTTCTACAACACGTACATTTGAACCTTCACCTATAGTACTCTGCATTCGAGAGCCTAGTCAGTTGTTCCACTGATTCTTAGCATTAATTTAATACCTGTATTTATTTTGGGTCAAACCATATAGGAACGTGGTAAACCCAATTCAATATATTAAAGTATAGGTAGACTTTTTAACGAATTGTAAGCTCGTGTTGGCTTTGGAACTCACTTTGAACTCTGCTACTGACTGTTAAGTCACTCTGATAATATCGCTGGATAAACCAGAAGTAGATATTTCTTGATTGATTGAATTTTGTTTAACCTTTTCTGCTTGTCTCTGAATAGCGAAATTTACCGAATTGCAATAGAAAAATGGATGTGGAACTATTGCCAAACCTGTGCTCTTCTAGTTTGTAGCGTTAAGTCATTGGAAGTCTTAACAGTCTACATTGCATTGTCTCACTTAGGTGATTGTAATGGTCATAGGCTAAATGTGTGTATGTTAAATAGATTAATTCAGTTATTTTGTATAACTAAGCCTTCAATATACTATCCAATAACAGTTTAAGTCATAGGAAATATCCATTTTGAACATCCTATAAGCATTCAAACAATATTAACACATTCTATTCCTTCTGAGATACTTTCCTATTATGCATCAACTGCGATAGTCGCTTCTTACAGACTCTGGCAGTTATTGATAGATCGTTTTTGTAAACACGGTAATTTTTACTCTACATTAGTATTCAGCACTTGGAAGCAAAAGGAGTTTATCAGGTCGACAGAATCCAAACGATGGAGTCCGTGTCTAAACGCTGTGGCCGATGTAACAAGTGAAATCCGATATACTCCAACTCCAACAGTTTATCCCATCGCCGGATGGCCGTAAAACATTCGATTTAAAATCGATCTTGTTCGTTTTATGGGTGCGCAATAAATTGCTTAGATCTGGATAGTCTGAGGACGGGAGAGGAGTAATTAACCTCAGTGATAGAATCATGGGCAAACTCTCACGGCTTCTGATGGGCGATGATATCGCGATGATTCGGTTAACCGAAACGAAATAAGAAACGATAAATATTTTATTTGTGTATATCAAACTCCCACCGTTCTGGGATGTATTATGCCGCCCAAGGGATCATCCTGCTTCCACGTCGTCCGTGTAATACGTAAATAACTTCAGAAATGTAACCCTGATGGTCTGCAGCACCGCCGGTATTGTATTAGTGTGTGTTTGGAAGACCAAAGTGAATTATTTCTATCGAGCCTTTGTGGCACGCCAGCGAAAGATAAAGAATTTATCATGTATCGAGATAACGCGTTACCGGATGGAAGGAATATGGTAATATTTAAATAAGTTCTAAAAAGAAGAAAATCTAGTGACATTTAACTTCAGGAATGGTTATGTCGTGGCGATGGTGAAGACTTAAAGGTTATAGCATTACAGTCGCTTAAAACGGATGAAAGGATTTAGTTGAAGATAAAAATACATGTTTTATATAATTCTATAAGTTTATATTATATAATTCTATAAGTATTTAAATTTGTATATGTACTATTGTACATGTATATCCGGAAAAAGGAGTGAGGTCCCCAGAAAGAGCGAATGCTAAGTATCTCATTATTACGCAGCATTAATAACTTTTAGCGAAACCTATATACAGACTGGGGCAAAAAAATAATCCCCTCGCGAAATCTCAATAACTTCAACAAGACTCAAAATATTTGCACAAAATTTTTGGAGCTTCAACAGGAGGAATTTCTGCATATCACCAGCAAATTTGATAAAAATATATTAAGCAGTAAAAAAAATACGAAAAAAATACGAAAAAATTTCAAAAATCAATTTGAACAAGACTTCTTTAACAAAAGTCTTAATAACTTAGACAAAACTCAAAATAGTTTGAAAAAATTTTTGGAGCTTCTACAGGAGGAATTTCTGCATATATCCTGCAAATATGGTGAAAATATATTCAGAAATAACAAAAATACAGTGTTTCTTCAGAAAAAATGTTAAAATCAATTTTAAAAAGGCTTATTTAAAGAAAAGTACCGGAAATTTTCTTCAAAATTTAGGAATAATTTTAACAGAAGAACAAATTTTAAGCATCTTATATTGGAGTAACTAACAAAGTAGTGCAGGCTTATACTCCACCACTTAAGTAAATGGCCCTGTTCAGTGTCGTTATTTTCTTAAAAAGGAACGAATGACATTTCAAAAAGCCTTGTTGAACTTGATTTTTGAACTTTTTTTGTAGAAGCGCTGTAATTTCGTAACTACTGAAAATATTTTCACCAAATTTGCAGGGTATACGCAGACATTCCTCCCCTAGTAGCTTCGAAAATTTAGTAAAGATATCTGAGTTTTCATGAAGTTATTGAGATTTTGCTAGGGGATTAATATTTTTTGCCCCAGGCTGTACTTGCATGTTTAATCCTATGACTTATTCTTCTACGTAAAGAATTGAGTAGTTATGTTGCGAATTTACAGCAAACGTCTGTACCTAGGTATCTGTCACTGTCATGTCCTTTTTTAAAATAGGACAGGATAAACTATACCAGTTCAATCATAAAATCTGTTTGCTTTGTATGATGTGAATCTATTGCGTTTGTCGTAGGAAATTGTGTCTGATTTTTAAACACGGCTTAAATATGGCACAGAGCGTCTTAAACAAGGCCATAGATGTCTTCAAAAAGGGCCATTTTAATGTGTTAAAACTGTACTAAACGACTTAAACAGGTCGCTAAACGGCTTCTAAATACCAAACTAAGCGGCTTTTTAAACGCTGCTTTATACGGCTTAAAATGGCACTAGCTAAACTTAGGCTCGATCGTATGAAGTGTTTAGTTGTGATGATTTATCTGAAGCGCCTCTGATCTCGCACCATCATGAGGACATCTGTAATCATAATATTGATGAAGAGCACATCGCGCTAGTTATGTGGATGACAACCAGTGTGATTGAATCGCAACCACCTGATGATTTAATTCTATAAATTTGCTTGAATTTATCTTAGATGGATCGTCTGCACGTCAAGCTCTCTATAATATGATTACACTTACAGAATGAGGAGCTAATAGCAATGCTAGTTTTAGCAGGTATTAGATGCATCGATCCGCCCATCTGATACAGCGTCATTTACATTATCTGCTACATCATCAGTTTCATCATCTGCTACAACACAGCATCATTTTCATCATCTGGTAGAGCATCATTTGCATCATCGTCTACAACATTTATTTCCATCATCAACATCTACTTGACTATTTGCATCATCTGCTACAGCAGCATTTGCTTCATTTGCTACATCATTTTTATCATCCTCTACAGTATGCTACAGCTGCCTTTGCGTTATCTTCTACAGCTGCATTTGCATCATGTATTTCCGCATCATCTATTTAAGCATCATTTGATATGTAAAGCTGTGATGAATGGAGAGAATCATTAGTTTTAGAACTCATAAGTATGTATGGTAATTAGTAAGTAACATTGATTAAAAATCAGTACTACTCATGAGAAAAATGTAAACCCAATTTTGTTAGCTTTTATGAAATTAGATTCTTTGAGAAGCCTTATTTGATCAGAAGGACTTTATAATACGTCAACCGACTTGTCTCTCAAGTCTTCTAACGCTAGTATTGAGGACAACATGTGAAAGTCAGCTAAGTTATTATTGTTAAGTTATTGTTATTACGTTATGTTATGTTGTGTTATGTTATGTTAAAACATGCTAAGTGACACAGATTAAAGTTGCATTAAGATATGATGAAAGCTCAATATTCTATGAAAAAGTTAAGTGGGATTATATGCATTGATCTAGCCATTTGGCTGAACACCAGGGAGATATTATTTTTAGATCTTTCACTAAATAGACCAGTCCAGTCATTGATTTTTGCAGTTGTTTTCTCTGTCTTGTATTATACGTTTATGCATCTTTCTAACAACATACTCTTTGCTGACAACTATTTTTTGATAAGAATTTACTTATTTTCTAGCAGCTTACTTATACAAACTCTGCTTTGCTAATCAGGATTTTTATTTTCATTAGTAAGTAGTTATTAGTTATTGTATCAATTACTTCATATCATCTCTATGCAGCGTTTGTTGCTTCTTTAGTGTACTTCAGATGTTTAGAAATAGCCGTCATAAATTTAATGTTTAGATCTACACTTAATCAAAATCTTATCATTTCGATAATAAACTATAATGACGAATTAATAATAAGAACTAGAATTTAGACATTCCACTCTACATCTCAATTATATAAAGTTTCAATAAAGCCCCCAATGCCGTTATCACTTCCACTTACGTGCTAGCGTAAGTCTTTACGACAATTTATACTTCCCGTCTGTCCAGCTTTAGTTTTCATTCCACTTAATTCTTTATAAACTGTAACTGGAAAACTATTTTAGAATGAAAACTGGCTGCTCAACTAGATAAAAATGCCTGCGCCCTATTTGATGGCCTATTTTTTTCAATTTCTTTTGCACATTTTTGCATTTACATAACTTATTGCACTTTTTTAGATTCTGATCTTGTTTATTTCGAGTTTCTTTTTGTCACAAAGTTACATTGATGTTATTATTCTGTGAAATTTAGTGAAAATAAGACACATCTCTTTTTCTCTCTCTCTCTCTCTCTATCTCTATCTCTCTCTCTCTCTCTCTCTCTCTCTCTCTCTCTCTCTCTCTCTCTCTCTCTTACTCTCTATTAATATTGTGGAACAGTTATAATGAACTATTTTCGCCACCAATGAATGTGCCATTAGCGACCAAGGCCAGAGTATGTGTGGATGACAAAGCGTGGGATCGACCGTCGCAGATGGTTCTTTCAGGAGGTGAAACTAACGTCAATATCAAGTGTTGATTGTTATTTGTATGGTGTTCTGCTAAGTGGCTTGTTTAAGACACTCAAAGGGTGCTTTATTATTGTTGCGCAACAAGTTAATCCATTCACAAAAGCCGTGCCTTATCCATTTCATATGAAGCCTAGAACTGCAGAAAATACGGCTTTTGTGGTGGTGTCCTGTTGCTTTCCTCTGTTTGTTCTTGTTTACTCGCCTAATACGGTGCGTGCAGTTAACAGGTGGTCTATTTTCCAGTGTCCCGGACAGAACATGGAAAGTTTTTGTGTTGTACTTATTATCCTATTTTAGTTTGAGATGTAGAGCTGTTAACTAATTATCGACTCTGTCAGATATATTATATATTATACTGCCATATATTTTGTCATTAAATTTTCTCGAATATAAACGCCACCTTCTGTTGTGGCTTTGAATTGCATCTTTCTGCTGATCGTATACAAGTAATTCTATTGAGGATTTCGCAATTGTCAGTTTATTGAATGCCTGTTTATGCTTGCCGCGCATCACTTGTCGGCTTAATTCGACTTTCTAACGCCTCTCCCAAATTGCAACGTGTGCAAACAAATGCCTCGCGTTACCGTTAAATCGCTTTTCCAGGTTTAGAGTCCTGCTGGAAGAATCTAGGTTTCGAGGATCAGGTAGCTATTCTGTTCCTGAGATCTCTTTCGCGGTTCCACCCTCGGCATTGAATTGAATGGTGGGTCGCAATGCGGTGGAAATTGAGGCGTTTATTGCCCTACTACTTTTCCAGTAAAATTCTTGCAAACCTCGGCACTTTTACAAGTAGAGATTAATATCTCGCTATCCCTTATCATTGCGTTTTAATCTGAAATTACTTTTTATTGGAAATGAATGTCGCATAAGATATGATTTCTAATGTATCTAAACTTACATGCATTTTCTCATTCTTGATTTTCAAAACTTTTCGTAGTAGTTTATTTATTTTGTTAGAGCTTTCATATATTGTTTTTAAAATCTCTTAGAAAGTTTATTCATATCCTATTTCTTAAATTTCTTTTAAAAAGTCTCTCAGCTCATTATTTCATCTTATACGTCTCTAATCTCATGGACGCCTTCAGAGTCGAACCTCTAACCCATAATCTACAAAATGTCAGTGCTATGAAAGCTGCTAAACACGTTCGAATTTTCGTTGATCCCCTCTTTTTCAAACAGTTGGAATTGGTTCCTTTCCAGGTCGGTTCCATCAGGATTGTTACTGCTTCATCAAAAATGTACTTACTTGAACTCTTCCAGCTGTGCGTCAAACTACCTCGATATAGAATAACAATTGAAACTGTACGCACCGCGATTGCATCATTGCCACATCGTTAACTTTGGGAATTGGCTTCGAAAGATCATTTCAGTTTTGAAGACTCTTGAATGTATTTTAGTTGAACTACCAAGTGCTGTATTGTTTGATATCTAATTGAACGAATCTGATTGATAAAGACTCCGAGGAGTTGAAACTACATGTATGTTAAACAGGTGTAGTAGGGGACAGATTGGTGAATTTTGAGCTTCATGCAAAAACCAAAATACGGAAAAACTGAAATGCTTTGATATATAGAATCTATAACGAAGAGCATTCGATCAAATGCGATGCATAAAATGAATAAAATAACCTTACATACTGTATAAAGTTATCTGATAATTTATGTTTATATATTCATTTCTTTTTTCGTCAAAAACAGACAGGATCAACATGCATCGCATAAATATATACACACACATACACCCATGAACATAGGATCATAAAACAATCAAAATGAAATATAAGAAACTTAACTAGAATTCCTAATTTCAGCACTAGCATTAAACGCTTCGTAAATTAAATACACGCTTCTACCATAAGACACTCTATTGTCTAGAACCATCGAACAATTTATAGGCAATCTAAAACAATGACACTTTTTATCTAAATTCCTCAGCACATATCTAGTTACAAAATGCTTTAAAATAATATTTATGCTGAATCCATTTAGGCTGCTTCTAAAGAAATTAAACATAAGTTTAACTCTAATATGCTTAAAATCCAACTTACCCAACCCTGTCATAATTGGCTTAACAGATTCCCATTTATGATAGTTAAATAGCTTTCTATAGACACTGTTCCAGGCAACATTTAAATCATGAATTTGATCGTTTCTAAGTGAAATACTAGGTTTCGAGGATCAGGTAGCTATTCTGTTCCTGTTTATAAAGATTATTCAGATAATAGTTTATAAAGATGATTCAGATAATAGTTTATAAAAATGATTCAGATATACAATTTGTAATGTTAGCATTGAAAGTTTTTATAATGCCTGATACCCATATCTCAGTTTTATGATGTAGGCCTATCTGTAGAACGAATAAAAACTACTAGTTTGGACTTTCTTCTGTCATTGCGTCTTTTATGCAAATTAGTCTGAAGTAGCCAATTCTTTCTGTTATTTTATAAGGATGTCTTCTAACTACTTCTCATACAGGTTGTTGCGCTATAACAATTAGCGTGACTTTTAAGAGTATTTCGCTATTAATTGATAAACCTCTCAATTTTTTCCAACCATATATTCGATCGTTTGAAGTGTCGTTTGGCACAGAATTTAAAATTATTTTACAAATGGAAATAGTAAATGATTTAACTATTTTAATTAATTTCTATAATTTAAATAAAATGTTTTGTGCGAGCCCATCATATTTTAGCCGTACATCTATCATAACCCACGTGATATATGATTATAATTTAGTTTTGTTAGAATCATCAAGTTTCAAGGGAAATTTCAGGTTAATAGGAACAATTATATTTTACTAAATACACGCATTACAATTCTGCAACGGTTAAGACATTTAACGCCTATCATTTAAAGATCAAGCCAATACAGTTAATGTCACGAATGAGCGGATAATTATGAACTATGGGATATTTCATAGTATATTTTCTAAACAATTTTAATACAAAAATTTCAACTGCTGTTTAAAATCGCCGTTTGCCGTTAAATACTAAACTGTTATTTTACGCTAATTAGAAAATTGTAAAAGCTCTTACTGCTTAAGCGACGAAAGCTGTAGAAAAATATTGCAGGAAAACAACATGCGCTTCAACAAATATTTGCTAAACTATTTTTAAACTCCGCAAATGACGCGGAACACACAGTGAGATTTAGGTAACTGTTTCGAGCACAAATTTTACATTTATCTGATCGTGATGTATTCGCCATACTCGAAGCATGTACTGAAATTGATTGAGCGGTAAAAACTTTAAAATGGTTTATCATCAGTTATCCCATGAATACTCTCAAAGACTCTTAACGACTCTAAAAGAATACCCTTAAAGGGGTCCAGTGATTCGAAATCACGGTCTCTTGCTTACCGGGCAGTAGGTGCTAAGGTCCAGCTCGTTCATAGAATAGGAGCAGGCAACTCTTTTACACTTTTATTAGAAATTGTATTTCTACTTTAGTATTACTATTGTAGTATTATTATTAACCGTTAATTATAAACAGTAATTAATTTGCCGTGATAAAAATCGTCACTCATTTTATTAATAGAAGAACATTAATATTGCATTTAAATTAATCCTTTAGCTAATCTGCTGTCATCCTTACTAATATTGAATTTGGTATATCAAAACCAAAATGTAAGTGAATTTGGTGTATCAGAATAAAATTACAAGCAATGGCGGATTAAAAAATGTCAAGAGAATTTAAGGGGGAACCTTACTGTGCTATGCTAAATTTATGGGAGGAAAATCCCCTCTCTCCAAGTGACCCACCAAAGCTTTATCTGTTTGCTAATGAACTTGGTTGTTGGAATTTAGTATCATATTGGAATTAGAACAGAGTGTAGTGATATTGTGTAATGATCCTATAGAACATAATCTAGTTTTAAAATTATGTAGTAAAGTCCTGCATAATGCGGCGTATTATGCAGGTGATGTTAGATGATTTAATAGAAAATTTCACTTTATTCGAATATATAGATGAAAAGGAAAGCTGAGGGTAGAATGTTTTGGAAGCGTTATATGCCATGAGCCAGCCGTTTGGCAGTACCAAGATGTATATACACACACACAAACATATATATATATATATATATATATATATATATATATATATATATATATATATATATGAGAGAGAGAGAGATTGCAGTACGCAGTATCAAGTACTTTAAAGTACTGTATAATCTATTACTTTATAATCTAGTGCCATATCATATAGCATCCATGGCAGCAAATGTGAAGACTAGTTTGACTTTACAATTTCATCGAGCTTACACTTTCTGACAGGCTGTGTAATGATACACATTTCTCCTTCGGTTCTCGTGTCGAAGCCACCTGCCCTTCAAGCCTTACTGTATCGAATATCACTGACAACAGTCGAGCTAAGACAAGTGTGTTCCTTCTCCTTCTCTTTGATCCTCAAACCTTTAGCCTTCAATCGTCTGTCGACAATCGTTTCTTTCCGTCGTGGCCTAAGCGAGATATCCCGTACCGTGGAGATGATTTTAAACATTTCCATCTGTGACTGTTTAAAATTTTCCACTACTTCATTTATTTTCTCTCAACTCCGTTCTCTAACTGCGTTTCAAAATGTCAAGTCTCAGGGATAAGTTCCTACTCGTAGATTGCTTAAAATTTATGCAAGATGAAGAGCACTCAATTTATCAATGAAGTTGTATTGTAGTGACGTAACCCGGGGGGGGGGGCAGGGGATGCGCCCCCACAAGTTGTCATGTAAACTTTTTATTAAGCTCAAAATATATATACATGTATATATATATATATATATATATATATATATATATATGCGCATATTGTTTAAAGTGTTTGCCTCCCCAAAAGTGCCCCCTACAAGATTAAAGTGTCCCCAAGATTAAATCGTGACTAAGCCACTGTGTCCACTTCAATGTTTTCTATCATATATCAGTATATTTATAACCTATTATAAGCTACGTTTAATTCTTTCTCTTTAGTATTCTGACAATTGAAAATTCTCAAGGTACAAATTCCTATCAATAGTATGCTACATCACTAAATGAAGACCACTTTTCATCCAACAAGTTGTTCATGCACAGCGTTACAATATTGCCATAGTACCCCCTCTCAAGTATGTAAATTCCCTCTCAGAGCGTTGGTTCCCACTTTCCCACAACATTACTTTATTCCAGGAGTTGAATTCTCGTCACGTTTAAGCTAAGCTTCTCCTGATAGTGTTTTCCTGCAGCGACGTTATTAGTCATTCTTTCCTTTTAATTGTTGTTATATTATTATTATTATTATTATTATTATATTTTTATTATTATGATCATTACGACAATATTTGAGAGAGTTATGATAATTATTAATAAAACTGTTCAGCCGATGTTAAAGTCAGTTTCGTCTCCCGAAAGGGATATATTAATGACGGAGGAGCTCAGAATTTGAATCCTCACATCTCAATAATAGTCTAATAATGAATAGTAGAGTTATTATTGTTATTATTATTATTATTATTATATTTATATTATTATTATTATACTAATCGGTTATATTTAGTCGGTCAGGATAAGAAATTTTTGTAGCAATTTCTGGAGCCTAGACGCTAACCAACTGAATGGCCATTCTGACGTTGGTTTGAATCTTAATACTTTGTCGCTTTTTACGACGCATGAAGTCCACCGTTGGTCTATTCTTCGGCAATCCCGGACACAACGGGGGTTGCCGAAGAATATACTGTTTTGTAATACAAAATATTTCCATCGATATATAAACAATTCTTAAACCACCGCTATTCCAGGATACGAAATGATCTCAAGGCTTCGCTCAGCTATGTACTGAGTGATCGAAAACGTCAGATCTACGAAATCTTTGCCTTTTCTTTCTTTCTCTGTTGTCAGCATGTCCTGAAATGTCCTGTCATCCCAACTTCTAATCATATTTCCTTCACCCCTCACATTCATTCCTCCCTACTCCCTCCTTACTCGGATCAGAATCATGTCACTCTAATGATACCTTTCATCTGGAATATCCCTACAGACGAGAACATAACAAACACAATTTAATTTATATTTATACTTTTACAAATAATATTATGTGTTATATTATGATGAAATTTCCAAGGCTTTTTGGCATCAATTGAAAAAATTATTTGCCTTAAACATAATTGTCATGGTTTTGCTGTTAAATCTTTGAATAGCGATTAAGTTTCTGATTGATTCATTATTAATTGAATCATTGATTGAATCAATTCGTTGATTGCTTTATTTGGTGACTGATATTTCCATTGCTTCGTTGATTGAGGGCTCGATTACTTAAGATATTGAATTATTTATTAATTGAACGACTAATTGATTTTACAGAACTTCAGAAGTTCTTCCTGCTACAAATCCGCTTCTCAGCTCTTCGATCCAACAGTTTTCTGTTTCCGGTCTCTCTCGCTGCGCCAGGACTTCCGGTCGCGGACTCCCTCTCTCGGCCGCAGGATCGTCCGCAGCGCTCCACCAGGTGTCAGCGCCGAGGACCAGGATAGTCCGAGCTACGGAAGAGCCTTCCAAACCATCAACCATGTCGATATGTCTGAACAACAAATGTTCTTTGAGCTCAAGAATTCTGACTCACGGGTTCAGATGACGCGAGAAGAGGCAGGTTCTGATCTTCGAGTTTCTCCTCTGCTGACCAATGAAGATCTGGAACTGCCGTCCGTGGATAGGCCGACCCAGTGGTCACAGGGGCTGAGTGATACGGGGCGGATGGAGCGGTCAGCCCTGGCGCTGTCGTTACCTGGTGGATCATTGGCGACGGAGCCACACTCGAAAGATCTGCCTGTGCAGGATCAGAAGGCACAAGAAGATTCCTCAATGGAGGCAAGTCAAATTTCAGAGGATCAGATCGGAGTCGAATCTCCGATCAATTCTCTAGTCATCTGTGATTTAGAAATGACGTCAGAAGCAGTTCAGGAAGGAGATTCTGGAACCTCGGAATGTAGTTCCAGTGATTGCGTGATCTTCGGAAGAAGGTTTATCTAGTATTGGAAATTGTATTAACTTTATCATACGATCGATGTTTATTGCATTTTGTCATCAACTAGTTTTGTGATATGATCGTCTCATCTCAGATACATACTTGCAAGGTTTACGCCTCAGATGTTAACTTTTATAGCTGCTTAAATTTATCAGTGACTGCATTGCGGCATTATATGCTTAGATACACGTTGCCGCTATTGCATATACGTACGTAATAGCATTATATAATTGAATCACTTAATTGTATTATTTAATTGCGTTGCTGCTTAGCTTATTATTAATTTTAGCCGGTATTGCAATATTGTGCGACACTAATTTTAGCCTATATTGAATACTAGCTTGTTAGCGCAGTGCATACTATCAGTACAGCTGCTTTGTAGGTGCATATTATAGCAGCATTATGAAAATCCTGTTTGGAGGCTGTAAAATAATTGTTTTACAGTCTATCAGTGTAAGTTGTGTAGGCCATCAGCTTTAGTGCTTTGATGTGAATTTGAGTGAAAATATTTAAAATCAAAGCATAATAAAGTTAATTTATTCTTAACTATTTGAATGTTTTAAAGCAGTCTATGTTTATTGTGTAGAAATTCACTGAGCTACTTCTTTCCACTGTAACACAAATTATAAAAAATTGCTAATCCAGCATTTTTATTTCAGTTTTGTTTGACTGGCTGCACTTCCGAAGTAAAGGATGAAAATGTGATTTATTAAGGCTTTTGGTGAGATATTTTTCAATAAAATATGAAATTTTTTTAAAAGAAATAATTAAACTAAAAAAATTAGCAGCACAATACGATATTTGAGTCAACGTATACCATTCGCTAAACGTTTAATCTAACTTAATGCCGATTCAGGTTGTTGTGTAGTTACATTATATTTAAGCGTTAAAGTCATAAATATTATTGTATTTACGATTTTATTGTCAATTCAGTTCAATCACGCACATCAGGCCTGCGATTAACTTCTCAATCTTCTCAAGCAGCCACCAGTCCTTGTATTCTTTTTTAGATAGTTATCAACATTTATGGATAACTATCTAAAAAATGTGGTATAAAATAAAAGGGTAATATTTATTAATTATCATAATAATTTTACAATCAGTTCAATAGTTAATCCAGTGAATGAAGTACTTATTCTAATGTTTTAATAATCTCCACTCGCTTCCTTCAAGTTATAGTTGATCTTACACCAAGTCTTGATGCTATCTATAGATCTGTGTCTCACAGGATGATTCAGCTTCCAATGAACTACTGTCTGCCGTCACGTGACTGACTTACAACTATAGTGTACATTCGAACAGGTTTTCTGTACTCTGCTCGCTCGATTGTTCTGCCAGGTGGCAGGTTCAAGGTAAAGGTTCATATATGCAGTCTTCTCTCGCATTCCCTAATTATAATGAGCACTCCAAAGATCAACAAGTTAATGGTATACATCAATTGAGCAAACCTTTCAAAAGACTATGCTTTATCCACCCACATTCTAATGTAGCTTAAAGATTAGGTGGGGACAATGACATCTAGTTTATTTTTAGTTGCACTCTTCAGTTTTGCATAGTCCTCTCTTACGACACTTGCGGCTTACGGTTGATCTATTCTTCAATAGACGGAACTCAACACGCTGCTCTTGGTGCTTCATTGCTGGATAAATTTCTGTAAAAATTTTGTGCAAGAAACGATTTACCAGTGAGATGCGTCTTCATATGAACATTGTGACTTTGACATCATTATCATCATCATCATGATCTTCTTTCCTTAATTCGCAGTTTAACTAGGGTCGGGATAGAACATTGTGACTCTGACGAACATTGTAAATTTTTATTATTAGATTTATTATAAATCTAATATTCAATAATAATATCTATTAATCAAATAAGATTTAATATAATTAATTATTAGATTAATATAATAAATAATATGATATTGAGATTATTATCATTAGGTATGAGATTTCATAAATCTAAAATCTTTATCCCCTTGAGATACAATTTGTAATATGTGATCTAATATTAGTACGGCGCCTGTATACTACAATCACTATAGAGTTTATGAAAATATTGTGTCCTCTGTTAAATGTTTATTTACTCATATATAGCGCTTAGAGATTTCACTTTAATCATGTAGAACTACTTGTAAGTAGAGAAGGAATATACGCATATTATTTACGCATTTGTTTTAAAGTGAAAGTGATGAAGAAAATAATTGTTTGAATTTCTAACAACTCCAATGAACACATTATTTTAAAGTATTTTTTCAACACAGATACTTGAGAGATCTGCTTGTATGTCACCTTTATTGATTGAGAAGCACAAGATTAATGCATGTAGAAAAATAATAGTATAGCTGAAATACCTATCTCAATTAACTTATTGACTTAGCAATTTAGATTATTTTGAGAATACTTCTCACTTCTGTAAACTGTTCTTCGTGTCTAATACCCATCAGTTACATATTGAATATATGAATTGCCTGTAGCTGGTTATCTATCGTAATAGAAACTAAATCTTGCAGTTTGCGAAATCAAATTGTTAATATAATTATAAAAGTTTCGATAAATTACTTTAATTTCAATTGAAATCTTGCAAAACAATCCCTAATCAATATTAGCCTAACTAATTGAATGCAAATTTGATAGGTTTAACTTAACTTTGAGAGGTGTAACTTAACTTTGAGAGGCTTACATTCAGGCGCTTAATTAATTAGTATTCTCCTCACTAGTGTTCTGCCAAGTGGCTCATCCAAGGTACATATTTCTACTTACATTGTGCTTTCGCGCTCCATAAAGAGCACTTCATGTATTAACGAGTTTACAAAATGATCTATTAACATAGTCTTTTGTGAAGGGATCACCTTTCATTAAGGCTATGCCTTATCCTCACCTTAATGTAACCTCAAACATTGGAATAATAAGGCATCTGAATGTTATTATTAATGTAATACGGCATTAATTACTTTATTTTGTGCTATCCAGTTCAAATACATTAGTTGCAATACACGATATATAAATATAGTATTATTAATAATCATGTTAGTAGTAATTAACACAATTATATTACTGTTACTTGCATATAGAATATTCACTGTACATGTGTCTTAAGTTTTGTGTCGTTATAATTAACTTTTAGTCTGTTTTCGATGTTTCGTTAATATCATATTCACCAAAATTTTATCTTTCTGTCACGAATTTAGAAAAATTAGTTGTTGGAAAGCATTTTATTTATTTGAACTATCAAAACATATTAAATTGTGTTATTAAGTATATTTTTACTACTTGCTGCATCAATGAACCTGAATTATTTGTTTTAACTATTTTATGTTTATTTCATGACTAATTATATAAGTTAAATTCTGTCTCTTAACACTACCTCATTTTAACAAAGTATAATATCACATAGCTGCTAATATAATTCAGAAATATCCAGATGGCTGCCGTCAAATCCATTTTGTTTTCTTTGCAACTTTCGCTAATTCTATTAGGGTTTGGCAAACAGCTGGCCTTTTCAAATGTTGCTTTATACACTCCTAGTGTCCTAATCAGTTGATGAAACAGAAGTCAAATTCCTGGAGATAATTTTATTATCAGTTAACTGAGATTTTATGCAACTAACATGTTAGCATTCTGACTGTTAAACAAGATAATCTGTAAATCTGCTGTTAAATTACAATGTTTTAAGTAAATGTATACATTATTGAAGAATTTTGTTATTGTTTTTAATCGACTCGTTCCTGCCCAATTACGCTCTGATAAAAACATAATCGTATTCTCGTGAGATTTTATTAGAAAAGGTAATGCAGTATTGTATCAGTTAAATATGCCCACGATGTTAAAAGTTATTCTGTCAGAAGTTTATAACTTTATATATAATTTGAGTAGATAAAGCTTTAGATTTAAACGTTTATTTGATCGACCGGAAATATATGATAGTCGGGTGAGCCTTGATTTGAACTGCGCCTCAATTGACCTGCAGTTGGACTGTTAACTGATAGATAACCAACAAAGCTATCTTTTTCAAGGTTGTTTAATTTATCTCTGTGAAAAAATATGAACAAGCTGTCGGTAAGTATAAAGAAGGAAATCAATTCTGCCACAACTCTGACAAAATATGTCAAACTTTCGCAACTCTTTGCTGACGTTATCAGTCCGCTGACTTCAAATCACTGTCGTTTCTTACAACGAGCAACTAGTGAACCTTGTGTCACTTAAATTAATGTCAAGTCTTATCTGTCAAATTCCATCTTTCGTATTTTTCTTGCCAAATGTCAGAATAGTGTTGGACCGTCGGATTGTCGTGTGGACTAAACGCAGGGAAAGGTGAAGGTCAATCCGTCGATTCGTCATAATTGGCAGTAAAATTGCTGACGGTAAAAATTAACGGCGGGGAAAATTTTAGTGGCGAGGAAAATTATTATTTATAATGTGTTATATTTCTTACTATAACTTGCCATTTAGAATAATATTTACGGTGAAGACTCTAAGGCGCAGAACTGAAATTTGGCTGCCAACGCAACAGCCGGTGTTTAATTCTTGGACCAGAAATCTCTCTCTCTCCGAATTTACACCGATCGTGACATACAGACCTTTCATTATTGTACTAATTCGACTTCTCCTGTTTTTATGTTGTCATATTGGTTTTATGATAATCTTCTTTCTTTTACGTTCACTATTACGTAATGATACTTTCATTTAACGCCTGTCAAGAGTCAGCAGTGCTGTTCTAGTGGCCTCCCTCATTCCATCTGTCAGAATATTTCTGCTTGAACTTCTGCGCTCAATTATTGCCATTTGAATGACTTTTCGATAGTTGATTCAAATGGATTCTGCTCAGAAGCATTTATTTCTGTTCGTTTAATCTTTTCATAGTTTGAAGGGCAGATTGTTCTGACTGACAAGGGTGGAGAGAATGTATTCCACGAAGACTCGGAGGACTTCCTGTTTCTCTCTCTCTCTCTCTCTTTCTCTCTGTTTCGGTCAAAATCCGTATCTTTCTGTTCTTTTTCTTTTTTTTCCTTCTTTGCCTTTTCTGTTTTCTCTGTTGTTCTCTTTCTCAGTCTTTATCAAGGAGTCGTGATGCATGCCAGCTTGTCTGGTTATCCAAATGGGGTCCCGCATAAATAGTTCTTAGATTTACTATTTTAATATCCGGATATTTCAACATTTGCTTTTGTGAAGGCTAGGAAACGGACGTTAACTCTTCCTTTTTGCGTCTGAATGCTGATGTGCCTGGAAACCATAAGCTTTCCGTATTTCGGAGTTAGAGTTTATTTCGTAGTCTTGAAAAGCCGTAATCTTTGGAAGTTGATGTCAAAAGCATCAAGGATAAAATGTCTAATGTGCAAAGAAATTAAATAACGATTTTATTTTTACGTGTAGGCTTGATGAAGAAAAATAGTATTAATTTACATCGGTGTTTTATGTACTTGGCTTAGTTTTGAAGATGTAATTTCATAAGTTTTTATTTAAGGTTTTAATTTGCTGCTACTCTTATCAATTTTTTAATGAAAAGTCCTGGAGAGATTTGGTACAGATGTTAAATACATGCACTGGAAAAAAAATTGAATAGAACATGTTCTAAAGACGAAAGTTTACTAAAACGGTCATAATAGGTAGAATGGAAGGAGATAGAGACAGAGGTATACCGAGATTAGGAATGTTAGATTCACTTACATGTGGACCTGAAGAGGAAAACGGTAGACAGAGAAGAGTGGAGATGTTATACACCATGGACTTGTCAGTAGGCAGGACACTGAGAGAGAATATCAATTGTAATGTTATGAAATTAAAATATTAGTCATGTTCAATATAAACGAGATCTAATTCTACAGTACTTTCTATATTAGTGTGTAGCTTTGAAAAGATATGACTTGTGCTTAAGTCTTAACACAATATCTATTATGTAGTGAATGTAGCAAAATAAGTTTATATTTCGCGATAGTAAATGTTATTTATGAAAATTTGCAAATATATAGTTTCTTAAATGTTGTTTTTGCACCACAACCGTTAAATTCTAGCATATCCCTATAATCGACGTGAATAAAGAAGTATTTGCAAGAGATTGAGAGGTTGTACGATGTGGTTGTATTGCTAGTAATGCCATGTATCTGTATTAGTTATTCATTAGGTACTAGCGATTGCTTAGTCTTTGGACATCACGAGAGTTTCCGTGCATTTAGTGGAACATGCAGCGTTTTCGCAATCGCAATATAGCAGATTCAAAGTACAATTTTGATGGCCTTTGAATAGCAGATCTTAAAATAAATGTGTATGAAATAAAAATTTTCTTACAGCTGTTTTAAATATGCGGTCTCCGATATTAAAGCAAGTTACTTTATTTTTCATTGCTTAGCTGCAATATATTAACAATACTGGCCAGTAAGGTAACCGTTGTAAATAAAATTCTCTGTCGAATTTGTAAATTAATCAAACTTTCTCGCATGCTATTGGTACATACACGTATTTAGAGTAACAGCACAGCCGAATCAGTATCTCATATCAGAAAAAAGATTTTGTGCGCAGTGTCTTAAGCAACAAATATGAGAAAAGATACGAGATCTGTTGTTGGCTTAGTTGGTAGAGTGCTGAGAGAGATGCGTTCTAACTAATGTACAACCTTCGCTATACTTGATGTATTTATGGCCTATATTTTTGTGTTTGTGTCGAATAACGAACAGTGTAAATATCGGCTGTAATTTGTATGTATATTCTACGTTACTTTATCGTGTTTAGTTAGGTTTGCTTCTATTCTGATGTTGCATGTTGTGTTGCTCAGTTGGTTTAGTGTTGAGCTACGAAGCGCGAGGTAAGAGATTCTACTGCAAGTGGTGAAATTATATTTTTGACTGCTTACTCAAGATGGCAGTAATAAATGTCAAATCGGATAATGGTCAATACCATCGACGTAGTTATTATAAAGATGTTTACTTACATGTATATTTAATAAATTAGTAGTTCTATAGAAATGGTAGTCTTAAATAAAGGGTACGGATGATAAGCTACGTACCTCAATTTAACTACATCAGTGTACTATAAATATTTTCTTTCGAAAGTATATTTGTGCTTTCGCGTTTCGGCAAAAATTCATATAATTAACAAAAATTAAGTAAGATTTTGCTGTTTAAAAACAGTAACCATGCGTCATTATTCAACCTAACGTAATATATTGTGATAGTCACGGGGTAATTATTTCCTAATTTTTTCACTGATTGGTATAACTTAATGCTTACTTTATAAACGTATTAAATAAACAGATTAACAAAGATTAGATCTGTTAATTAAACATATTTAATATTTATTTAACAGATGTTTTCGAGAAGTATGAACACGTGCGAATATTTTACCACATGCTGTATATAGCGTATTTTACATGTATATACTATATATATATATATATATATATATATATATATATATATATATATATTATATATAGAATATATATATATATATATATGATATATTTTAGGTTATATATATATATTATATATAGAATATATATTTATATATATATATATATATATTTATATATATATATATGATATATTTTAGGTATACACGCAAGTTGATGTTTACTATTATTCTTTGTCATGCAAGCACATAACTTGTCGTGCTCGGACAGCCATATGATAGCTAACGGGTATTATGTTTGTTTTATGATCGATCAGTCCTGCTTTTAATAGTGTAATTAATTTGTCGCTTACAGAGCATTACATAAAATATTGATGTTTTATCGTCGTCGTTTGCTTGGTTTCATTTTCAGCGAGGTACCTGTTCTATTTAGCGAATGCCGCACTATGCCACTCTAGCGTTTGTCTTTTCAGACAAACCAGTGTCGATGATGTAAAATCCCGTTCTGTTAGTACAAGTCTAACGTCCATTTCTATATGGTATGAATATTGTCATATATTTGGATTTGAACTGCAGGCGGCATACCGCTTATCAAGAGCAAGTGTGCTAACAACTGAACCAATCCAATCTTCATACAACATACATAATACATGCTATACGCAAACATACACGTGCATTACAGTAAAATAGTAATCTATGATAACATATAGCACTTTTAATACCATATATCTATGTATTAAACCCGTGATGTTTTATGTTGGGTTGAGCCGGTAGAATGTTGTCAAGTTGTCTGTCTGCTGTTCAGTAGGTGCAGAGTATAAATCTAGAGCCCGCCCAGTCATTAATATACTTTCGAGACAGAAATCTGACTTTAAGCTAGGCTTCTGTTTTCTGACTTATAACCATGCGGCAGTTTAAAGTCTATTGCCGTGAGTTTCATTTTAATCTTTTTTCAGGTCATCTGAGAAGAGATCTCAGCCTCCCAAGAACAGTCATTTAAAATGTTATTTGTAACATGGCAGGCTACACAATGAGCTATTTATAGTTACATAAAAAAACAAAAAATCAATATACATCAATTAGGAGCAGGTTGGCATAAAATTTATAACTTAGGGTTCGGAGATAAATTCTACAAGGCAGAAATAATGTTTGAAACAAGAGGTATGGAAATCTACGTTCAGTGATAAGTGCGTTAAAATGAAGACCCGTTATCACAATCTCCATAGGCTCTCAACAGCCATTTACAGATGAATGTTCTCTACGACCGAATACATTAACCGACTTCAGGATTTCGTGGGAAACCCTAATTACTTCACTATTTTTTATAGCGAATTTACCGCAAGGAATACATGCAGGAATACATGTCAGCAAGGTGCTTGTCTGAGGAGCAAGCGGCCACTGATTCGAGACTCAGTCAGCCACGTAACGGCTCTAAGAATATCTCTAATGTCCTTTCTATATAGCATATAGTGGTTTGTAAAATATATCTAATTGAGCGTTAAAAATTTTGGTAAAGTGAACAAAACTATAGCCCTTTCAGCCCTGAACATAAGCAGAAATAAATTTAGAAAAGATTTCTCGTGCACTCTAAAAGTTCATCTCTTTGCTCATATTGATCTATCTCGACTATGTTGACAAGATAACTAATGTAAAGAATGACAAACATCGCGTGCTAGGAAATCGCCTCTCAATGACTTCTCTTCTATCGCTGCACCACTAATCAATCATATTCTATCTTGTTCAATCAGATTGCAATTGTGACGTTTCATGAAAGAATCAAAAGTGATGTGAGACATACTTTTATTTCACTGCTTCAGTTGGTTGATACAATTCTCCACTACACACCGACAAGAAAGTTACAATAATTATGTGCTCTGTCTGCTGTATAATCTACATTTGGCATAGACAATCATAGGCTGTCAAAGCTTTTGCATAATGCACACATGGATTAATACTCATATCATTTGCATATGCATCCATGCTATTTTGTATGCATTACTTTCATACAAGTATGTATACTTGTGTAAGACAAGTACTGCAGTGCACTATGTTAAAATAATTTTTATATATATATATATATATATATATATATATATATATATATATATATATATATATATATATATATAGGAAATCCAAGTTAATAGAAGTTATTCAAGGTAACAGAAGTTGTTGATAACTTCTGAGCTTCTTTTATGTTTAATAAACCCGAGCTTTTTACATCTCGCTAGACCAGGTTTATTTTGAGTACATCAGAGGTAAACATAGATGTTATTTCTGATGATAATGTCTACTGGTAATAATATTATAACCTAATTAATTTAACCTTTTCATTAGTAGAATCATCAGCATACTTTCTTTCAGAATTATAGTTAGTAATAAAATTACTGTCAGTGATATTTTATCATGACTATCAGTTAAAACTGTGGGATTGTAACTGTTATCAGCTTTATCATTTGCTTATCAATTAGGTCTATTACTGACAACACAATAAGTGTAATTGTACTGACGAAAGCGATAACTAATTCAGTCTGATTGCAAGAGCTGCACGGTAGGTATTCGGATCAAAATAGAATGGCTCAGCTTTTAACTGCAGGTATATTAGTGGAGACTAAGTAATGAAGCAGTGAGAATAACGTTTAGTTTTTCTTTGAAATAGGAAGTGTAGATAGTCTAGTTGATTACCAGGGAACAGTTTCAAAATGCCAGACCCCGTGAGCTGCTAGACTTTAACGAAAACAGCTTGTCTAATTTACGCTATAAGGTGACACCATTTCATAAATTTTCTGATATTTAGAGTGATAATAGCGATGTAATAATAGATAATACATCATCATATTTTCACTATCGTCATTCAAAATGATTCGATTTCATGTCTGCATTGAATATATGATAAATTACATCGTTTAAATCATAATAGTAATGACATCGGTACAACAAAGCAAATCATGTCAACCTATTCGATTTTTCTTTGAGTCAATTTCCTTAATTACAAATCTGGAGTATTATTAAAACCGACAAGAAAATGTATCGGTCTATCTGATGTTTTTGTTACTGAGAGATACTGCAGCTGTGGCAGTTTTAATAGTCACAAATTAAAATCATGACTTATCCATTAATTGAAATACGATATATCAAACAATAGCCGGAGATGCATCTCATCACTTTCATCAGACAATTTAAAATATAAATATACATTATAGAAAACACGATAGAAACTGAGCACTGGTGCAATTAAGGCGTTCTATTTTTTAAGCATGCGCCACGGCAGATATCTTTCCTTTATAATATTGGGCAGAAGTGTGTCAAAAAAAATCGAATGAAATGATTTCACAATCTTGTATATGTAGGCTGTAGTCGCAATGTAAACAAGATCGACAAAGTTTTAGTAAATGCATTCTTCATTAAATGAATAATAAATTAACTAAATCTATTTGTATACTAAAAACCCTTCTCGAAAATTAAATCCAGACAAAATTAAGAAAAATAGTCAAACTGTTATTTTGTAACGCAATTATAATGAAACATTGTAAAATGGTCGCTTAAATCTCAATCTACATGTAGCTGCAAAGACATAATTTTTCCAAGAAAATAAATTAGAATTTATCAACAATAATTGTAAAATTTACAAAATAAAGGACTTTATAAACCAATAAGAACAAAGTCAGCTGGAATTGCGATAGGCTATTTCTTGCAAGCAGTAAGCTGTGGGTTTTAATTACAGCTTCCAGTATATTTGATTTAGGAGACACATTAGACTTAGCTACTGGGTTAATAAAAAAAATACATGTAAGCTTATATTAGTTAGAAAAATTAAACTATTATAGGCCTATTGGTAATTCTTACAGTACTGGCATTAACTGCTGAATTGGTAAAAGTGACTAATACCGTCAAACAGTACTAGCTGTACAGAACTTACGTGGAGCGACAAATAAACAACAACCAAGACATACACAATTGGAATGCTAACCTTGTCCACGACAACATATAACACTACAAGCTGTGAGATTTATTCTGGGAGTTTTATTATCGGCTGAAACAACAGACTACTAGCTCAGCATTATTATTATTTATTTATTTATTTATTTATCATACGCATGTCACAAACATAGACTTTACAATTATACACAAACAGCATCAGCGCATGATTGGAGATAAAGGCCACAAGTGGCACTTACATATTCCGAATTAAAAGCAGAAAGTAGTAATCATATTAAATATACACAAAGGTGTATTTAGCAAGTTCAAATATTAAAATTATTAGGATATTGCACAAGTGAACCTCATAAACGTGAAAATGTAGGCACTTAATTTAAGTAAAATAGATTACTTTACACGCAGATGTCATAAATGGCAATATTAAAAATTGGTAAAAACAATAGTTTACTTTGAATATAAAAAAATTGTTATATGAAGAGAATCTTTACAGATAACGAAATTAATGCTTTTAATGTAGTTCCTTAACTTTTCAAATATTTGGCAAGGTCGATACCGTTCAAACTCTTTTTAAAAGAGTATAGGTTAGATGCGTTTACAATGTTTGGGGGTAGTGGAATTCCAACAATCAATGCATCGGTTTTTGAAATAGTACCTTTCAGCATTAAAATGAAATTTATTCAGAAATAAACTTAAACCATTATTTCTGGTGACGCCTTTTTTTAAAACAAAAAACTCTTCTAAAGGTAGGTCAACCAATCCAGAGATGATTTTATAGTACATGCATAAGTCAAATTTAAGCCTTCGCTGTTCTAGCGATTCAGTAGCCAACAATTTTAATCTCTCCTTATACTGCAGTCTCATCATACCGCTGAGTCGTTTCGTGAATCGTCTCTGGATTGATTCAATCAGGACAATATCACATTTTCTGTAAGGGGACCAAAGGCTTGAACAGTAATCGAGAATTGGACGCACAAAAACTGTGAACGCTCTAAACAATGTGACCTGGTTTTTAGACCTGAAGCAGTGTAAGATTATTGAAGCCCTTTTTCTGGCTTTATTGCAAATAACTAGTTGAATGAAATAATGTTGAAAGGATTAGCTGGACTCAAAAGGTTGCAAATGAGGAAGTTCTGGAGAGAGTTGATAGAGATAGACAGTTGATAAATGTATTACGAAATAGGTAGAAGAGTTGAATAAGACGCATTCTAAGAGGAGAAAGTCTACTAAAAGAGGTCATAAAAGGCAGAATCGAAGGAAATGGAGGCAGAGGCAGTCCGTGATTAAGAATGTTAGATGATTTAAAGATTCACTCACGTGTGGACATGAAGAAGAATGTGGAAGATAGAGAAGCGCAGAGGCGCTATATACCATTGACCTGCCAGTAGGCAGTACAAAAAGAGAAAGTTTATGTTAATTTGAGTAGCGTAGATTTCAAATTTCAATGAAAACTCAAAAAAACTTGCAAATATTAGAAACTTAAAAAAAAATTGAAGATTATGCACTACAGATCACGAAAACACGCATTATACACACCTACAAGCAGACACGTACATATACAGATACGCCCTTCACTGACATCGCTTTCCATTAAGATAACTGACGTTATTTAGCATTAGCTTTACCTTTTTATGATATTAAACTTTATGATTTGACATAATTTGATTTGATAGGATAATATAATTTGATATGATATAAAATGTTATAATTCGACCTGATGGGATATGATATAAATGTGGCTTGATATGATATGACACTGTGTGACTTACAAGACAGATATTATAATTATTTTAATGTCCATAGTAATTGCCTCTTACGAATACATGATGTCTTTGTTTCTTCTACAAAGAGGACTACTATTGAATTCTTTGCCGTAATTATTTTCTGTAAACCATGTGTAAAAAATTTATCATCTCACTGTATATTAAAATAAACTAAAGCTAATTTTAACGTCAGTTACCTCACTCGAAAGCGATGTCAGTGATGGGCTAGCCCAGGATTTTAAACCCGCGCATACTGTTCCGCGGTCGAATATTTTACTGAGTCCCGACATAGCCACTGGCTCCAGCCATATTAGTGCAACAAGTAAAGCGCAAGTTGCGTGTTGCAATGTATCAATGCGTGAAAACAATGAAACTGCCGAAAAGAATATAAATATGTGGAATATTAAGCAAATTAAAGGGGATGATAAATTGCCTGTAAAGAAGTTTACGATCTACAATTCAGCTTATTACAATAGAAGCGATAAGTACATATAGCGATGAGCATATATTTTGATAACCGGACTGGCTTTTGTTTAGGACCTTACTTCTCTTCAGCACATTTCTTTTACAGATTGATCTGGGTGAATTGATCTGTAGTGATGTGTGCTGTGGGGAACTCCCTGACATCGTCCTTGGATGAGGAAACGGACTTTAAACATTTATTCTTATTATTTATACGAATATATTTATTAATAGTATGTTTATATATATATATATATATACATTATATATATATATATATATATATATATATATATATATAGATTACATATATATATATATATATATATATATATATATATATATAAACCTATAATTATCACTTTACGGGATCCATAGACACCACAAATTATTATTAAACACTAGATTCACTGTACAGTGTACATATAGATACAGTTTAGCAGCAAACTTAGAAAAAACATTCGTCGACGTGGGGCTGAACCACTGGACAGCTCTATCCCTCGTTAGCTCAAGTAAATCCATATCAATCTATCATCATTTCTGAAACGCCTGTATTATGTATAAGCTCGTTCGATAATTGAGATGGTCTGGAAAATAGTCAGCAAATAGTGAATATTTTCCCGGGATTGTGAAGTTGAATTGTGAAAAATTGATGTAAATAATACGAATTTGTTTTATTGGTACAATTAGCGATGTATAGGAATTCCATTTATTCTCCATTATAATTTGAGATTTAGTGATGGTCCCGATGATTCATGACAATGGATCGAGAATAATGGCTATGATAGTTTTTGTTATTTTACAAAAGATTTATGGTGAAACAAGAGCACAGAAATTTTTATTTGTCGTTTAGAGTCAGATCGATTGCTGCAGTGTACCATATAGAAACAACCTTGACTTTAGAAATGACTACATGTAGTGTCAATAAAGTCAGAATTGATTATTATTAGGCTCTATTTGTATACATATGAAACAAAAGAAACAGTTGGGAGTGTAATTGACTCACATTTTTGCATTTAAAGAAGAAACACATTTCAAGTGTCACACTGCGATGATGTTATTGCATGACATTTAAAAAATTACTCAGTTCTTATGGTTCCACCCTGCAATGTAAGAAGGTGTATACTGGTGGTAATTATTTTTTATACGTGGACATTTCTCTAACCTTTTAACGATTTCTTTTCTGGTATCAGGCTCGGGTTGACTAGGAATAAATGAAAGAAATAATATAATTTTCTAGAAATAATACGTGTAGCTGCTTCATTAGGCTATATGACTCCCTGCACATGAAGTGCAAACTAATAAGCTATGAAGTTTATAGTTAACGTTAAATTTAATAATAACTTTTTAATTATATAAATATCTCGTTCTATGAAGAATAGAACAATCGTAAAGTGCACGTGTTGTAAGAGTCGCCTCAGAAAGAATACAGTAAGACAAAGAGAAGCCGCTTAGACCATAATTTTCAAAACAATGGGCTACATTTAAGTGTACCTAAAGTATATTTTAGGTACATTTAAATATACTTTAGGACACGAGAGGGAGGGAGATGTGATTGCTTCAACTTTGGTCGTGGAAGGTTTTAGTGTCAAAATAGTTAAAAGCTTTTTGTGCAAATTGTGAAACATTTAAAAAGTTATAAATTAGAAGCATTGACTAGGCGAGAGAGAGAGAGAGAAAGAGAGGGAGAGAGATACTATGAGCGAGAAAATATAACCCGGATGAAAAGTTAATACTACCAATCACAATGCAACCAAGAATTATGCAAACTAATGTCTGAGTAAATAGCTTTATTAGATGTAATGTTACGGATCTATCAAAAGAAACCTGGAACAATTATTTGCGTCTATACTTTGAAAATAATAAACTAAATAAAACATAAAATAAATGCACCCTAACTGAAAAAGTGAAACATTATAATTTTCCATAATTTAATTCATTAATTTAGTTATTGTACGCTTTTCGAGTAGGCCTACATGTGTGTGATGTTTCATGTTCTCTTCGTTTCGAAAACTTCATCTCTTTGCCCTGTTTCGCTGAACATGATGTCACTTTGAATAGTGTACTTTATATTGTGTACTTTATTGTGTACTTTATATTGTGTACTTTACTTTGTGTACTTCTTGTAGTAAATAGTAATGCTGCCATATCTTTTGGTAAAATACAGATGCATATATTATTATAGAAGATCGATATGCTGTTTTCAATGCCTTACAATTACACTTTACCACAAGCAAAATCTAAAAAAAGGCTGACAACACATCCTTTGCTAACTTTGAAAGAAAATTCTAATAACATTAGAATATATCAATCAAATATTTGAGGCATTATTTATTCAATGTTTCAACTTCCACTTTTCAACGTGGCAGATCTAGTTCCCATGTGAGAGGTCTAGAAGTCTTTACACAGCGGTCATTAATTACGAGTCCTCTGTAGGAAGACTGAAGAGCTCGTCGAGTAGAACTGACTTAGGTGTCGTTGAATTGGGACATGCATGTATAAACCGTATGTATTTTATACTATATATATATGTATATATATATATATATATATATATATATATATATATATATATATATGTAGGCCTAATAGTTTAAGAGCGAGATATTAAGTAAGCTAAATGGCATCCTGGATAATCATTTCACAATACAATGCGTTCAATGATAATAAGAGAGGCCAGTCATTAAAACGCTAAACTGACCAGGCATAAAAATTGATCACTATCCCGGAAAATTCATAGAGTAGGGGCATGATCTCATATGTCCATTGCTCTAGTCCTGCACACGCACAACTCTTAACATCCTGCTCCGCTGCACCAGTTGATATACATGTAATATACAAGTATACAATGCAGTGTGAAAAGATTGTCAATCTGGTTTTTGGCTTCTGTAACTGTTCTGTTAATGTAACAGCCCAACCTGGCGGCTAAATCAGTTCTATTCTACTGGAGGGAGGCCAGAATATGCTGCTCACTTTAGAATCACTACCTGTTCATGTGATATGTGTGTGATAAAGCAGTGTAGATGTTCTAAAAGTCGGATAAAATAAAAGATTGGAAGAAAATTAAACTTCGACACTGAATTTAAATTAAATTACTAGTTCTACTTTAGTTTTGTTTAACGCGTAACCTTATTCATTGCCGTAGCCTGAGTTAAGTAACTGAACAACATTATCATTTTGTGATTAATTAATTCATTAATAATATATTTATATCTTCAATCAGTCACTGCCTTTATGTTCAACAAAGTTTTAGCGAAGAGGTAAATCATTTATGAAAATATGTATAATATATGAATGTTTCCAGCATAAGCATTCTGGTAAGTTATGACAGTTAAACCGTTTATATTTTCAAGAATACTTTTTAACTAATTCGGTGCGATCACTGAGCATAATTTCACAATCTGTGCATCTCTGTGAATATTACGTTGACATTTTAAAAGTAAAATTTATAAAAACGTGTAACTGCGTATAATTTCACAATCTGTGTATCGTTATGAATATTAAGCCTAAATGAACTTTGTAATATTTAAAAAATAAAATCAAAATAAATATTTTTCATGTGTTTGAATTAGTAGAGAGATTTAGAGATTTAGAGATTTAGAGATTTTTACTTTACTCGAGATCATCTTTTCAATTTCAGTCAGACTGCTTTTCATGGTACCCACTATGGTGTGGATATACTGAAAAGCTAACTTAATTCAATAACATTATAGCATATGTATAGCTGATATACAGTTATTTGTGTGGAATATTTTAGCAGACACAATGGAAAACATTGTTAATTTAAATCCTGCTCAGTTAAGCAATGTTAAAACCCTCACCCATAAATATAGCTTAGTGCTTCACCTATGAATATAACTTAGTGCCTCAAACATGAGTATTGTTTAGTGCTTCAACCATGAATATAACTTAGTGCCTCAAACATGAGTATTGCTTAGTGCTTCAACCATCAGTATATCTTAGTGCCTCACCGATGAGTATAGCTTAAAGTTCTCACCCATAAGTATAACGTAGTGCCTCACCCTTGAGTATAATAGCTTAATGCCTCACAAATTAGTATAGCTTAATGCTTCACAAATTAGTATAGCTTAGTGCCTCATCCATGAGTATAGCTTTAAGCTCTCACCCATAAGTATTGTCTAGTGATCTCACACATGACCATAGCTTAGTGACATAGAAAACAATTGCTAGCTAATCCTTTTCCGAACTATACTGTATATCAGGCAGACTGGAGTAATTTGCTAATGAAAGTCTGGAAAATGAAAATGGTAGAATTGCATGTAATATCCTGAAGCTAGGTCCGCATTAACCCCGTTTGCCTAAACTTAATTTCTCCTTTCCAATGCTATAGTTTTTCAGGGTTCCATTTTTACTGAACTTCTGTGATGTGAACTGTAAACCCACGCCCCTGGTTGTAAAACTTCACACCTCTTCGTATCGCCGAAGAAGAAGAGTGGCACATTAAGAAAAATTAAGAGCATTGAAGATCTGTGGACTGAACCCCTAAATAATTACAACAATGCGAGTGCTACAGTCATTAATGACAACATCTAGCATTATTACGACAAAATCAAGCCGGCGAGCAAAAAGAAGGTCTAAAAACGGTGCTAATTCCAAAATCCAGAAAATCAGTCCAAAGTAAAGGGATGCATCAACCCCACTCAACCCTCTCTCCGCAGGAGAAAAATCTTACTGATAGGAAAGTTGACGCTCAATGATGGGTTATTCAATATTTGTTCTCATTTGTACACTTTTCAGGAGATAGTCCTTAATTTGTAGACCGGTGTTTTAAGTCCCATGACTTCCTTAACTTAACCAGTACAACCAAGTTTGATTAAATTTCAAGTTTTAGTGAGACAGAATGGAATGAATCACGGAAATTATACATGTATATTAAGGCTTTCACCAGATGTCTGGACAGTAAGCTGCTTCAAAGTTTTGCCATTTGATTACGTACCAGGTGGAGCTGGTTTTGTCTTACAGTCCTACTTGTATGAAATCGCAACCATGTTGCTATCACACCATGAAAATATTTCAGCGACTCCTTAATGAATAAATAAGTGATCCTTTTGAGCATGATGTTATACTCAAATCCCGCAAGACGGCGGAATTAGCGCACTTGGTTTGTTGCGCGTCAATTATCGAAGTTAAGCTGCATCGACCTCGGTTTGTACTTTTTGAGTGACCACCTTGGAAGACCGAGTGTTAGTAAAAGCTTAGGAAGTAAAAAATCCCAGGGTGATGGAAGGTTATTCTTAAATCCGCGCCGGCTGCAATTGATGCGCCATCAAAAGGCAACGATTACTAATAACAATGGAGAGGAAGGAGGAAATGGGTTTTAAAACAAGCATCTGTGCTTCCTGACCCAGTGTGACGTTATGATATGATGTCAAATATACCTAACCTACTTAGTTTCATATAACATGATCAGATTTTTTATTTAACATCCTTTGGCTTAAATATGAAAAGCAATGATTATGTAGAGCAATTATTACAAGCTTGTATATATAGTAAACAGGGGCGTTATCAAATTACTAGCCATGGCTTTGGGTGAGAAGATGATAAGTCATTTTTATTTCCTATAGGATGGGAATTCCATAGCACACATAATACCTACTAGGGGACTTATTGCTGAAAATGTGATACATGTATAGTTCATGCTTGGCGAATACATGACGGAGATCTGAGGTATATATTTGGCATTACTTTTTGTTCCCATAGTTACGCAAATGACAACCGCATGTGCCTACAAAGTTTCCTTTTTACTGTTTTTGTTATTTTAGTTATTTCCTCCATTTTCTCCATGGTTATTAGTAATCGTTGCCTTTTGTTGGCGCGTCGATTGCACCCCGCTTGGATTTAAGAATAACTTTCTAATAAACTCGGGATTTGTTGTTCAATCAAATCTGTCAACATTCTTTCTTCCAAGGTTGTCACCCATAAAGTACCAATCGCAGGCGACATGGCTTAACTTAGTTTTATTGACGCGCATCTAAACCGTGTAAGCTAAGTTCCGCCGCATCTACTTGTTCTACAAATGAAACGTTGCTTGAGCGTTGTGTCAATTATATATGAGAATGTTTGGTTTGTGCGAGTTAGTCTGTGTGTATCTCTGAATTCATATTGATAGATAAATAATAACTGACAGATGGTTGAGATAAATTTATGCTTTCGTGGTTGTACGAGCTGCGCACTCTGCGCTTGTGTACTTTAAATGTTCAATTGCGGTGTGTACATCAATTGTGTACGCATATGTGCACTATGTTTTTATGTTATCTTTTGAAATGACGGCACAATGAATGAATGCGACTGTTAACTACCCATCATCTGTCAGTCGATGACTCATCATTACATGGAAGTTCTGTGCTGGATCCGAGATACTTTGGACTGATTTTCTGGATTTTAAAATTTGCACCGTTTTTGGATCTTCATTTTTCTAGCCGGCTTGATATTGTCTCGATAGTGCTCGATGTTGTCATTGATGACTGTAGCACTCCATTTGTCGTTATTATTTATAATTACTTGTTAAGAGATTACCAAGAGCTAGCCATGCCTTTTAAGAGCTCACTAGCTTAATTAAATACAGTGAAAGGAAATCTTGTAAATGGCAAACGACTAGAGAGGTCATATATTAAATAATATTAGTAATATAAAACCAATATATACAATCAGTAGCAATTGCTACTGATTGGAATCTACTAATGATATTGCATATATTTTACAAAAAATATGCTAATTGGTTATACGAAATCTTTAATAATCCTGAGAAATGCACAAGACTATATTATAGCAGAAAGCATGTTCTTGCAATGAACTGATCTACTTAGCACACATGTAGGATCATAATATTCGCAAAAGGGATAGAAAAATGAAACCTAGAAATTATAGAGCTATATTATAATTTATGATTCCATTACGTTTTAATAGTAGCAACTGATTTTTTCTGAAAATATTTGCAGAAATGTTGACATATTTTAAGCGTCTCTCGACAGTTTTTATTTTTTCCGATCGTGAAAATCTAAATTTTTACATCAGTAAATGTAATAATTATCAATTTAATTCTCATTTTAAATCCTCAAACCTACACGATATTCATCATAACAGCAACATTATACACAATGTACAGAATAAGATTCTTGTGACATTGTCTGTGATTAACAATGAGGCAGATATGCTACATAAATTCCTATAATCTTTACAACGGAATATATCATATTCACATACTTATAATTACAAATAAATCTGTACAAATCCACAAGTTTATAATTGGTCGATATATAGACAATAAAAATTAATAGTCCAGCTTAGATTACAGTGTGCAATTCCGATATGGTTTATTAATTATTCAATAGTGGGTAGCGTAATATTTTATCTAGTCAGGAAAGTGAAAGCAGTAGGAATAAGTATACGCCATACAGTATATAAGTATATGAGAGAGAGAGAGAGAGAGAGAGAGAGAGAGAGAGAGAGAGAGAGAGAGAGAGTAACTTAGACTTTCACCAATTGCATTCTGTTCATTAAAAGATTGTTCAATTAATTATATACTTCGAAAGACGCAATGGAAATCTAAGACAAGGAAGGGAATTGAAAATCAACTGAGAAATCATATTTTTCAAAACAATGACGGACTACTAAAAAATAAAACTATTTAAATTATATCTAGCCCATTATTTTGAAATCAACTTGAGAGTGGGTATCTAGTTAACGCGCAAACAGAGCATAATTTAAATGTTTTGTTGGAAAGTCTGATCATTAACTTCCCGAAAAATCTATTCACGTCTTAATCATTCTCTTAAATAAGCGGACAATAAGTTAACAAGATAATTCTCATTCAAGCTTTCCAATAAGCATCCAGATTTTCCATTAAATTGCAATACTTATTTTACAGAAATTACATATGCCATTAACTCTCTTAACTTATATTTTATTACTGTATATCCGTCAGCTCTGTTTGATTGTCGAATAATTTTCTCTTATTTCGCTATACAGTATTTATACAGAAATGTTCGTGTATGCTAACATGAAACAAAATTCCATTTAATCAACTATCAAATAAATCTAGTTTAACTGGGTTACCAAATATTCAGCTTTCTCAACTCTCTTCACCTTAATCAACTAGCTAGAGCCAGTGGCGATATCGGTAAGATACTTGACCGTGGATCAGTATGTGCGGGGTTTAAATCCTGGGCTCGCCCGTCACTGACAGCGCTTTCGAGTGTGGAACTGGCGTTAACATTAGCTTTGACATCTTTTTAGCTACAAAGAATCCGCATCATTTAACTCTCCTCGGTCACCAACCATTCACATTTTTCATAGCATCTCGGTACTGAGCCGCAGCCATAGCGGCCGACGAGGCCCCTGTGGCCCCGGTCATGCACCCGTAAGCCGACGAGGCGTAGTAGCTCTGATACCCCACCATACTGCCCGCGGCAGTGGCGTCATACCCGCTGAACTGGGCCCCAGTCAGGGAGTAGGCATGAGGTCGTATTGGCAGCCCGCAGTAACCCTGCATCGTCTGGTCGAACCCATTGCTGGCCCCGTGCAGTTGATCTGCGAGGAACTGAGTGGCGTGCCCCTCTTGTGGTGAAGCTGAAGAGGGCGGGGTCATACTGTAGGCATCGGCCATGTTGACGCCCAGATTAGACGCCCCTGTGTAGCTGTTCATCAACCCGTACCCGTTAGCCTTAGTGTGTCCGAGCAGAGATGCGGCGAATGATTCTCTGTAGAGATCGTTGGAGCAGCCAGACACCATGCTGCCCCCACCTGGTGGTGTAAGCAGAGCGTTCTGGATGTCAGAATAGTATTGCACGGCAGTAGATCGAGGTCCGTGAACGTTCGTTCTTATTACAGACTCCCGATTGGGATAGAGAGAACGTAGGAGAGTTGCCGTGGTTAGATCAGAGGTTCCAGAGGATTGGTGTTGAGGCAGACCATATGAACCAACCGCTGATCCACTCCACTGAATGGTTTTGGGCTTAGATATTCCTAGCTGAGATCCGTAGCTGCTTCTACCGAGCGAATCCTGATCAATCGGGTCACTTCCGTGCACTGGAAGGTGTTTGTTCATTGCTTGTTCAAGGTCAAGAACTGTACTCGCTGACCCCTGCTGCTTCTCGCTGCCCGCCACGTATGATTCCTCGCGATATCCTGCAGGATTTGACTGACCAGAAGCGGTGCCAATCCAGTGATCGCTGCTCCGAGAAGATGTCTGAGGCATCTGTTGTGTGCTTGACCTCTGAATGACCTCGCTTACCGCTGGACTGGTCAGTGGTAACCTTACTATCGATAGATCTTCCGGCGTAGAAGATATTCGGCTGACTTCACTATCAGGCTGCTTTGCGTTTGTTTGCGGTGACAAATTACTGCAGAAATCTGAAACATTTCTCTGCCTGTGATCGGATAAGTTAATATCACCGTTTGTTGCTAAGCCTGTTCCTCGGTTGATCTTATCGATATCGCTTGCGTCGCCGTTAATTTTAATTCCTGAAACAGTTTCGTTACCGCAGTTGACGCTTTCAGAAACCTTTATGCATTTGCTTTCAGACAGAACAGTAGCTTCCTGATGATGCGAACTTCGCTTGCGCTTTTTGGACTTTTCAACTTTCCTCCTAGAATATTTGGGGTCAGTCTTTTTGAAACAGTCATCAGGATCTGGGTCATCGGGCGAGTCCATTGCGAGGGGGTGCCGACTTGTGGACGAGTCCATGACGTGTCTTGGTGATATTCTATATACATCGTGCTTGTAGCCCGCTGATGATTCAATCAGTTGAACGGTTGTGGGAGATTCGAGATCTGGCAGATCGTCGTTTGTTGGTAAGCTTGAACAGCCATGTTGAATAGTTTTGTCAGTGTGATTATCCAATACTTCATTTTCCACTGGCAGAATTCTAGATGATGATGATGAGGATAAGGATGCAGGAGCTCTCGATGTGCTTTCTAAAAACGGCAGAGAAATACGAAAAATCATCATATCATTTTCTTTAGAATCCCAGTTTACCTTAGGTCGGGGAAATAATACTAGAAATATTTTGGGAATAAATCGAAGAATACTAAATCATAAAGAGAAAAGACATAAAGCATCTGCATCATCATCGTCTACCTTTGAATCTCAGTTTAACTAGGGTAGGGAATAAAAAAACATAATAAAATGCAAATATAAGATATAGATACTAATTAAATCAACGCCTTAGACATTCGCTGAAGTTTTACTTTCAACAGATTTCTATTCAGTATATGGTAGTAGTGTCAACTAATATTGCCTTTCTGTGATAAATAGCCATTGAGTGTAGACGAATTGATAGCATTTACATGTCTTCATGATAGAAAATTTTTCTTAATTTTGTTACTAAAATATCCTTGAAGTCACCTATAAGTATTTAATTGCAGGAATTACCTAATTTTCTGTAAATTAGTTTTCTGGACTTATTATTTTCTTGAACGCCTACTCTAATTCGCACACAGACCTGGCTTAAGGTATAAAACATTTACCCAAGAGTGTAGCTTAATTTTCTCAAAAACCTTCCGCTGCCCTCTAAAATAGTCATATCATAAAGAGATTTGAAGGTTCATTGATTGAAATACTATGAAATGTAGTAACTTCAACATTGTGGCACGGCCATATAGGTCTCTTGTTGCTTGCATAGCATTGTAAAAAAGCCGCCTCCGATATTAACCCTCTACCGACTCCGATATTAACCCTCTATCGCCTCCGATATTAACCCTCTACTCTGATCGAAGCAAAACTACACGAATTGTGACTTTGTGTTTAGAAGAACCCACTAAAAATATGAAAATTTTAATTAATAATATATTGTTAAACTGAGGATTCCATTCGAATTTTTTTCGAATTAAATTGAATATTTATCTGAAAATTCTAATTCCAAAGATCATTAGACAAATTGTTAAGCAACACTACACCACTTTTAACAGTCAGAATGC
This sequence comes from Enchytraeus crypticus, assembly GCA_905160935.1. Lineage (NCBI taxonomy): Eukaryota > Metazoa > Annelida > Clitellata > Enchytraeida > Enchytraeidae > Enchytraeus > Enchytraeus crypticus. Next base: position 351,413 of record CAJHZI010000629.1, read on the forward strand.
AATTGTTAATAAGAACCGACAGAATAGAAAAATCAAATTGAAGATTGATAGAGAGCGCACGAGGGCAGCATACCTTTGCTGCCTTTTTCAGATGATACGCTCGGTGAGTAGGAATTAGGCTCCGGGTCCTGCTTGTTTACAGCTCTGTACTGATCCAGGTTCATTATACATCCGGGATATTCCACCCCGCTGAAAGCAATTCAAACAATTACTCAACTTATGCATTTGCTTCAGTTTTATCTTTGTGTACCATTTGTAATAAAATTATATTATCGCTAATGTACGAAATTCAAATTGGGGGCTCTGCCGTCATTGATATCTCTTTCGAGATATGAAACTGAAGTTAACATAGGCTTTACAGTTTATTTACAGCTATAATAATATAGGTTGATAGGATGACTAGTATGTATGTTAAACGTTGTGGGTAATAAATTTCGCATTAGACTAATTGCTACTTATTATTAATTATTTCTAAATTTATTTTTGGATTGATTTTACATTCAGCAGATTAATATTTAATATAGAATTTCTATTTTAATAATTACAGAATTAATAATCAATAATATTCCCTATACTATTAATAACGAAATTATTAATTGAGGCCCACTTATTTTCTTAGAAGAGTAACTATTTCTAACTTTTATATTCTTATTTGATTTATAATTTGAAGCACACAGAGTTGAGTTTGTTCATGACATGTCCGAATCACTGACAGTTTAATCATAAACTGTCATAAGATGGTTGAGTGTGAGAAATTCAACGAATAACAACATCAAAGCTTTACATTTCTTAAACTGTAAAGTATTTTACGATTTAATGCGAGAATGGCTTTACTGGTATGATCAAATTGTCGATCGATCAATTGTTTTTCAGTAAGTCTTAAACTAGAGTGTGTGAGTAATAATGTAAACCTTAGACCTCTAATTTGACCAAACCTTATCAAAATATAGACAATCAACAAATACCCAAGATAGTATATTTATATTTTAGTGTTATTGATTAAGTATATGAAGTAAAACTATTCAGCAATAAATACTTTAACATATTTCTAAAATTTCTAAATATTGTTTTATTAAGTATTTTATATTATGTAACATATTTATAGCAAATAGATTTAAAATTCTAGCATAAAAAGCATCTTAAGCTATTAATTTGATGGTATTAGCAGAAATTAAAAAAGACAGATACGCCTACCATATTTGAGTGATCTGATTCGAAAAAATTTAATTAAAATAATATTAGAAATTTTTGTAATTCAAGCTTGAGCTGGATTTTGTTAGCTATTGTCACTTTTGATATTGTTTTGATATTTTTAATTTAACTTCTACTCAATGTAAATTTCTGTTACTTATAAAATGTCTGCCCAGATAGACAGCTATGCTGTATATGATTGATTGATTGAGCTTGACTGACCTAAGTACGTAGTTAATGGCGATGATGTTTTGCTCCTCGGCGTTCTTAGCATTGCAGATGATGGTTGCACAGGTCTGGATCCAGACATATCCACCATGACGGTTCAGTAGACGATAGTAATCAGTCAGCACTTGACCTTTGCCTAACACTGAAAACATCGACAACAGTAGAAAATAGAAAAAAAACTGATGTTGAAGTCAGTTTCCTCTTTCAAAAGCGATGTCAGTGACGGGAGAATCCAGGATTTGAACCCAACACATACTGATCCGTGGTCGAATATCTTACCGACATCGACACTGGCTCCAGCGAGTAGAATGGAAAAGCATAGTGGAATAGTTGATAATTTAATGACAAGATCAATGACAATCATTTAAAACATCGTCATTAAAATTTTAGAATAAACTGCCAAGAGTGGAAATTTCCTCATTGATATCTGTGAGTTAACACCGAAAAACATCAGGGAGTTTACACTGTTACCACACTAGTACCTCACTTAAGCCTCCAAGTAGCTGGATTTTAGAAGCACGCAAAAACTCGAAGCTAACAGTGATTCTTAAGATTATAAAGTCTTTAGTATTTTATGATCTAAAAAGAGATCAAAATTGAATTTCAATCAAAATTGTTTTTTTAAATTTAATTTTTTAAACTTAGAGTTCTCAACGGCAAGAATTTCAGTGCTACTCTCGTCAGTGAAGATATCTAACTAGTGTGAACTTTCCTCATATAAGGACGAAAACAGGGACCACAGTGCCACCTGATGACCTTGGAACGCAATGTCATGACGATTAAAAATAAATATGCTCATGCGTATTTGTTACTTGGGACTTATTTTAATGATATATGCACAATCGTGGATTTAAATTTTTATTCTACAATTAATTTTGCCATGCAGACTGTAGACTGTATAACTTTTAATGTTCAAAAACTCTTACACCGATTATTCCTTTTAACGCAATTATCTAACTCAATTTAGGACGACCAATTAATCTTTAATCAGCTTTACGCGAGAACCCCAGGGTTCCACGGTTGACAGCTAGATGAAGCTAATGAGCAGATCCTTATGAGTTAAAGACTCCGCTGACAATAGTCTCGTCTCTGTAATGGACCCTATCTGACAGTGTATCACACGTCTCTGCATTATGCATGTTTCGCTATGACAAGTTCCGTCAAACGAGAAGTCCCTCGTGGTCCGGGCAGCCGCCGACGCCCTCAAATCGCTTCGCCCATCTCCGCCGCGATTTAGCGGCCTCGCCCCAAACCCGCCGCGATCAAACCCGATTAGCCGAGGATCACCTGCGCTTGGAATGCGAAATGAAAGAGTCGGGAGGCGTCCGGAGTGGAATAGCAAACAGTCTCTCGACGCAAAGATGCCAATCAGTTTGTGAAGGAAATACTGGTGGCGGGAGAGTAGAGTAGAGGAAGAAAATATTACCATTGATGTTTGTGATATCATAGATAGCAGTGATATCATAGATATCATAGGTAATATTTTCTTATTCTGCTACTCTGTATAAGTCACAGATATATTAGCTGTCAGTGATATTATTTATACCATAAATATTATAGATATCACTGATATTAGTGATATCTATTATTTTAAATACTGTTTATTTTACTTCTTTGTAGGCCTACTTAATTATTCTACGCATTTATTACCATGTATATACTTTATTTACGTTAATAATCTAAACGTAAACAACTTATTCTGTAAACCGGCAGTTTCTGGGAAAATTTCCAAAGAAACAGAAGTGTAGAGTATGGAGTTTACTTCAGTTAAATGTATCACATTAAAGTCAATTTCTGTTTGGCAGGGTCTGTCGCAGTGGGTCACTTATAATTGTCTTATTGAGTAATAAATGACTTATTGGGTCACTCATTGGGTCTCGGACAATAATTATGTCCAGTGTATTATTAATGTGCACATTCACTAAAACACATCAAACACAGGTTCGAATCCCAGTCGGATCGTCTCACAGGGTGGCTGTATAGATAAGAGAAAATGATAAGCTTTGCACTTCCTGCACTTATGTGTCTTTTTTAACTTTTTCTAGGTTTTTGGATCAGTACAATAAGTTCAAATATATCGTTCTTGCAGTTTCCTTTCAAAACCAACACATACATGTTAGTGCCATCATATCTTTGTGTTAATTTTCACTTTATCTACATGTATTCATGGTTATTGTTGTGAGCTACTTTGAGTTAAATGAACGTGATTGCAAAGTGATCATGATTGTAAAATAAAAATTATTGTAATATAAACATGATAATAAAATAAGGATTGTCAGGATTCGTGCTTCTATACATGTAAGCTTATTTGTGCATCAATATGTTGTATTGAATTGCTATATTGTTGTTGTTGTCGCGCGTAGCTGCGGAGAAGACGATGCGTTTCTTTGAGCGATGATCGAGTAGCTAGTTTAAGATTAGCACGCTAGTTCCAGTTCTAACTTCACTATAGCATCATGCTGCATAGTTTAGTTCTAACCTAGTCCTCTAGTCTATATATTAGTTATAGTAGTTGTTTTAAAAACGGTACATTTTATAAATAGTTTAGCTATGTTATTTTGAGTAAAGGTTTTGTGTTGAATTTGATCTGAATGTAATGATTTAGATTCGAACTATTTTTATTCAGATTTATTAGGCCATAATTAATGTAGTAGTATTCACGTCTTCTTGTACTAAAAAAATTTCTTATTCACTTTCCAAAACAGATTTTTTATGTTTTAGGTAATAAGTAAACCTTTATCCTACACTGAGTTTATCGAGACCTGAATAGGATTTAACGTTCATGTCTGACCTTTTAGTTCTGAGTGCGACTTAGATCCTGTTCTGACAAGCAAGATTATAAACTAAACATGATTCTAAAATAAACAGGGTTCTGGACAATAAGTATATTGTCCGGAACCAGGAAATAGACAACCAGGAATTAAATAAAAGTTCAAAATCCAAAGTTCAAATTATACGGCTCTTACACAGTTTCATTACAGCCGTTATCTTCTGACAATCTCTCCTCTAAATTTTCTTCTGAAGACTTATTCGCTTATTTATCATGCCTATTTTTTATACTAATTTCCATCAGCTCTTTTCACGTCTTAGGACATTAACAAATTATACTTTTCTAGTTTTTCTGTGGATCTGTCATCCGAACATAACAAAAGAGAATAATTAAATATTCAGGCAGGAATGAAATAAATTAAGATCACAAATTTGATCTCTGATCGGTAATTGTCAAATAAGAGGATTAGTGAGTATCGGAGTATCTGTTCAAGGTAGAAACAGTTGTTAAATAATTTAATATTCACATCACACTGGACGAAGTGCGCGCAGGAAATTAGCAACGAATCGCCGGCAATTCATTGCATCCCGCGGTCCAATTTACTTTCAATCAAATCCAATAACAATCGGTCATCAGAGGCTGAATTCGAGGAGTTTATATTTGAAGGACAGATCGTTTTACTAGTTGAAAGTAAATGTTTGCAACCTTGCTATATGGCACAGTAGTATAGAGGAATTGAGCGTTTTGTTTGTAAGCTATAGACGACATTAGCGCCATTTTCTTTTAATTGTTCGTGCATCACTTAGTATAGATGTTAATAAAAAGCGAAGTTGATCTGTCAAAATTTGGACAGATCAATTCTGAGAAGAGCGCTAGAATTATACCATATATATATAGTATATATTATTGACTCGCCTGGTCGTCTTCAACCATATTTATTGAAGTCATTTATTTACTCAGTACCAAGAAATTTTAGCACAGAGGATATTATTTCACTTCCTATTGTCATAATGAATTTTATCCCAAAATAATAATAATAATATATATATATATATATATATATATATATATATATATATATATATATTATATCAAATATATAAAAGAATTATTATTATTAGAAATGTAGAGTTTGATACATATTTTGACGATACAGGTAGCGAAACATTCGATAGAAAGCTACTGAGTAATCTATTTATCGACTGATGAAACTAAATTTCTTTAGAAAATTAGATATATACGAATTCGTTGTAAACAAAAATGATGAACCTCTGAAACATATTATAGCAAAGAATAAGCTAGATGTTTTCCTGCGCTGGACAATAATTACCTCAAATATTACCGAGCTATAGGGATAAAATTCATTATGACAATAGGAAGTGAAATAATATCCTCCGTGCTAAAATTTCTTGGTACTGAGTAAATAAATGACTTCAATAAATATGGTTGAAGACGATCAGACGAGTCAATAAATACTACGTGATAGAATTATTGCAGCCTCGAAGACCAGTAAAAACAAAAGCATTAGCTGTCCATTCTCGGACCAATGAAGCAATGCTTAATTGCGGCATGCCAGGTCAGTACAAGTCAATTTTCGTTCTTTTTATTTTGCTAAAATGTGATTATAATTTAAGAATTCAATTACATTGAATTACCGAGAAATTAATAGATATGCGTTAACATGATATGCATAATTATTATAATTAAAATTGACTTTAATAAAGGTTGCACTCAATATTAAAATTTAAAATACATCGATACATTTGAAAATGTTACCATTTTAGATTTCAGTATTCGCAGTGGAACTGCATGTAGCTATCTTTATGTAATGAACTTCTGTAACTGAATGCTTATAAAATACACCCGGCTGATACTACAGACGGTTGTTTTTCTTACATAAATCAATGTAATCGGTTGTTTTGATTTAAAATACCTGTTAGGTATATATTATACATTGCTTGTTATTTTGTTAAGTATAGGGATGCTTTGAAATGATATAAAAAAATATTATATTATAAATTATAAATTTATAATAAACATAATTATAATTTACAATTTATAATTATAATTTATAAATTTAATAAATGTATTGATATTATAAATGATATCAGTTAAATATTAATATTGAAAGAAAACAGAAGTGTCGCAAGAGGCGACTAAGCAATCACTGAGAAAGGTAACGAAAAACCACCTTAGAAGTCACATAATTTCCTCACGTGTATAATGTGTACAAGGTGCACAAGGTATGGATAAGACAGCCTTTTGGGACGTGCTTGTTGATCGTTAGAATTGTCCATACGAAGCAGTACAGTTAAAACTATGATCCTGAATCTGCAACCTTGGACCTGTCGTCCACCTGAATACTAGATTGTGATACAGCGTTTTTTATTTCTACATTTATGTATTGCTATGCGTATTAATGATTTTATCGCAATTACACAAACTGACGAACCAATCTTGAATTATATTGAACTCCCATGCACATGTGAGTTTGATGTCATCGCTTTGATATCATATAAAAGATTCCTTTGACCATTTATTTATAGAAAACAACTTTTCTGGATTTAATTGTATCTGTATTACATATGCTAAAACTAGCCACTAATTACGGGACTTAGCGCATTTTAATCAAATTCTTCACGAATATCGCTGGCGATTGCGCATTTTATTTACTCATTACGTCTAGCTTAAGTAATTTAAGTAATAAATGGGAAAATGCTTAAGATGTGGATTATTTTCCAAATAGAGAAAGGAATTAAGGGTTGTTGAAGGCACGGCCTATATGATGAAATTAATTTTTTGATAGATGTTATATTCCTTCAATCAACAGTGCACAAGAGTTGCAGCTTGAAAAAAGATCCCGATATCAATGCATTATCTCTTGTATAAACGAATATATTTTAATACTGATAGAGTAATGTTATTATAGTTCCAGAATTATTTAGTTTTGCTCATATTATACAATTTATGTTAAAGACGTAAAGACATAGTGGATGTAAATAGCTGGAGCGGGGTAGACCACAACTGACATTGGATGCGGTGATTAAGGATGATATGAAAAATAGGGGATTGACTGATGATATGGTGTGGAACAGGGAGGACTGGACGTCTATAGGTAACCCGACTCTGACTAGACTGGGATGAAAGCGAAGATGATGATGATGCTCATGTAATGCAATGGACGATGTAGTACCTCCATGATAATTCTCAATGTTATGTTCTATTAATGCTACAGTAATTGCATAGGACTGTCATATTAATATTATATCATAATCAGCCGTTGAATAATAATTTAACAAGGGTCGGGATACAAATAGACCTTTTTCCATTCGTTTTAGAAAACAATATAGCAATTTGCTGGTAGCCATTGAACCCTTCAACGAACACCATTCGCATTTAATATCACCAATCACATTCACAAGCAAATTCAATCACATGACCTGCGCTAACACATTTTTGTCGATGTGCCCTATCCCTAACCCCTACCCTACCCCGAAAATTTACCCCTAATCCTAACTTTTAAAACTTAGACAATTGAAATATTTTAACAAAGGTGACGCGAGACAGAAAGGAATAGAGGACATAAGGATCGAAAGCTCTTCGCCATACCATTAGACCATAGCGTCTTTTGATCGAATGTGTTTAATAATTGTTTTAATATAGTGTCAAAGGTACGGCATGTAATCTTTGATCTATATAATATTGCAGTTGCTTTTGTTATTTGATGTATATTATGGGATTTAATGACTACCCAATTGCTGGAACCTAAGCGCTCATCAGCCGAATGCTCTTCTTACGTTTGTTTAGATATTAGTGCTTTGTCGTCCTTTATGACACGTGCAGTCCACGGTAGGTCTATTATTCAGCAGCCCGGATACAACATGGGTAACCATATTGATGTTTTATCAGATTTAAAGTGAACTAGGTACATAATATATTAATTACTACGCTTAATGCAACCGTAACATGGCAAGCGTTACTTACGATCTTTATGCGCTCTGTGCAGTTTCTGTAGATCTTCTGCGTGGCAGTGATCATATAAACTTCTGTTGAGTAGATCTTCCGCGGTAATGTCCATCAGATCTGATATTCTAAACAATAAAATAACACAATAATAGCAAAACTATTGACTTACTAGCTGTCAATTAAAAAAATTGTCATTGACGTACTGCTGTATTCTACGCAACGTCATTTCTATTTGGTGTTTCACCCACAGAGCCATAAAGAAAATGTAAACTGTACGTGTTCGTAAAAGCAACTAAACGTGTGTGTGTAATATATAAAATTGGTATGCCATAGAGAGCATTATTTTATAGTTCGATAATATTGTTTACAAATAGACAAAATTTAATACATGAAAGAGAGTTACGGTTTTGAATAATTAAGGCCAGTTTAACCAAAATGTTAAATTATTTTTACTAGCAATAATAGCGGTAGAGAGAGGAAAAATTCCGCCTAACAACCATTGATTTTAACACTGAAAAATGAAAAAAGATTTTTAACTATCGCTTCAGTTAAGAAATCTATGTAGGTCGTTACTAAGTAGTCCTGGTTGCTATTCAGATTTACTATTTTTGATTTGTAATTATTTAAAATGTCAAAATAGATAAGCATAATGAATAAGTAAGCGATTAATTGATAGGGGGCAGAGAGGAGTAGAAAAATTCTAATCTTATTCCGACCATTAACAGGGTTTCAATGGAAAATGATGAAGATGATGAAGATGATGAAGATGATGACGAATACAGGTACTGATAAATTAAATATTTACATCGAATTAATCATATCAATTAAGTTACTAATGAATAATGCACAATAGAAGTCAAACCTCGGTTCACAATAAGTGACCCTAAGCTGAGGTGAGAGACGAGTAACGAACATATCGTTGTCAATGATAAGTTCAGTAATTGTGGGGGGCGGAAGGGCAATGGCTATGCCCACCAGACCGAGCAGTGGGGGCAATTGCTTTCTAGAACTGGCGGGGTAGGAGAACTGAGGTCGCAGGTGAGCCACTATTTGCACAACCTGGAAAAATTAGATTTAGTAATAAATGTACGGGTAAAAAGAAGACCGTTAATCTGGTACAAGCGTTCATTCCATTTAATAGAGAGAACAGTGAAGTGAAAGCGTAAACTTGTTGATCTATGAAGTGCTCTTTATAGAGCGTGATGCAGGTTCTGAGTATGAATATGTACCTTGGTCCTGCTATTTGGCAGAGCACCGAATATATATAGCATGGGTATATATATATATATATATATATATATATATATATATATATATATATATATATATATATATATATATATATATATGACGTCCGACATCATCCTTGTATGAGGAAACGGACGTTAAACCTTTATTATTATAATATTATATATACTGTATATATGCGTAAACAGGTCAGTTTTCTCAGGGAATGACACCCCCTCCCATTAAATGTTAGTCGAATCTGATGAAGGCAGAGGGGCCACCTCGTTATCAGCAAAATCCCCCGATACTAATGGTATATAAAAAGGAATGTTATAGTTGATTTAGACATTCACCCGTATGTGGACATGAAGATGAAAATGGAAGTTAGAGATGAGTGAAGCCGTTATATGCCATGGACCCACCAGTAGGTAGTCAGTGCACTAAGAGAAAAGGAGAGAGAGAGAAAATATACGTATATCATTTATATGTAGTGATGCGTTCTGTAATGAATAATATATAACAATAATAAAATGTAGTCTGTGGCAATATCGATAAAATATCCGATCGCAGATCAGTACGTGCGGAATTCAAATCCATCCTGGACTCGCCCATCACTGATGTCACTTGCTGGCGATGAAACTGACCTTCCTAAATGTCGGCGTTACAACTTTTTAACATGTAATTTATGTCTAAATTGAATTTAAAATATTTCATATATATATATATATATATATATATATATATGCCCTAAATATATATATATATATATATAAATATATGCATTATTGATAGTGTTATTAGATACTTTAATCAAACATTTGATATTAGTGAATCAATATTGAATGTTGGAATACAAAGAACGAATGTTGTAGTACAAAGATTTGATATTGGAGTACGTTGCAGGCATTTTGATTTCAACCCGTTTACCAAATAACCATACGGTGTTACTTTTTTGATAGTACATTAGAGACAGTGAAATCAAAGCTCAATTTAGCTTTCGTTTAATTTAGAATATTACATTCTTGATTATGATAGACTAGCTACTTTGACTAAATATTCAAATCTTAATTTAATTATTTCGATAATAAGGTTTGCTTTAGTCTTAATGACACTTAACCTAAACTATAACATTAGAATTTGTAATTAATTACCACAGAACCACTGAGGAATCATATGTTACTACATTATTGATAAAATGAGTCTTTTGGTCTTTTGATTATTATACACTTGTGAAATGGTTTCAGTCTGCAGCAAATGTTAACAATTCGACTCTTAACTGTTACTATCATACGATCGAGACGTTAAAGCAGACATTTTTGACGTCATATAGATCTCCAATAGCTAAAGAGGTTACCAACCCGGTATCCCGACGACTTGAAGTGTACCCCTCGCTTTGTTAGCGTCGATTTCATCCGAATGCAGAAGCACCGATCATACCCTTTACACGGGTTAGGGCTCATTACTGAAACTGAAATTAAAAATTTTACGTCAATATAATAATATATGCAGAACGTACGTGAATATTAAAATGAAAATTTATAATTTAAAATTGCAAATTTACTAAATAACTTTAATCTCTTAAGATAATAAAAGATTTTGATAACAGATTTATAAAATTTAAGGTAGCTTTAAGTAATAAAATAATAAAATAAAAATGTTATAACATTCATAAAGTACATTACATTAGAAAGTATGCAAAAATTCTAAACACCGCTGCTTGACAGAATTTTGATCAATGAAAGTTTAGACTTTTTAGGCCATTTAAAATAATGAATTAATATTTCCAATAGCCTAAACATCCCTTGCTGTCTGATCTTTCATGTAAAATCAATTCGTAGTAGTGTTGAAAGTTGTAATAGTCAAACTGTTCTTGGTATCAGATTTAGACTGGTTTATCAGATATTTTAATTGCAGAATTTTTAACTTTTTGATTTTTTCCTCATAGACTTGGCTTTTGAAGTTCCATAACTCGATAAACTGGAAACGGACGTTAAACTCGACTATAGACTTATCCTACCTCTCTCTGATGCGGCAGAAGAAGAAGAGGTCGTCGTGGGATTCGACGGAGGTTGCGGTGTTGGTCCAGCGCTCGAGGACTCATCATCAGACGAGGCTGTCGAGGTGGAGGCGGCGAAGTAGGAACCCTTGGGTGAGTTGAGTCCGAGCTGCTCAGCGAGTTCCTTATGATCGTTGACGTGGATGTACTCAAAGATACTGCTACCCGCCATCTCCACCTGTAAGATCATTGCTCGTTTAGTTCATCAGAGGAATGGCAGTAAAAAGTATAGAATTTACAGACCATTGAATGCAAATTAATATAAGCAGGCAGATACGTGAAAAGCGGTAACAATACAGCATTTTTAACTATTTTTAAATGTGGAATAGAGAGAGAGAGATAGAGAGAGGGATAGAGTGAGAGAGAGAGAGAGGAAGAGAGAGAGAGAGAGAAAGAAAGGGAGAGAGAGCTTAGCGAGTACCGTGCAATAGTAATTAAGATTTACAGTTTGTTTCCTAATCCCATGACAAAAATTGATTCACTTTTGTATACACAGTCACAAATTATAATAAGGTACTCTGTAATTAATATACACTGTACATTCAAATGTGTAATATTTACTGTAGGCTATTTATGACTCTAGCAACTGAGTTCAACCTGGGACCATTAATAGCTATGTCCAATTACTCCTACGGGCCGAGCTAGTAGAATGTCGGCTGATTGTCCGACTGCGATCAGCAGGTATATAATCCAGTGCTCTCCCCGTAACTTCCTGGGCTCATCCGTCACTGACATCTTTTTCGAGTGAGAAAACTGACATTAAAATTAGCTTTACCAGCTTTAACTAGCAAGCTTTCAAGACAAGAAACTGATGATAAATTACACCTTATCTCTTTTAACTGTTTCATTATCGACTGAAATATATTCTGAAAAGATCTCAACGAGTTGAGAGGGTGCATTTAGCGCACTCAGTTAAGCTGCGCGTCAGTTGAACGAAGCTAAGCTCCATCGCACCGGTTAGTACTTTGTGGGCGACCACCTTGGAAGACCCATTGTTGACAGCTTTGAAAGAAAATATCCCGAGGGTGTTGGAAGGTTATTCTTAAATTCGCGCCGGCTGCAATTGATGCGCCAACAAAAGGCAACGATTACTAATAACCATGGAGAGAAAAGGAGGAAATAACGAAAACTACAAGAACAGAAACAAAGAAAGGAAACTATGCAGCACATGCGGTATGTCATGTGTGTAACTGTACGAACAAAAAGAATTGTTCAACCAATCCTACTATCATCTTCCTCTAAGCCATTTATTCTGCTTAACACACTCACGGCATAGCAAGGTGAAAACTGCCTCATTCACAGTTCAGAGACTCGGAAGATTGAAAACCGAGAGCTGAATTAAATTGGAAGCATAAAATTCCACAACTAGGAACATTCCCGTCTCTTTCCAACTGGAAATTACTTTCTTCCATGTTCAAGTTTTACGATTCCCTTGGTAGCTCGGGGAATTAGGTGGCAAATAATTTCACTGACATCTAGCTATGATCTATTAGTCAATCAAGTTTTATATGTTGCCGCCATATCGTTGCTTACTTTGCAGATGAAAAGTTATCATAATTTTGAACAAAAGTGACATGCTATTCGAGCCGGAAACCGACGTTATAATTGGCCTTATCCTTACATTTTGTTATAATTTTAAAATTCTCAGTTAAATTAAAAAAATAATTAAAAGCTCTTAGAAACTATATCGATTCAAAGACTTAATCAAAGGCTTATTTGTTTAATATCTAAATAGATAAATAAATGAATAGTAATTTAGTTATTCTAATATCATTACATAGGCCTATATATTAATTTAATATTTTACGGACTACCATGGATAATTAAGTACAATCTGGAGCAAATTACTTTATGGAAATATTTCATTCTGTTCCAACATGTGGATTAACTGCAGTTCTTTCACTGTCTCATCTCACATGACCTAGGCTAATATGTTGCATCATTTTCTTTTGCATTTTATCTTTTCTCTCCACTTTATTCCTTTAGGTTGCATGATCGTAACGAAATAATCTTGTAAACGGGAAAACGTTATTTTAAACTTTCAGATTATGATTTGATATCTTAGAATACCATAAATGGCTTGAAAATGCTACGGCACGTAAATCTAAATTGTTGACCTCTTCACCAAGTCCCGTGCCTGTTATTAGACTAGGCGGTCATAGTCATGCTCCTCCATTCATTGCACTGCATCCATTGTTGCTCTGCTAATTTCTGTTTCCGATACCTTCATCAACTTACTTACACCCTTGATAAACGTCATCCGCTGTCGACTCTTGCTTGTTTGCCGTCTATATTCCTGCAACTGTAGTATTCTCAATAATTGTGTTCCTCATAATATGTCAGAAAAACTTGATCTACAGGCACCGCATTATGCTTTGTATCAAGCATCAATGTTGCGGAGTAAGCCAGCAATGTACAATATAGTCTAGTGACTAGCTATTGCCAATCTATTGACAATCTATTGTTCATCTATTGACAAGCTATTAACAATCAATTTTAAAGCTATTGACAATCTAGTTGTACACAATTTTCTAGGCACATTTATTTTATTTAGAAATTAGATTGTCAGCAGGTCGATGAGTAGGCTGTATTGAGGAATTCATCTTATTGGATGGAATGAAGATGTTCTGGCCATGCGCGACTGAAAGTTCGCAGAATTACTCCCCAGGTACCAAACAGTGATGTGAACATTAGGATGAACAAGACGTCGATCCAATAGAAGATCATCGCCAATATCTGTCCATGTCATGGCTTGAAAATGAATAATACTACAACGCTTTCTCTAGTCGATCCTCATCTGTTTACGAAAATGACGTAACGGAGTTATAAAGTGACGTAATGGAGTGATAAAGTGACGTAATGGACTAATAAAGTTACGTGATGGAATGATAATATGACGTAATGGAGTGACAAAATTAAGTCATAGAGTGATAAAGTGGCTTAATGGATATATAGTTAATAGTAATTTAGATCTATGTTAATGTCTACAGAGAAACAGCGTGCGTTATGATATTAAAACTTATGAATTTGTTAATTTAGCCTAAAGTCACCTTGTATAGTGACCACTTAGTGATCTGAGAGTAAAATAATAGAAAACATAATAGTAGATAAGAGAGCACTGATCTGAGAGTAAAATCTCGGACGTTCACTGGACTGGCTTTACGGAAAATGGACTAAATTGCCTAACGGTTTAAACATGTGATATTAGAAAGTGATAGATGTAGCATAGTTGATCATTTCACTATAATGCGTGTTTACTTTTTTTAGTGGTCACTTCAAAGTTTTGTAATAAATAAGTGTTACTGTCGAAGTTAAATGTAGTACTAATCAAAGGTTATTATCTCAAGTAACTACCAAATTATTGGCTAAGATTAAGTTACAATGTTATAATGTCTATTCAATTGAAAATGTTTGAAAAACTCGTTGGCTTTATTGGATGCTTATTTTTATTGTCTGAATATTTTAAGACCTGTTCAATCAATGCTCAGGATCTGTTTCACCCGTTTCAAGAATTATTTATTTCATTTCATTTCTTATTATTGCTCTCTCTCTCTCTCGCTCTCTCTCTCTCTCTCTCTCTCTCTCTCTCTCTCTCTCTCTCTCTCTCTCTCTCTCTCTGTCTCATTCTCTATTCCATTCAATTCTATTCCATTTAGCTCATTCTATCCTCTCGCAGTCAATCAATTCTCTCTCAAACGCTTTAGAATCCGAGCGTACAACAAAGCTGCTTGCTATATTTTACCGGAACATCTTTCTCCGTTCGCCATCTGATATCAGTTTGTGTGAACTGGCCGGCGATGACCCTAATGGCCATTAAGTGATACCACCAGACCACAGAGCGATGCCTTTTCAGTCCTTCTCTCCCTACTTCAACGTCCATTACTTCCCCCGCTGGCCTCTTCATCGACTTTCGATCGGTCGGATCGTCGTCAATGAGCTGGTAACACGGAGAATACCGAGCCGTCGGGTCCCAGGGCGCCGTTAAATCAGGAGGTAGCCTTCGAGATCTAGTTTGATGAAACCCGAGAGGAGGAAATCTCAGAAATAGAAAGATGTGTTTGAGCAGAGGCCCACTGACGGAGTGAGAGCCCCAAATAAACCCCTAGCATGTCTAATTTGACCTAACGTGTTCACATCACCAGTAGATTGCAACATGGTAGGTTTAATGTTTAATAGAATGTATTCGTGCTGTATCCGGGTTGCTGAAGAGTAGACCAACCATGGACTGCACGTGTCGTATAATGCGAAAAAGCACTAGGATAAAAAGCAAATCCAGGAAGGGCATTCGGTTGGTGAGTCCTAAGCTCCATCAATTGCTAAAAATGTTTTAATCCTGACCCTATTTAAAACTGGGATTCAGGGGAAGATTACGGATGCTGATGATGAATGCATAATGATGTTTAATGGAGTATTTTATGTTAACGCATCTCTATATCTTACAATAATTACAGAGTAACACATGCAATATACATGTATTATTGAATACACATCATAACGAGCATCACAATATCAAAACACTATTATCACTAATATACACCGTAGAAAAAATTCCAAAATCAGACTGATACTTAAAATAGATTATAATACTGAATTTTAGAGAAGAATAGAGCAACAATCTGCATTTAGAATTCTTTTATAAGGAATCTGGTGAATCAGAATGTCATACAAAATGTGAAAGTTCATTCCGCATATTGGGGCCTGCTACGGAAAATGACTGGTCATCACTTGAAACTGTTCGATATTTAATAATAGCATATAATTAGGTCTACAGAGCCACAAAATTGAGTTTACGCACACTCGTAATGTAATTTGTTCTAATTAAATAACACCATATCGATTTATACCATTTATCAGTTTTATGCCATTAAAATTACCAGGGTCAATTTACTGTAGCCATTAGATTTAAAATATATTAGTTGCTAGACATTTTCATCTCGTTCCTATATTTCTGTGCAAGTATCCCAAATGAAAGGCGCCATGTACGCTAGGATAACACTCAATATATCAATAGATTCGTTAAACCACATCTACATTTTGTATTATTATTTAATAATTAACTAAAAAAATAAATTTTATGTGGACAAAGGTAATTTTGAACCTCAAATATGGGGCATTTCAGCTTCACTTGTCTCTTCGCAATCTTCTTTCTATGTTTGTGTGACACTAACTACTTCAAGACAATGAAAATGAAATGTTAGCAAATTTTTCAGTGAATTTAAATGCGTACATGCGGTTCAACAGTAGATTTACTTACGAAAATGTGTCGTTTATGAGACTTATTGCAGTGAATAAGGAAATAAATATGCAAGTAATCAGCGCTCTATTATTGTTTGATGTCTATCTTGAACATTTGTAACTATGGCTCTTTTCTCTCTCCCTCTCTCTCACGTGTTCTGCTAAGTGATAGGTCCAAGTTACATATTAAAATAGCCAATTTCGCGCCAATATCCATAGAGAGCACCTCGTCAATCAGCAATTTTGTAATTACATAAGAAGCTATAACTATTGATATTTTGGTTTTTAAGTCTAACGTCTGTTTCCGTATCACAAGACATACAGTCTAGCAAGATCTGACTTTGAACCGTTGACTTCTGGCTTATCTAGCAAGTGTGATATTCACTGAATCGTCTAATTGGTACGTAAGCATGTAGCCTATAGCTTCAGAATATTGGCTTCTACGGATTGTTCACCGTTTCTTCTTCAGTTATTGCATATTCGCCCTTTACGACACGTGCAGTTTACAGTTGGTTTATACTTCTGTGGCCAGGACACAAGGCAAGAATGCCCAAAAAGAGCAGTAATCCTGAAATAGACAGTGCAGAATAGCGGATAAGGAAATATTTGAGCCCAACACGGTTTGAAGTGTTTGAAAAACAGCTTGTCACCCTTAGTGTCTCGAAGGAGTAATATCTGTCGAGAGGCCAGCAAACGCCTGGCCTATGGACTTTCAACGCTTCATTAACAGACCTCACACAGATTTCTCTACCGTAGTCCTGGATAATTTTGCTTTCGGTATTGTATCATATAAGAGCATAATAAAAAATCTTGAAGAAAATGCTACATGATTTTCATGAAAAGTTTTAGTTTTGAATGAATAAGCATTCTAGTTGAAAGAAAGAATAGTAAAGCTATAGGTAGTCAAAGTTAAGCTTAGTGTCTATTAAATATTTGTTTATTTTATGAAATCGCAAATCTACCAAATTGCAGAAATAATATATCAGTAAAGAGGTCAAACAAGTCAACTGCAGTTAAAACTGAATCTAAATTACACTAAATGAGTAAAAAATGAATAATACTTACTGTAAAGCAACCTAATGGTAGACTATCTATTTAAGTACCGTGTTTAATCCTAGGCACTGGTGTTTTAATACAAGGCACTGGTGTCTGAAAAGGCACAACTTGGTTTTAAACCGGTAATCTTCTGCTTATATAAGAAATGTGGTACAATGTAATTTAGCAGAGAAAAATAGGTAACTACGGTTGCGATGCTAAAAGAAAATGCTATAAAATATAATGAAGATCCATGACTAAATGTAATCCTAAGTTTCATCTACCGGAAGAAAGAAAGAGGTTGGAAAGTGTATGATTTGAATCCGACGTCCACTGCTTGAATCTCAGAACCTGACAGCTAAGGCTGATAACTTACTACTGTAATTAAAAAATGAAGCAGTCGTTCAGGAAATTTGAGAAATGAACCCCCCCCCCCCCCCAGTAGTTTCATGTTTTCATAAGGGTCGTATTATGCAAATATGGTTAGCCTAGATTGTAGTAGGCCTATACGATATTTTAGATTGTATTATTAAATACAAAAATCCAATGTGTCGGGAATAATGAGGAATCTAACCTTTTTCCTGAATTTAATAAGGAATATTTTAAAAATTATCCCCAGCTTTCTCGCTAGAAGACTAGAATATAATTTTATAAAAACTTGAGAAAAATAAACAAGTACTTCTCTCTTTTAGCATTGCTTAGTAGTTTGTCCATAGCATATACAAATCCTTCAAGTTTTGCTATCCTCTCTTTTCGCTCCATACCTATTAATGCTTTATCATCTCATCAAACATTTCAAGTCTCGGTCTTCTTCTAACTGCCTCCTCTTCTTTCTTCCTTCTGTTGCATCTTTTTGCAAATCAATCTCATTCGTATCGTATCATATCCCGCTCTTGTTTCTATAATCTGATCCTTAAACAAAATATCCCGTGGTGTGACCGACCAACTGACGATTAAATCAACCATAAACTGCAATTGTCGTAAGAGGAGAACAAACATGAATCGATGAAGGAAACAGGAATCACCTCAGACATTAGTACTGGCCATTGGCATTATTTTCCATTAGTACTAGCTATTGGCTACATTTAAGTATGAATAAGGTATAACCTTTTGTGAAGTGCTTATCATTTTGATGGATGGAGTGTTCTATATGGATCTCTACAGCCGATTGTGAATAGAAATAAATACATTGGACCTGCCACTTGGCAGAACGCTAGAGATGGAGAGAATCAAATTATAACACGTGAAATTTCATACCTGTGAGAGTCCCAGATATATAGAAACTGTCTCAGATATGTACAGAAATCTTCCGTCGTTAGAGAGTGCAAAGGCAAATCCGTCAAGAGACTAAAATAGACAAATATAACAGATTCAACATTAATTCACAGATTATGTAAAGTACCATTGACAGCTAATCGGATTTAGACTTTATTATAATTCTGCTGGCAATGTCTAGACAAGCAAATATATAAGCTAAGCTCGCTCAATCGTTTAGGTCTTTGGCAGACTAGGCTACTAGTTCTTCATAGCTTAAGGAGCTTAGTTAATTAAGGCTATGTAAATTATTAAAATAGTATAAGTATGTGATAAATGGTGTACTTCTTTTTCAGTTCAAGGTTAAATCAATGAAGTGTCCGGAAAATAAATTCAAGATAAGGTCGCGATAATTTCGATGACCTTGGAAGTTCTGAAATTCAGTAGGCATTACATGTGTAATGACGACCTCTATTTATAAGTAATCGTTCATATTATAATCAGAGTCTAATTGGGTGTTGTTGACACGCTTTATGCCAATTCCATCAGATGGAGATGTTTTCAGCCTTTAGCAAGCTGCTTAAATCTATATTACTACTGGCAGACTCTAGGTGCATTAGATGATTATGAATCAAGAATGGACCATGACGCCATTCGATTGTCATTGAAGAAAACGAATTTCAACCTTTAAGCCGTCGAATGCAGCACCTGTCTGTGAAATAATCCATAGATAGAAAATACCTTAGATTACTTCCATATATACTTCACTTACAGATATTATTTCTTTTGCTTTTCTACTACTTTTTTATATAAATTTCACTTACAGATATTTTCATGAAGTAAATTAACTCATATAAGAAGTGCCAATTAAGTGTTCAGTATTTAAGTCTCTTAGATATACTTTGTCTCTCTAATGAGTCGGTTTATGTGTCCTCTAGGTTTCATTTTAGATCAGTTTGAATACAGAGACTCCATCGAACTGGATTAAATGATAACATATTACTGTAAATACATTTTTCTCTCAGTAGCAATGGAAACTTGCTAAATTATCCAATAACGAATGAAACATTAAGCAGACAGAAAGAGAGAGAGAGAGAGAGAGAGAGAGAGAGACAGAGACAGAGACAGATATATATATATATATATATATATATATATATATATATATATATATATATATAGGGATAGATAGAGAAGGAAATCGTGATGGACAGATGGTAAGAAAAAGAGAGTGAGAGAGGCAGAGAATGAAGGAAAGAGAAAGTGAGAGAAAATAAACAGAAGTAGGCAAAATAAACCAATAATTTATTTATAAATGTTGTTATTGTGTTACACGATTGCTCAAAAGTACCATAATTATTTTTCTTTTAGTAAATAAAGTTTAGACAAACATTTCATACTTCAAAATAACTAGGTATAAACTATAAAGCGAATATTTAAATAATCTTATTATTGTACATGTATATTATTAAATTTCAGGCAATTTGTGGCAGCGTAGGGTCAGTTAAACATAGACCCTAAGCTACCACATGAATAGCATGAAATAAAATAGTCGTAACGTATTTTCAGATCCACATTAACAGCTGATTGAGTCCAAGGATCGAGTCCTGGAGAGCATGGAACAGGCGAAGCGGAAGCAATGTATGCAATACTGCAGAGATTATCTGCTTCACGACTGCGAAAAGAAAATTCGAGAACGGCCGGCGAGCAAACTCAATGAGGATGATTTATTATTTCGATGGCAGAAGTCAATAGCATGACACTTTAAGGCGACTAGGCTGGTCGTTAACTATATCACAGTACGAATAGGAGAGAAGGGTGGGGAGAGGGAGAGGGACGTACCCCTGCCCCGCATCCCTGGTTACTAGAAGGAATCTCATAGGAATTAAGTGCAAACAACGTGCTTCAGTCTATTGACATAGGAACGAATGCGAATATGATTTTGTGATATGCAAATTTGAGCATATTTAGATATATAAGATTTTCGGCGATAAGCTAAATTTGCTCAGACGTTATGAAATTCTAAAATTAGTTTTCTAACGAGCAAAATTAAAATTGCAAGTTAAAAATTAATATAATTAATTATTGCTTCAAATTAAGTTCGAACAATACAATAAAACAGAGTGAAGGAATGTTTTACATATGTATGCTATAAATGCTTCCCCGTGTTTTGTCCGAGTTTGCACAATAATGTACCAACCGAGAACTTTACGTGTCGTAAAAGACGACAAAGCGCTAAGATCAAAACCAACGTCAGAGAGGGCATTCGGTTGGTGAGCACCTATTCTCCAGAAATTATACAACATTTTCTATGATCCGACCCTAGTTGGACTGGAATTCATGGAAAGAAGAAGAAGATGATGATGATAATGATGATGTTGACGATAATGATGATGCTATAAACGTGTCAGATGTCCCATTTGCTGAGGAATTTAAAAATTATATAGGTATAATTAGGATAGATATAGAAAAGAGAAATATAGACAAATGGATTTTACTATTTTCATAATGCCAATGTCTGATATTTTTTTATGAAAGCTTATTATGTTATGCTCTAAGGAGAATGTCATCGATCACGTGATACAGATTTTCAAATTGACAAGTGATAGCTTCTCTTATGTAGAAAAATAAACCTCTACATTTAAAAAAAGAACCTTATTATGCATCTAAAGTTTGATGTGCAGGTTCTCCTAGACTTATATATATATATAAATATATAGGCCTATATAGAAATATATATATATATATATATATATATATATATATATATATATATTTAGTTATACAGTATGCTGCTTAGTACAACTTGCTTATACATATTTTATAATAATTATTTGATGATTAAGATCTTATTTTTGAATAGACGAAACACTCTTTTTATTTAGACAACGGCATATACATGCAGAGAAAAAGTCATAAATCTTAACTAGGCCTCCTGTTCAGAGAATCTTAGAATGAATGAAATCTTGCAGGTCGTTTGAATATGATATGCCAGTGACTGCGCACTAATCCTCTTATTGTAACATGCGGCCAGTCGGTTTCATATACAGCTGGCATGCGACAATAAATCAGAATTATTTATCCATATTCCTTATCCGTTACTTCCTTCACCTCGGTGTAAAACGATGGAGATACGTTAGGGGCTGCAACATTGAGTGGACTGGGCACTAAGCCCAGAAAATCGCCTTAGAAAGTCGCATCTGTAAGATTCGCTGTAAGAAATATGATCGCAGACTGTCGAGAAATGGTCTCTGCTGAAACGGTATTCTTTATTTGTGCGTACATTTGGTAAAATACGCCCAAAATTGTAGGTAGTTGCTCAATCAATAACAAATTTAAAATTAAGATTTAAATATAAATTAATTTCTAATTATGTCCATTTATGTAACAATTTTACACAAAATTTTTGTGAAGTAGTTAAAAGTTAAACGACATTAAGATTTATGATGATACTGTTTAGGCCTACTTTAAAGCTAATGTTAACGTCAGTTTTCTCACTCGAAAGCGATGTCAGTGACGAGCGAGCCCAGAATCTGAACCCTGGCTCCAGCCAGTTTCAATAATGCCACATTGTTTACACCGTTAAGTAGTTTTTAGCCAATAATCATTCATGTTGCCAATACTTTGAATGTCTGAGACTATGTCTCTCTCACCATTTTATTATCACTGATTCCGACAGCCTTATAAACAGTTATTTACAATTTCTTAACGTTACATGATGCACTCACATAAGTTATTTAGACATTCGAAATTTAGACAACCTCAATCGAATATGGAATTCCGCATCTTCGTTCTATGTATTAGAATAAAGTATTGTATCTAGAGTATTACAAGAAGGATTGAATCTAAAATATTACAAGAAAATATTGCAGCTAAAATATTACTAGAAACTTAGAAAGAATTCTCGCTGAAATATTACAAGAAAGTATTTTATCTAAAGTATTACAATAATGTATTGTATCTAAAGTATTGCATGAAATAATTGTATCTAAAAATTACAAGAAATAATGTATCTAATATATCACAAGGAAGAATTGTGGGCTATCTAAAATATTACATGAACGTATTCTATCTGAAATATGACAAGAAAGTATTCTATCGCGCAATTTGCATTACAAGAATGTATTTTATATAAAGTGTTACAAGAATGTATTGTAAAGATATTACATGAAAGTATTCCATCTAAAATATTGCAAGAAAATATTTTATCTTAAGTAATAAAAGAAAGTATTGTATATAAAGTATTACAAGAAAGTGTTGTATATAAAATTTTACAAGAAACTGAAATTATTGTTATAGAAACACATCGACATTGTAGTGAAGATCCTTTTTCATCCAAGTGACCGGACCTGGAGAACAACGGACGTACCGGACCAGTAATTGACCGGAATGACTCGTGTCAACAAATTGTCCGAGTCCGAGTCCAGACCTTCCGTCTCAGAGGCCCTGAAGGGGCTGCCGTTTCCCTAAGGGGCTCTCTCGGTCTTGACAGCCGGATGCGCTGAGGCGCGCCCGTCTGCGACCGTCTACGCCTGTCTTCTCTCGATCACTTTGCTACCTATGATCGAGGATCTAAGAGATCTAGCATAAAACATGTTCTCCAGGGAAATGTTTATTCATTCTGAGGCGGAATATGCAAATCTTACAAGAAAGGTGTTTAATTAAGTGAGCTATCGTTAAGGAATTTCTTAGTTGTAAGAAGGAGCTGAAGCTAAAATACGCAGAAATAAATTATTTCGGTTAGATTCATTTCAGACGTATTGGGTATTGTTAAAGTTACATAATCATGATTCTACGCATTCAGTAGAAGTAACCCACAGGTTCATCGGATGTTTGTTCTTCATTTTATTTTATTGTAGCATCATAATATATAAATATAATACTAAATGTCGCATAAAGCTAGCTTGCGCAAAATTCTAGATCTGCAGTAAAGAAGGAAAAAGTGTTCCAAGCTCAGACTTTGTAAGATGTACATTTTGAGAATTGCACTTTTTGGAGTGCTTAAAATTGTATTTTAAATGATAAATTTATCTCCCTCTATTAGTGCACTACGTAATGGCAGGTATATGGTTTATAACTCCTCCACATATTTCTATACTCTGCTTTCTGACATCGCTGTCGAGTGAGAAAACTGACGTTAACATAAGATTTGCAAGCTTTGTTCTCTTTATATCAACATACGAATTAATTAACAACTCATGAAGTATCCCATGTCTCGGTCTTCCTCTAACCTAATATATATATATATATATATATACATATATATAAATAATATATATATATATATATACATATATATATATACATATATATATACATATATATATATACATACATATATTTAGTATTAGTATCTCATTGATTTGATGATTTCTCTCTCTAGACTGTCCTGTCAAATTTAATACAAATAATTATAATTATCTAAGATTGGCCGGAAACTAAAAATTGCTGTTAGCTGCTAACGCACTACTGTGTGCTTTATAGAGATGGAACAGATGTGAAAAAATGTGCCAAAATGTTAAACATACATTAAATTGCAGTAGGCCCCATGTATATATATATATATATATATATATATATATATATTTACATGAATATATATATATATATATATATATATTTACATGAATATATATATATATATACATACATGTATATATATATATATATATATATATATATATATATATATATATGTATATATATATATATATATATATATATATCTATATATATATTTATTTACATGAATATATATATATATATATATATATATATATATATATATAGATATATATATTTATTTATTTACATGAATATATATATACACACACAAAGTAACATTATATAAGATTTTATTTTATAAGAGACAATGGGATGCTACCCAAATACCACAGTGCACACTCGGTAATTGCATACTACACACTTGAAAATTTCATATGCTTCAAAAAAATTTTCATTGAAAAAGAAATTTCAAGTAGCATACAAACTAGTAGCTTGATTGTAGTTAGAGAGCAGCGCTAACCTCGATTAGACGGCGAAAGCTCATTGTCGTGTACCACTAAAAGCCTAATAGATTGTTAGAAACTCTAATAACACACCTACAAGCCCGCGCACACACTCCATTACGAGCACGTTAATTTTCCACCGGCCTTTACGTCGTTCATTACGTTCGTTACGAACTTTACGAGGTCCTTTGTCCACTAAACTATCTACTTGCATCAGAGTCAGGCTGCCAATGTTCACGGGGTGATCAACATCCATTGTCATGGGTGACTGCTACAAATAATTTAACACTCTTAGCGTTTGTTTCTGCGCAACAGTTATGCAGTCGGAGTGGAGTCATATCGATAGTTGAACTTGAGGATCTTACTTGTAACAAACAGGCCTTTCATTTATTTAGGCAAATACAAATGATTTATTGACTGATCATTAACCATATTTCAGTAACTGTCTAACATTTCCGTACATTTGTGTGCAGCATTTTCTTGCTGCCATTCCATTCAATATTTGGTAATTAAACCATAATTAATTGAGAAATTGATGATAAAATTAAGGTATTTATTCTAAATAACAATGTAGAGTTACTAAACATCTATTTCTAAATCCAATAGACACTTTCATAATATCGATAAATTAATCCCGATTTCTGAATCTATCAAAACTCTGGCAAAATGTTAACATCAATAATACTTCATAAATTTGACACAGATTTTGCAAAAACTTTAGCTCCGAGTTTCATGTAAAATTAGAGAAAACAATGCCAAATTAAGAATTAAATGTTTGGTAAAAATAACAACAAGTAAAATAAACAATAACAACAACAATTAGAATGCTAATGTCGTCAACGACAACGTCGAGCACTGTGGAATCAGTCAAGCCGATGAACCAAAATCAAAAATTATCAACAAACAGTGCAAAAGCTTAAATTAATTATACTAAATTCCGGTCAGCAGATAAACTGCATAATCTATCATTTTATATTATGATTATTTTACTTTACTTTATACTATCATATTAAAATTTATATTACTAGGCACTGTATTCTGCCATTCCACCATTCAATCGGTCTAACTTTTTCAAGGATTGTGATATCTAGAAAGTGTTGCTCATGGAATTACTGCGACTGAGAAAGGCAAAGGATACTGGAGTGGAGAGAAGATGGACAGAGGAATGAAGACCTGTTATTAGGGCGAGCATAAATAGTCATTGAGGCGGCGAGTCTCATTATTAGCATAGCGCACGTGTAATGATAGCTAAGTGTTGCCGCATCAATCACTCTCGGCTCCGTAAATATAACAACAGAGTCAGATAACAACAGAGGAACCTGCCAGACAACAACGAGTTAAATCTTTAGTCAGTCACTCTTCTCTCTCTCTCTCTCTTAGTACACTGCCTACTGGCAGATCCATGGTATATAACACCTTTTCACAGCTCTGTCTTCCGTATTTCTCTTCGTGTCCACATACGAGTTGATCTTACACGCTATCTTGCTAATATACCACCATACCACTTTGTCACCACGTCACCATTCCACCACGTCACTATTCCACTACGTCACCATTCCACCACGTCACCATTCCACCACGTCACCATATTACCACGTCACCATAACACCACGTCACCATATCATCATGCCACCATACCACCACATCACCATGCCACCATATCACCATGCCACGACATCATCATGCCTCCACATCATCATACCACCACATCATCATGCCACCATATCACCATGCCACCATGTTGCCATGTCACCTCCAATCTACAGGAGTTCATTCAACCGCTTTACCGGTACTCATCTCATTTATTTTTCTCTTATTGGCACAGAAAAGATTACAGTGCTTCAAGAATGGAAAACTAGAGGACTATGTACCAAGAATGTACCAGATACTTTTGCTTATAGTTACTAGGCCATTCATAAACGCAGAAAATGCAATGAAACAAAAGAATTATTTCATTCTTTATTTGTGATAGAACTCATCAGTAATTTAAATGTAGTTTCCATACTGAAATTGAAAAAAATTCACTGGTTTACAATAAAACTCTTTAAACAAAACAAAAATCACTAAAAATATTCATTGAAATGAAAGCAATTCAGAGGCAGAGATTAACTGTGACGGGCTGGTGAAGATCGGATAATTGATCAACCGGACTGGGACTCGACTGGCGGAGTCATCCCACCGGCTGAGATCGGGACGACCCCGGTGTCACGGGGACACGACCCCGGCAGCCTGCTCGCCGTCCCGTCACGGGCAGAGATCCACTCAATCGGGTCCTGACCTCTCGACCCTGCTTCTCGATGAGCCGTCGCCAAGAAGATAAATGGAAATGAAGATGTCGCAAGACATGGTTTAACAGATTGAATTAAATCGGTCGGGTCATGGTGAAATCTGACGTAATGAAACTGAAAAAGTTTGGTTCATAAAATTAACACCGTTATTTCAAGAGATTGGGAAGTATGGAAACAGTGGAACAGATGAGAAATCAATGTAAAGTCAATGAAAAGACGTAAAAGGGTCATATAGGAGAACTTCGTACCGAAGTATAAAAGACGTATAGCTTGCTGTGATTAATTTTGCGTATGCCAAGATCATTAATAGAATTATACAGGGAAATTATGCCGTAGCAATATTATCTTATAAATGTGGACATAAAGTTTGAAGGAAGAAGAGTTGCGAATGAGAGATAGAGGGAATGAGAGAGACATACAAATATGAAATTTATATGTAAATGATAGTGAAAGAGAGAGAGAGAGAGAGAGAGAGAGAGAGAGAGAAAGTGACATAGAAAGAGAGAGAGAGTGTGTGTGTGATAGAGAGAGAGAGAGAAGATTGTAAGTAGGAGAAGGAGAGAAGGCATTGACGTAGAGACGCTATAAATCAGTGGCTAATGTTAGCTATTACAGCGCATCCAGGACGTGCCGCGCCTGTTCGCAGCTGAACGATATCCAAAGGACGCATCCGGCGCCTCGCCATATGAGAGCCAAATACGAACAACGAAAGTGATTTATTCCCAAAAGAAGTAAAGTTAGCCAACGAAATATCAGGCCTCGATTTAAGCCAATAATTGACGTCTCTGACATCAACCCTGGATGAGAAAACGGACGTTAAACATTTATAATTATTATTTTTAATTTAACAAAAACTCGAAATTCAAATCTAAATGTTATAACTTGTTGCACTTGAACTGTTGCTGTACTAAGTCAAAAAATAAATCAACGTAATATTCTAGTTTACTAATGTTTAGGGCTATTTGCAGGATAATCAAATGGATGCATAACATTTGAATACAATCCCATAGGATTCTAAAATATTTAAATGCGATTTAATGAGACTATATAGGTTAGCGATGAAGTTAATTGCTAGCCTGCTAAGCTAGGCATTATGAGTTAAAAACCACATTTGTGGTACGAAGGCAGAAGTTAGCCACAGCTTAATTATTTTTTAAGTTAAAAAATCACTATTAAACTCTGCCTTTAAAAGGTCAATTATCCCGAAGGGTTTTAAAACCATTCAATGAGGAATGATTCTCTGTTTTGAACTCACTGCTTACGGGCAGGTCCATGGTAGGCCTATATAACGCCTCCACTCTTCTCTGACTTCTGCTTTCCCCTTCATGTCTGCATATGAGTGGATCTATCTAAGTCATCTAACGTTCCTAATCTCGGCCGTGTTTACTGTGTAATTTTATATTTATTAAGTGTTAACAAATGCATGTAGCCGAAACTCAAAAGCCTACATTTATTCCATAACCTGGCAGTTTGAGACTTAGTCTTGCTCATTTGCTGAGTGACTACCTTACTCTCTCTCTCTCTCTATTTCTCCCTATATCTCCCTCTATCTATCTTACGTCTTATAAATATGGTAGTTTCACAATGATCTATTGGTATCTTGGATGAAAGAAATACCAGAGTGACCCGCCTGAGCAACTCTTGTTTATGATTGAGAAAAGTCTTACAATCAATCAATAAATCAATAAGAATTTAACGTTCGGTTCCTAGCCATAACTTCAAATTTCGCTGACTTGTGGAGTTAATGTAGTATTGTTGTTGATGTTATTAATTGCTATGCTAAAAACTGATTGTTTTGTTATGTTAATAAACGAAAACATGTATATCTCAGTTGCCGATAAGTTTGAGTGCGGATAAATTGTAGTCGATTTTATGCTGAAAGCTGGATTTGCTGATTGGAATCGATAGAACTTAGAAAGTATGATAACAGAAAGCAGAATTGTATAGGCTGATTGAACATCACTTACTGATTGAACAATTAATTTATAGGCTTAATTATTTTAGTATTAACTGTTATTGCATAACCTGGAATCGAACCCATGAGAGTCCAATCCACCTAAGGATCTGTCATTTAAAACTAGGACATTTAAAATGATATTAAAAGTGATAGATATCAACAAAGGTGATCATTTCACGATAGTCTGTGTTAATAGGATTGAAATTATTATATATTTCAAAGTACTCATTAATCTGTAATGTGGCTGATTATTAATATTGTTTCTTTTCTGCATCTAGATATCGAAAATCTATGCTTTATCAAGCTTAAAGTATGGCTGATTATTGGCCATACAGCAAATTGTTACTCCATGGTTCGGATCATGAGCGGAATGGTCGGGAATTGACAGCTGAGATGGAGCCGATAGCTTCCGATTACTCTGCGGCATTGTCTGCCCAAGGAAGTCATTTAATTTAAAACTTTATGCGAAGTAGAACATTAGTCCCAGAGTTTTATCGGTGTAGCTAATCAAAAGAAATGATTTATAATGATATAACTGTTAATAATATATCTGCATCTTAAGAGAAATTTATTTTAAATACACTTCAAGAAAATAATATTTAATTTGCTATGAAAATTAAGTAATAGTATTATTTTAAAACATTTAAAATTATATCAACGATACCGTAATTGCTTATCAAGGTATGTTATCATTGTAGTTGCAAATGTAAAACTTTCAAAAACCGTATAATGTATCACCTTATTCTCTTTTCTTCAGTTTATTGAAATAATAATATCCTCTTAACTTTAGCCAAAATTGCATAATCTGGTCCAATCATTGAAAAACTTGATAAACATTAGATCAAAAATGGGTGTAATTAGCAATGAAGCACCGAACTCAGCAATGAATATAAATGTAGCCTACATTTGACTATTCTACAATTTTCAAGTTTTAAATTTATATTTTAATATCTTAGCATACAATATGAAATTAACGTTCCTTTCGTCAACTTAAAAGCACCGTGAACGTGTTCTGCATCGCAAAACTAGACCGGTGAAATATAATTAGAAATACTTAATGAAGTAGCAGCCTGAAAACAATTTTGTTGCTCCACGGAATTCTCTGATCAGGAAAACAACAGAATGCACTGCAGTGAAATGAAACGAAACAAGAATGACGCCCTCTTTCATTTTCTTTCGCCTTTCCACACGAATCGAAGTCGGGGCGACATAGACGGAATGCTAAACGAGTCTTCTCAATTGAGTTAGCTCCGAGACCGCTGGCTCATTTAGTGATACCGGCTCCATCCGTACGCTCCATTCCAGGCTTAGAATTCAGGAGACTCTTTTCTTTTCCAGTATATTTTCCCTTCATTTAGTTAGATACAAAATTAGTGGCTATTTTTTCATGACTAATGATAACATAATGTCTTGTCGCAATTAATTTTGTTGTAAAAATGAAAATGGAAGTATCAATATAAAGTTTAATTTGAGGTAATCAAACTTGATATTTGAAACTAATAGTTTTCTGCAGCAATGGAATGGTGTTTTCAATAAAGCATAACCGTATTGTTGCCTTACTTTCAAGTTGCAGCTTATAATCCGGCTTGCACCTATACATCTTAATAAATAACAAGACACAGCTAAGTAATAGTGCATCAGAATTTTAATAAAGTATATGCATTTTCAAAAGACAGTTTTTAAAAGCAATTTTATAAAAGAAGGAAAATGAAAATTTTCAATAAAAAAAAATTCGAAAATTAAAATTATTTCAAAGCGAAACTTTGAGCTTCGACTCTAGCGGTAAACAGCTCATGCTTGAACTACTTGTAGTCTAAATTAAATTCAAGATAACTCAGCATTATCTTCCCCGTCAGTCGCAGAAAACAGCTCAGATATCGGGTGAAAAATGGTTCATAAAATCCAAAAGTGACTTTCTGCCACGATATCATGCGGAGTAGCAGATATCGTTCCTTCATAATATTGGCTATAAATTAAAATCAAGGCGGTTACTCGATACTTGAAGGATAAAAATTTGCAAAACTGTAATGACGCTGCAGCTTTTCTTTGACGAAGACATGTTCTGAAAAGTTTAGCTAGAATGAAGAGTGGTGATGTCGCTGGGAAATATTATCAATTCCCTGTGGTCAAGTGGAGACGCTGCCGGTGCAAACAATGTAAACCTAGTACCATATGATTCCTGCTTTCCACGAGCCTGGGGCCATTTGCTGGTAAAACTTAACAAATTTAAATTTAAGCGGAACCTTATCTCTGCGAACGAATATAATAATGATTTCCAGTGTTACGAAATCAAATAAAGTTTATTCCGAAGCGAACTTTTCATTTAATACTTTTGAAGAGGAAAGTATCTCTGCAATGCATCCTCGTAGACATATCATCAGCTATGACACTGCTATATAATGATCTCTTCAAAATAATGAAGGTATGATAAACATACTGTAGAACTTAGTGAGTAACTATATGTTTACTGATATATGAGTTAGAATTTAGAAATGTCGTCATATAGTTTTGATATATCGTCAGAATTCAATTAATATATGTGTGCAACAAAATTCATTAACATATTAGCAGCAACCCAACCCCCGCTTCAACTCACTTTCTGACTGAACGTGAATTGAAGTTAATATAAAAGGCAATAGTGCTAATTTACACTTGTCTTCGGAGATTAAAAACAATCGAAGAGCTGCGATAGTTTATGAGTAGTTATAAAACTAATATATAGAGCTAAGTTTAAGGTATGTTTCTGAGAGACCGGACGTTAGGGCATCGAATCGATGATCCACGGCCCATATAAAATATCTTAATTGCTTTCAAATTTGATAGCAAACCTGCAGAAATAAAATATAATGCTGAAAATTGTTGCTTCTCAAGTAGTTTCTGTTTCAAATTCTCGTTTCTTGTTAATAATCGTCAAGAACTGCATGTGAAATATACATGTACAGTTGATCATATTTATTTCAACTAGAATATCTAACCTGTTGAAAAAAAAACTAGTAGGCAACTGAAGCGTTGCCACAGAATAGCTGTTCAGTTTTAACAGAAAGTAGTGAGAAAGGCTTATAACGAACAGTCCGCACAGACGCCCTGAATTTCTCAATTTGCATATCATTTATTTGATCGAGGGCGTTACGGCCCGGCCCCGCATGGCCGCTTTGCTTTCTACCAATCATCTGGAGACCCGGGGGCTAATTTGCGAGCGCATCGGACGGTTCCCTCGATCAATTAAATCCTAATTGAAATCATCGACTGGCAGAAATCATTGCTGCATTTAATTTACGAGCGCAGACGCGTGAATTTCGTCCTCAGTTGAATAAAGAATAACGAAACTGGATTATTTAGAACGTTTTGAGGTCATTTTCGACAATCACCGTCGCTCTTAGTGCTCAGAAAAATGACAGGACAAGAGAATGACAAGGAATGACTTTCATACTAATTAAAGAATTTCTCCTTCACAATCAAGTTGATACCAATTCGTACTTCGTAGAAATTCATTATTCAAATTTGTAATATAGTTTTCAAAAATTTTGCCTCTAAATTGATTTACCAGTTCAATCCTCAGTTCTTGATAATGGTCGCCACGTACATTTACATTATGCGAAGTATGCAGTTGATCTATTCAACAACGGCATGGACGTACATTTTTTAGTCAGTAAGATACCACATTTTTCTTTACCATTTTAACAGATGGACAGGTAGCGCGTATGTCTCTAGTTTCCACCTCGTTCTACATTAACATTTCTACAAAAATGAGAAGAAAATCCGAGCTAATTAGTCACCGGTGATAAATTTAAACAAAGTATTAAATAAAGTCCTGTGTTATTTTCGGGTAACTTGAAGAATAGACCAACCGTGTAAATATGAACTTATCGTAGAAGGCGACATAAAACCAAGAACCAAACCAATGACAGAAAGGGCATTCGGTTGGTGAGCGCCTGGGCTCCAGAAATTGCAAAAAATCATTTAAACGAATGGATTGACTTATGATATATTGTGTGACAGAGAAGATTGCAGAAGGTCTATTCGTATCCGACGCACGTTAAACGGGGATTTAAGGAAAGAAGAAGAAGAAGAAGACGACGACGATGATGATGATAAATTTAAACAAATATATAACCGAATATAATAAGTAATCATTTAACACTTGTAAATTAATGCAAGTAAATTGTTAAATTTTATTGTTTGGTTAATTGTAGCTATAAGAGAAAATAACGTCAAACTGTAGTAATCTTATTCTAACAGCAAAATTTAGTAAACCTCTACATGTACACTGCACTACTATATCTGAGGCCTTCATGACATGAAACAGTTTCGCTTGAAAACTCTGCCGCCAAGAATAAAATCAATTCAAGACTGTATTAATTAAAGTTTGTAAAGTTTTACCTATGTATCTTCTATCAACGAACATATAGGGTATAAGAATATTAGATAATACGATTTGCAGAATAAGTCTTCATAGGAACTGAAGTACATCCTCCAATGCATGGATACCCGAAAGAATAAAACTAAAGAGCTATAAAGCCGCGTTTAACATCATTTTCCTTTTCGATTGCATGTCAATAACGAGAGAGCCATGGGATTTGAACCCTGCCCCTAAGAGTGAAGAAATCAGTAAAATATTTCAACGAAATAACTTCCGGAGCATCCAATAAAATCCAGCCTGTAAGATCGATGTTGAAGTATTTTCTTCAGTAGGAACTTAATTGAATTATGTAAGCGGAAAGGTTGGAGGTCGCCACCTCAACCCAAGCTAACTAATCCCTACAGGATGTTTCTACTAGAGAACTTCTCAGAGAACTTGAGTTATTTCCTTCATAATTAAAGTTATCACTTTAGGGTTACTTAAATTTTAAATTTGAGTATCGTTTAACATGGTTAGAATACTGTGTCCATAGAAATGAAATTTATTTTAATTAATGTAACTAACAGTTACCAACTTCAGAAAGGGCATTCGGTTGGTAAGCGCCTAGGCTCCAGAAATTGCTCCAACAATTTAAAAGAATGGAAAAGTCTCAAATAGGGGATTGGCTGGTGGTGTGATGTAGAATAGAGAGGATTTGAGACAGTCTATTTGTATCATGACCCCGGTTAAACTGGGATTCAAGGGAGGAGGATGATGATGAATGTAACTAACATGTTGTTTAGAACAAAGGCAAAATAAAGTTCTATGCTCCTATGTAGACTATATAATACTGCATGTAGACCCTATATGAGTTGTGTCATGCAAAACGGTACACCCAGGCCTAATTTCGTATACAATTTAGGCTCCTAACTTAAAGCTTAGAATTGAACACCAATATAGACTATTTTATTTATAGTCCAGATATACTCAGTATGGAACCCTGCAAATCTTTATATGGAAAAGAAAAGGTAGCTTTCTTTGTTAAAGAAAATAATTAAAGTTCTTTTGTGCATACGGATTTACTTTTTCTATAAAACAAGAATTATACTTCACCTTGTTTGTTTGATTAGACATTCAGACGATCAAAACTATATAATTACATACATACAAGTTAAACTTCAACTTGAAGGCTACGGACCCATCATATTCTCTCTCTTTCCTGTGGACTCAATTAATGTTATAGTCTGCGACATTCACTTCACTAAACTGTTTGCTCCTCTTGCAATTAATAATAATTATTTCTAATTAAACGGAAACTGCACTCATTCTCACAAACTATCGTTAGCAAATTAACACTATAATACAATTTTGATATAATTTTGATTTGCTTTGTTAATTTTTAGTTTGCATATTCTTTTTTTAGTTTGTATTTTTATGCATGCATGATGATCAACTAGATAAGTTTAGTTTTAACCGTTTTACGGCCTAGTGTGTGTGCATATTTGAGAGTATTTTTGAAATAAAACAAAGTTCTCTCTCTCTCTCTCTCTCAATTTAACACTATTTTTCTGAATCGAACTACAGACATAAGAAAACTAACTAATCGCAAAGGAAACAACGAGTACCACATGCAATCATCTTGTCAAGATTGATCTGAACATACTCGATACATTCTGGCAAGTTTTCTGGCCACTCTGAAATCCGGGCTTTGTCCCGGACGCGTGACCGACAATACACGGATGTCCCGGCAGTTTTAATCGAGAGGCTCGGAGCGTGATTTCGAGAGAGTCCGAGCCGGGATTCTCTGAGAGAGAATCACTCAATAAAACGATACATCTAGTTGATCCCATTGATCCCCCAATCAGTCGAGATGAAATTCCGAAATCCCTGCCAGCCGATACGGAATGAAATAAACCACTTGTTTCGATCCCGACCGGATCAGTTTGGCTCTAATTAGAACCATTTATCTTACAAGTAATCACGTCGGGCGGGTAGAAGTGTTTGGTTTGAGTCCCGTGAAAAATATCCGAAGTCTTTCGCGAGAATTTGCGTAGAATTACTTCCATGTCCGGAAACTGTCGTCGAATTTTAGTAAAATTTGATTGCAATGAGCTGCGCTGTTAGATATAGGTGTTAGTTGCGTTTGAATGGAGTTGATCATTATTTAAGCGTTGAGTCATTAATACTAGAAAGATACGTAATTAAACAAAATATGTAATTTAAAGGTTGCCTAAATAAGTCTTTTATGAAGAGATTAACTTACTGATCTTTATATCATGAATATCGAGAAAGCATAGTATGAGTAAATATACTTTGGACCTGGCATTTGGCAGAACACTAGAGAGATTAATTCAACAACTTGCACGGCCTTTAATTTAACTAATGTCTGCAGGAGCCATTGGCGATCTCGCTAAGATATTCGAATGAAAATCAGTACGTGCGGGGTTCAAATTCTGGGCTCACCCGTCACTGACATCGCTTTCGAATGAGGAAACCGGCGTTAACATTAGCTTTACCAGCTTTACCAAGAATGGGTTTCAACTGATCGGACATTGGATACTTTAGGCGACGCTGATTTAGGCAAAGAAACAGGAACATAAATATCTTGTCACCCATGAAACTAATTAAGCCTATTCCAATGTTAAGCATTAAACCTCGCGCAATTATTATTTCCAAACTTTGCTGCTTAGATTTAGGTAATACTGATTGTTATATGGAAATTCAATAGTTAAATATAGTCCATTACCGAATGAGAGTTAACTGGAGGTAATAATTTGAATCACCCCCAGTTGAGTGAAATGAGACCTCTGAGACTAGAGGAACATGACAAAGGAGGGATAGAGAGAGAGAGAGAGAGAGAGAGAGAGAGAGAGAGAGAAGGAGAGAGAGAGAGAGAGAGAGAGGGAGAGGGAGAGGGGAAAGAGAGAGGGGGAGTGAGAGACAGAGAGATGACCGAGAAGTGAGGAATGTATATCTATAACGACTAAAACAAGGGGGCAAAATGCAATATTTGCAATTTAAGAGAGAGAGAGAGAGAGGATCGAAAAGTGAGGAATGTATATCAATAATGACCAAAAAGGAGGCAAATGCAATATTGGTAATTTCAGTTTTAACGTAATTCTAGAAACTCTATCGAGTTATTCGTTTACTACAATTAATCATTATACTAAAAAAGATGCATAATTAAACAATTAATTAGAAGCAATTAATTAAAAATCTAAAATGAATTGCTGCTATAGAAGATAACCTATGATGCCATATTGCTATGGAGCATGGACACGTAAATAAACGTTTTGTTTTACTTAAAATAGTGGAGCAAATAATGAGTTGCCATTTGGCTGATCTTTATAGAGCTGATCATGATTTTTAATAATACTTTGAAATGATTTTTAATTTTTTTATTTTTGATAAGTTAAAAGAAATGTTAACATAAATAGAGTTTAAGAATCGTCTATGAGACCTTAACTCCAATCAGGCCGAATCGGTATGGACTGGAAATCTGTACTTGAAAGTCACAACTCAATTACGCT
Source organism: Enchytraeus crypticus (assembly GCA_905160935.1). NCBI lineage: Eukaryota > Metazoa > Annelida > Clitellata > Enchytraeida > Enchytraeidae > Enchytraeus > Enchytraeus crypticus. The sequence goes on from CAJHZI010000629.1 coordinate 388,497, forward strand.
ATCGAAGATATAGTGTCAATAAATTAAAAAAAACCCACTATTTTAAAGTATTTTATGTTATTTGTTTTTCATTAATTCCTACTAAACTGTTAGATTTGACCATCTTGCGTCGATCTATATTTGAAATTAAAGGAATAAAACAGAACAAATAAATTTTGCTATTGGCATATCGAAGTGCATCAAAAGCCACTTATGGACTTCATTTAGTCTATGCCTTATTAAATATAATTAAATTTTATTCTTTTAAGATTGTTAAAATTTATTCATTTATGTAATAAAATGTCGCATAATTATACCATTTCTCTTAAAATTAAATGCAATATATATAGTTTCAGTTCAGAAAACATCTTCTCTCATATAATTAAATGTTAAAATTCATTCTTCAATATGCTTTAGAATTGTCATTTACATCTAGATGTAATTTTACTACTTAATAAACGTATCGTACTTTTGCACATGTACAAGCACGTGGGCAGATTCAGCATGGCCCTTTTCGTATGGACCACTGCCATCCAGTCAGCGGAAAGAAAAGCCTCTTGGAAAGCGATCAGATACGGCGGAACAACCAGAGCGAGAATTTTACCGAACCGAACGGGGAGGACGTAAATCAGAGTCTAAGACTGCCGGTCTAGCGCCGTTCAGCCAAACTGACTGGTATAAATTCCCTACTTCACTCACTCCCTGCCGAATGCCACGCAGAGAAAATGCAATACTGAGGACTTGAAATCAAGGTGCTTAAAATGAAGATTTATACTTAAATTTTCTAAGCATGATATGGGATTCCCTTCCTTGACCAATATTTTCTCTGTGTCTTTTCTTTCTAATCCATGAGTTACTAGCAGCACGTAAATCTTCCTTTAATTTCCAATCTTTTGATTGGCTTTCAGAATTGTGAATTTAACACCCTTTTAAGCTTTTCGTTATTGATTGTTGGCTTGGGATTTGTTTTAAAGGGCTCTTTCTTATCATTGAAAATAGTAGAACCATAATTATTTCTGTTGTTATTGTCAATACTTGAAACAAGATGCAAAGTATCTTGTGCCATGTATTTCATCTTATATTTCTTAATTTATTTACATTTATTTGAATTCCATCCTCTTTTCTCCTTTCTAGTGTTCTGCCAAGTGGCAGGTCCAAGGTACATATTCCTACTCATATACTGCTAATCGTGAATCTTCACCGTTTGGAATATGCTCCATTTTTTTTAAAATTGAATATCTTACCGACATCGCAACTTTGACATTAACATTAAATTTTTTAGCTTTTTTAAAATTTAACGAAATTAGTTACCCGAATGTCAATTACTTTCAATGACTATAAAATAATCGAAAATCAGTGATTTCACGCTCAATATGTATAGCACTGATTTTTCACAGTTACATCTGACCCTACCCGATGGGCCAAAGAAGAATATACCAAACGTTAACTGTAGGCCTACGTGTCACAAGAAACGAGTGAGTGAGAAAGAAGGAGGAAGACAAAGGGAATTCACTTGAGCAACCACCTTTGAATAATTAATTTTAATTCGTTGATGCTAAAAGAACAGAATAACGGGGTCGCGTGCAAGAACAGAGCATGTCTTGAACTAAAAATATGTCATATAATATCTGAGGAGAAGCCTTTCACTTTTTGTTAAAATAGTCTATGTATAGAGAAGCTGCACTTTCAGAGCACTAAATGAAAGCCCATTGATTTGGAAAATACCGAGTTAATGGGTGAAAAAGATAACTCTTGAAACCTTAAGTTCAATTTTCAGACCTGATTATAATCTGCCTACTGGCAGGTCTATGGAATATAACGCACCCACTCTTCACATTTGCAAATATAATTCTTAAATATCAATTACACCATACTTAGCATTTCGGCAGGCTCTTCGGTGCCTGTAAGTTACCGCATATTCTCCAGTTCCTACAGGCTAAAGAGACAATAAAACGCGCTAAGAGTCAAACACATCTACATGGGCTTCATCTGATAAATCGACGCCTAAGGAACAATGACAACAACGGTCATAACTGCCCGTGAGCGTCTTTCACGTCATAACTCGAGCATTGATGCAATCAGTCACCCGGATCAGTACTTCCTGCTCCGTACTCCTTTAATCGACGATCTTCAAGTCAATCCCGTTGACCTCTCAAGTTAATCCCTGACCGTTAAACAACTGTTCTGCGTTGCAGAGGTTAAGGGTTCAGCGCTCACCGTCGCCCTGACAACTCAACATGACGCAGGATATTGTAGAGAGGTATAACGATGTAGATGGGCGCTCTAGAAATATTTCTAGTATAATATTTGTAACCCGAGAATAAATTTTAAATTTAGTAATTTATGAATTTTTTGAGAGATAGTGTGAAAGAACGATAGAGAGAGAGGGAGAGAAAGAGAGAGAGAGAGAGAGAGAGAGAGAAAGGGAATGAGAAAGAGAGAAATAAAAAGAGAGAGAGAAACTATGGTTAATATTATTAATCAGAGTTACTGACATGAGAACTATGATGATTATCGGATTAATCATATTGCTGATCTCAGATTTATGATTAATTTTAAGACTGACAATGCCAAACATTTGAAACTAGCACCAAATTATCAAAATATTTTCCTCATATTTCTGACATAATAAGATGTAAAGCGACAAGGAATTTGAAAACGGGCTAATACGATCTCTCATATGCTGAATAAATCCCTGCCATATTTGATGTCATAGTCATGTAGATCAGACAAATCGTTTACGTACTAGACGCATCGAATAGTGAGGCGACTTACAATTCCTAAGGGAGATAATAAGCAACCACTTCCAAAACATCATCTGTACCAAGATGGTTGTTTTAATTTGTTTAGCAAATGCAGATCAATGTGAATTGATCCACTTCTCAGTTGCTACATCATACTTTAGCAACCACAGTTCCTCACTTTACTAAAAAACTAACCTTTGACCTGCCATTTTGAAGCACACTGTGAATATTCAATTAAGCTTTGTCTTGAAGCTGGTAGAAATTAGGACGGATCAGCCTGTGAGGGCACGATGAGAACTCGACAAATGCGAGAATCAAGTGCCAATTAGATGCTCTGTTTATGAAGGCGGCTCTCAAGACAGGGCAAACAAGAGCAGTTTATCGACGGACTCGGACTCCTTTCCCTGTCTGATACGACGGGAGATCGGATTGTCGCACTGGCCCAGACACTCACTCGACAATATTTACCCTCTCTCGTCCCGGGATCTTATCTTCTTAAACGAAACGAACATTATCAAACATTTAATGGATTAGCTGTCGCGGAAAATGCTTGTGAAGGCTGAAAGAAAAATCTATGCGCCACTTGTAATAGAATAAACTCCGAGTTTTCTGGTGATAAGATATTCTTCTCATTTTCGTAAAGGAATTAATTATTGTTTAGAGAATTAAGAAATGGCAGTTTTACGTCGATAGCCTGCGTACATAGAATTTCTGATCAGATTTCTAAAGATTTGAGTTCAGCGAATTTTCTTATTTAATGATTGGTTACGTCGTTAATGATGACTTTGAACATCCTTATCGACTCTCTATCAGACAGGTTACATAATTGTTACTACTCCCTATTCGGAGTTCTATTTTTTCAAAAAATATTGAAAGCCAAGTTAATAAATCTACTTAGCAATCAAATATAAATGTTACGCCGGTGGATTGTTGTAATGGCATACTGTTCGCCAGAGAATCAGTAGATGCAGGATTCAAATAAAGCTCTCTCCCGGTCACTCACGCGTTATAGAGCAAGAAACGGCTCCCAAACTAGACATTAATCTTTACATTGAATGTCAACAATTAGTTAGACTGCTGTAATAGGCTTACAGTTTAAAATCTATAAAATCTATTGTATTTGAAACAAAATACCTACATCGATAAGTTTACTTTATATACATTAGCATTAGCATTAGTATTTGAATAATTTGACCATACACCTACAGTATATGTAACGAAACGTGTAAACATAGTAAACTTTAATCGACATTGTGAAATTATTTAAGGATATACATGTTTTTCCTTAAGTTATCCTTCAATGGCAGCCAATGGCACCAATACTGAAGTTCGTCTGGCATAATATGGCATTTCTATAGTCTTGAGTAAGTTCCATACGTACGCCACTTCCCCACCCTCCAATATCAGCCCTCGAGAGAGAGAGAGAGTGACAAGTAAGTGGATGACGGGATGAAACGTTCAAAACAATGGCAACTGATACATTGAAGCGTTTGCTGATAGCATTATGTCAATAAACTAGAGTTTGCTGTCGAGATCAGGCTTCCTACCATGTGGCCACCAGTAAAACTAGGCTGAACCTAGTTAGAACCATATAGCCTGCAGCAGAACTAGATTGAACCTAGTTAAAATCATATTGCCAGCAGTAAAACTAGGTTGAACCTAGTTAGAACCATATAACCTGCGGCGGAACTAGGCTGAACCTAGTTAGAACCATGTAGCCTACAGTAGAACTAGGTTGAACTAGTTAGAACCATTTAGCCTGAAGTATAACTAGTTTGAGCCTAATTAGAACCATGTGGACTACAATAGAATTAGTAGAACCTAGTTAAACCATGTGGACTACAGTAGAATTGGTAGAACCTAGTTAAACCATGTGGACTACAGTAGAATTAGTGGAACCTAGTTAAACCATGTGGACTACAGTAGAATTAGTAGAACCTAGTTAAACCATGTGGACTACAGTAGAATTAGTAGAACCTAGTTAAACCATGTGGACTACAGTAGAATTAGTAGAACCTAGTTAAACCATGTGGACTACAGTAGAATTAGTAGAACCTAGTTAAACCATGTGGCCTGCAGTAAAACTGTGATACATTGCAATGAACAAGTTCACAATTAAACGACGTTTCAGCGTGAAAAATAGAATTGAGGATGTAACTACTAAGGCATAGTAGAAATATCAAAGTTAGGTATTCGAACTAACGTAAAATAATTTTTCATGGACCCATGCACAGTTATATGTGTAATAAAAATAATATATTCCTAATCTCTAAACAATGCCATTCAAAGTAGGCCTATCATTAATGAAAATGTAAACTATTCAAACATCTGATATGTTAATGGATTAATAAGCAATGAATAATATTAAATAATAATAAAGGTTTAACGTCCATTTCCTCATACAGGGATGATGTCATGGAAGAGTTATGAGTCCATTTTAGAGAGTATTTCTAAATGATCTTTGCAAAACTCTGACGCTAATTAAATATTTAAACTTTAAAGCTAAAATGTAACTTGCTAATCAATGTGCGAGCAAAGCACGTAGAACGGGATCTTTTCAGAAATAATACAAGTAAAATATGAAAATATCTCACTGTGAACAATAAATGCAGATAACTAATAGGACTAGAGATGGCAGCATTGTCTCACGCCGGGTGTTCTTCTTCCTGAGTCTTTGCATAATGGCGGAAATCTCGTTAGCTAATCAAGCCGACAACGCCATACGTTCATGACGACAAATTCTTTCTTTCGGTCGTGCTACCGGCATGTAAGATTGGGTAAAAGAAGATGGTTCAGTTTTGCGGAAACCATGAGTGGGCGAATTTCTCATTTTAGAGAAAATTAAAAGCAATATCTTATTTTTAATTAAATAGTTACGGTAAGGTGAATAAAGTAATCAGCATTCAACTGATAAGTATATATTTTATATCCTAATGAAGCTAAGGCTAAGTATAGCGGCAATTTCCTGCTCGAATATAATGTCAGAGACGGGGAGAGACTGGGCTTGGACCCTGAGTATATTGATCAGCTGTCGAACAACTTGAAAATAAGCCACCGAATCAGCCCTGTGGCTTGTAGGTTTGTTAATATGAGAATCAGCAAATGTCTGCTGCAATGTGGTCGTTTTTAACGACTACATTGCCGCAGACCCTTGAATTATTTCAAGAAATCAGTAAACTCTGTAGAATCTTCATACTTGCATCCTAAGTTTTAAAGAACTGAAAAAGTAAAACTGTTAAGTTATTCCTGAGAGGACAGTGGGATCTACATCAAATGATGTCAGTATGATTCACTGGTTGGATTGGAGCCAATAGCGATGTCGGTAAGATATTCGACCGCGGATCAGTATATGCGTGATTCAAATCCTGGGCTCTGCCGTCACTGACATCTTTTTCGAGTGAGGAAGCTGACGTTAACATTAGCTGTAGCAGAATTACGTTAGAACAATTTTAATATTTTCTTAAATTAATCGGCACGGAACCACGAGTCAGGTAATGCAAGGTTTCCTTTTCACTATTCTACTGTACACACTGATAACAACAGCTGCATTTGCCTCATAGTTACTCAACTGTTGAGTGCTCAAGTGAATGTGGCACGTTATTAATAAATGACACCGCGATGTGCTGCACAACTCCAAACGGAAGTGGAAAGGATGGTTGAAAGAAGCTCAACGGGATGTAAACTGAAAAGATTTCTTGAATTAGTCACGCATACCGTTAAATTTCATGAAATTGAAAAGTTGCAATTAAAAACAAGCAGCATTCGTGATTGGTGGATGTTTGTTTCAGCAGTCCAATTGACAATTGTAAAACTAAAACTTCTCTGCAGAACGTGTTCATAGAAATTAAATGGGGAAGACAAATGGTACAACATTATTTAGTAGAATTGTTATTAATTAATAAGCAATATGCCTGTCATAACTGAACAGAACATTTATCTAGTAAAACAATGCTAATTGATTAATAATTATTAATTATTTGCTCATTAATTTGAATATATCTTCAAAATAACGTGTAAAATAGGCATCGAAAATTAAAATATTAACGAGAAATTATTTTGTCACCTCTAAGCAGGCTCTTGCTAGCGAAATGATCATCCCATGAATTCTAATTCAATGAAACTGAGAGAAGAATTAAGGCTAAGTTATTCAAGAACGTTGGCCACTTGATATCATGAAAAGAACATCCGTGATGATATATTTCACTTTTAATATCACAGTTTAAATGGCTAGCTAAATTTTCTGTTATCAAGTTACCGGTTATTCGATAGAGCTCATTCTTCTACAAACTTAGCCGGATAGCGTACAAACGGGACTACAACTCACCATTACGTCAAATATATAAGCAATCATGATGTCATGTATGACATCCAAAGCAACCAAAACATTCAGCAATAGGCCTATATTGACATTCAACTTTACATAATGTTTTTGTAGCCAGTAAGAATGAAGTTAAGAGTGTGATTTAAATAAAAAGAAGTATATAAAATATATTTTTTAAAATTAAATGTATCATCAGAAACTAAAACACTATACCGTTTAGCTTACTCTAAGGACAGATTATTGTTTCGAAATGATGTCATCTGATATCTCATCAAATGATATAGCTTCATCAATGAACAGGCTAGGGATAAAATTTTAACCCGCCTCTAATTAATCTCGAGAGTCTTGTGACACAAAAATGATTGTTGATTTTAAGCATGTTTTTCTTTTTTGGAGGAAAAAAATAAGCTCAATCAAAATATAAAGGGACAAAATTAAAAATACATAAGCTTAAGAGACACAAGAATGCAGTGTTTTATTTGAATTACGCAGGCTTCTATTAAATGATTAGGCTCCATAATATCAGAATTACAATTGTCACAGGTATAACATTGATCTGATCCTTTAAATGTTTTATAATGAATTAAACAAATTAGACAGACAAGTTATATCATAATTATTGGTCACGTTCTATTTCATAAATCAAAGATGATAGTCCGCTTGTTTATAGATAATTAATGCATCGGCACTGCCTATACAAACATTCAAAGTTAACATATTCCTAAAGAGCTGATGCGATAGATATGCGCTCTTAAGTAGCAACACTTGAATGTCGTTTAGAATACTTTGATTTAAGCCTCCTATTTAAGAGGATACAAAAGACGATCAAGTGGTTGTTTTAGCTTCTTCTAAACATTTTTGCCCGCCTCTTAGATTATACAAAATTGCTAGGCTCTTGGATCATATCAAATTTGCTGTCCCCTTAGAGTAGACAAACATATCTTTAAATGATTGCTTTTGTCTGATCTATGAATTAATGACGATATCGATCACATCGCCAATCAGTGTAATTAATAATACGTTAAATGTTTCAGTTTGTGTCGTCATGTAAATCCTAAACCGTTTATCTAAACGCTCCTCCACTACTTGTTAATAATCTATAATCACGATTCCTGAGCATTATGACGTCATGACAAGCAATTCACATATATACACATCTTCACGTATTTTGATATGTTCATTTACATTGAAGTTCGTATATTTAATTTACATCTTTCTTTCTATACTTATATATGTATATATCTTCATCATTATCATCATCTTCCTTTGAATCTCAGTTTAACTAGGGTCGGGAAACGAATGGACATTCTTTTCCATTCATTTTAGAAAATATTGTAGCAATTTCTGGAGCCTAGGCCCCTCACAAACCAAAAGCCCTTTCATATGATAGTTTGGATATTAGTGCCTTGTTGTCTTTTACTACACATGCAGTCCACGGTTGTTCTATTTTTCAGCTACCCGGACATAACACGGGTTAATTATGTGTATATATCTTATTGACTTACAATAACTATAGCAATTTTGACACTCCAAAATATGCCGGATGATATGAAATATCGTTGGTAAAAATTCAGGCAGTTATATAAGTTACAGGAAAAAGACAATTCGTTAATGAACCAGCTCCCATTCAATCGTGGGTCGTATATGTGTATATAAATGAATATATGCGCATGAATATCTCGATTAACTTAGACCAATGGATGTCTTCTGCGCATATATAGACAAGCCAAAGAATAAGTAATGCCGTAATCCGCAGGACAATTGTCAATGATATGTGTGCATATATTTAATGCTAATTTATGTAAGAAGCAGACTTTGTCAAACATTTTGACATATTACTTCCTAAAGAGTTATGTTAAGTGCATAGCTGTCATATTATAAACTTACAGATGACACTAACATTTTCTTAGCGTAACATCTCACAATGCATATCACTTATTTCATCTAAAATCATCATCATCATCATCATCATCATCATCATCTTCGTCTTCTACATCTTCTTTTGAATCCCAGTTTAGTTTTGGTCGGAATTAAAATTACAAATAAAGAATTACTTATTATTTTCCAAAAAGCTAATGGAAGTAGGAAAATTGCCATTAAAGAAATAGATTTCATTAAGGAAAATATTAACATTTCTAAATTAATTACCTGTAATATATGAGTGCCCTGATGTGTTTCGAAGATGTCTTGTGCCAACACAACCGAATTCCTTCTCTGAACGCCACTGCCTGTGTAACAACAAGTAATGTATATTACAGCTCAAAGTTAGCTAATCTTAAAAGAAAAATATTTTATTTGTATCTTAGAAAAAACTTTGAATTTCACGTTCGTTTTACTCATCCGAAAACCAAGGATAACCTTCATACTTAGTTCTTTTAATATAGCATAGCTTTTGGCGTAATTAAAATAATCAATAAATATTCAAATTTGAATCAATAACAATTGTAATGAAACTGAACTTAAAATTTTCATGAAATTCATAATTACAGTTATAATTAGAATTCTAATTGCAGGCAGCGTAAGCTGCATGTTTTAAGCATAAGATATCTCGATTACTGCTTTACGATATACGGAATATTAAATGATTTTAAACTTGCTGACCTTTAATATATAATATTATAAAATTCTACATGCATATTTTAGTATAAGTATTTTTGCTCTTTATCCGACCATGGGCATTGAAATAATAATTAGCTTTAATAATTAATTAATAATTAGTTTTAATATTATTATTCATTAACTTTGTTATCATATTATCATATTCAGAATATTTTCTAAAGATTTGCAGAATGCTCTTAAAGTCGATTAAATAAGTTCTTGTGAGTGAACAAAAACGATCGGATTTTAATTCAGAAGTCTATTCGAGGAGTAGAGAAAAATAACTGCGTTTATTTCATAACTGAAATTTCGTTTTCAAGTGATTCTCACTATATACTTTTAAAATATCGACGCAATGGTTTGCTAAAGTAATACGAGCGAAAACTATACTTTCTAACAAAAATTGTGCAATTCGAACTAAAATTTGCATTCTAAAATTGAGATTTTCAAAGGTAAAAGGACTCTCCTCAAAGTTGAACGAACACCGGTTGGATTGCAACTAAGCCACATCCCTACGAAGCATCTGCTGTACGGTACAACTAATTCAATAGCTGAACTGCGGATGAATCAATGAAACAATTATGCAAATCTGGCGACAGTTTATGCAACCATTCCGCTGAAGGAATATCAAATATGGCGGACGAGAAGTTCGGATCTGACAGACACATGGTATCCAGAAGAAATTTTCGAAGGCGTTCGATGTAATTGTCACACAGCACCTGATTCTCATAGATCAATTCCATACAAAGCTTAGCAGGTGCCCCGTTCAGTAAATCTCTAGTACAGGGGCCTACTATTGAATAGGCGCGCTCTCTCTCTCTCCGTTTCCTCTCTCTCCCTGGTGTTCTGTCAAATGACAGAGCCATGGTTCATGTTACTTTTCACAGTCATGCTTTCAAACTTTGTAAAAAAACACTCCATCGATCATATGTCCAGTAGCATTGCTCTGTCACCATTGCTATGTTGATCTAATTGCATGAGCTGAACCTTTGCGAAACATTGGTGTAGCATTTGGCATGGAAATATGGCCTCTGATTCTTCATTGGCTTCCCTAGTTAATGACTAGTCGCCTTTTACAATAGGTGCAGTTTACATTTGTTTTATTCTGTGTTTTGTCCCTGGCACAAAACAGAGTAATGAACGTTAAGGTAAATATCTTCCAGCATTAGATCAGTAAAACTTATGATCCAACCATCATAACACTGAACGAGTTAGTAAGAACCGGTTAAAGCATATCGCAGAAACATCGATAAAACGTCATACAAGATATTTTCCAAACTGAAGCAAATTCAATCAGGAGCAAAATCAAAATGATTGCTGTAGATTTATTTTTTGGTCGTATGGCTAGACACCTGAGAAGCATCAAGTTATGTATATAAGCGATGGATAAAAGAGCGCGAAATACTCTAAAACGAAGAATAGGAAAATATATATTAAAAAGTTTAATGATGAAATACAAATTGGCTTCTCTGTTACTCATTTTATTAATAAATGAATAACTCAAAATTAAATGATCATATTCGATAGATCAGTTTCTCAACTTATGGCAATACATGTATTATGCGTTACAAACAGTCCATTGCACGTAGCTGAGTTTTATGCAAACGCAAGAGTTACGATTTTGTTTGATTTATTTTTAAATAGATGTTTCATTTCAGTTAATTTCAGGCTATTTTTCTAACTAACAACAATTTCATCTGATAAGATTATACAGGCTGCAGGATTTAATTTTGAATTTGGGATGATACCGAATAGGATCCCAGTGGGATTGGATATTGGACAAAGTGACGCAGGTGCACAGCTTGAATCTATTTATTGCTCTCTAGCATTGCTCTGTAGTATTGCTATGTAGCATTGTCCAGTAGCATTGCTCTATAGCAGTGCTCTGCAGCGTTACTCTGGAGCATGGCTCTGTACCATTGCTATGTGGCATTGCTATGTGGCATTGCTCTGTAGCATTGCTCTGTAGCATTGCTAGGTAGAATTGCTCTGTAGCATTGCTCTGTAGCATTGCTCTGCAGGACGTTTATTGGAATTATCCAATAAACGTTTGATCGTGATGATCTTTTAAAAAATACAACGTCTAGAATTCAGCAGGATTTTCAGCATCGCTATATGAAATGTAATACACATATTAACATTTATGCATATATTACATTTAGCACAAGAACACACGTGAAAGGAAATTTTAGTGATGTCTCTTTTAGCGGCAGTTTCCTAGACAACTGTAGGTGTTATACGAACATCTTTACCGAGTTGATCATAAGTTTTCCACATTTGGAGGCGTCCGAAAATATAATTAAAGCGCCTTCGAAAGTTCCACTTAACTCGTTCCTAATCAATCGTAAGGCATGACGTTCTGATTATTTTTCACTTTAGTCAGATGACCGTCCATGGATTTTATATTGACCGTGTCAAACAAACTTCGGATTCAATATTTATTCTGTCTATTTTATCAGGACAATTAAGAATAAGAAATTTTTAATCCGCAATAGAAACTCAAACTATCTAGATTCCTAGATATTATTGAGAAGGAATAATGAATTGCAAGAATTTTGGTGAATAGAGACCTTATAAAATACTCAGGTCTGTCTGCTTTCATGCGCTAAAAATCGTTCAATAGATCAGCAAGTTATTCCCTTCACAAAAGGCTATGCCTTATTCATGTAATATGTAGTCTATAGCTTGCAAATATTCGGCAGCGAGGTGGTTTCTGGTTGCGTTCCTCAGTCCTTGCATAGTCGCTTCCTACGACACATGTAGTTAACGATTGGCCTATTCTTAAATGGCTCCGACACAACACGGGAATTTATTAATTTTCAATACATTTATGTTCATTAAAGTCTCATCTGTCAAGCTTATTTCTTCCTTTATCTATGTTTCTCATTGTCATCTTGGTCCTTTTTAATCTGCTCACCGTTAGTCATACTTTTCATTATCCCCAGTCTCTCTCATTCATTAGCGCTTTGAAATGGCAAGTCCAAGTTACACATTCATGCCCAGAGTCTCATTTCATACTAAATAAAGAGCACTCCATGGTTCATCAACTTAATCTCTTCTCTCAATGGGCTATGCCTTAGCCTTACGGCATAAGGCTAAAAAATAGCCCATTAGGGCTATGCCTTAGCCCTAAGGTCTAGCCCTTAAGACTATGTAGCCTATGGCCATAGGCTACATAGTCTATAAGTTTCTTTCATGTTATCGATATATTTGTAATTTACTATGAAACTTTTAAAAGTATTAAAGCCCAGTAAACGTTAAGCATAGGTCATAGGCTACGATGCGGCCTATGGCCTATGCTTAACGTTTAATGGGCTTTAATACTTTTAAAAGTTTCATAGTAAATTACAAATATATCGATAACATGAAAGAAACTTATACCTCATTCCGTAATTTTTTAAAACAAATTTATTAGAATTGAAATATACATGCCAACCGATCGAAAATATACCGGTGCAATGTTATTATGAGTAATGCTTGCGCAAAAATATGTGACAAAATATTGGATTTAAACATTCTCAAACTTAATATGTCTAAGCTAAATTTACGCGAAGTAAATTGACAACTAAAAAATATGCTAAATATTAAAAGAATTGACCTTTATATATGTCAAAATTCATACAAAAATATCGGTCGATTTCTTAATTACACTTTATTTAGCCTACACTACACCATACACTTCCGTTTTTGATTCAAACATGGTGGGCCGTACCAATTCCATCAATCTAGAAATCACTGTGAAAATGAGCAAGTCCGAGAACTTGCCTTATCTTCACTTTAACGTCATTTCTCCGCAGAAACAATCTATCACATTTCTCTCTTAGTTAACCAAGTTTTCGCACCGGTTCCTCCACTCCGGACTACTGGAACCCTTGGGAACTTCGCACCCCCTATCCCATCCACCCCGGAGACCATCTACGCTTCTTAGGATAATTTACGTTTTACTGGTTTATAGCGATTCACACGAAAACTGTATTATCCGTCGTATTTTCTTAGATATTGAAAATTTATTCAAAAAGAGCCTTGTTTGTAAAAATATAAATTGATTTTAGTACTGCCAAGCAACAGAGACAAAGTATGGCAGGAGTTAAATTTTAATTCAATAGTGGCCTTATTTTAATAAATTATAGTAATTATTAATAAATATACCAGCTATGTGGCCTAGCAAATAGCACGCTAGTCTTACTAAAAGCCGCTGCAAGTTAAAATCTCAGTGAGGCTCTAATTTGAATATACCCCTTCTGGTAATGAGCAGAGGTCAATCTAGGCTCAATGCTACAACTCTAAGCCATATACTCTATTAGCCTAAAACTATTAGCTACACTGTAAAAATGTGGTTTTACCCATAGAAAACAAAGACATATCATTGGCTGGAGTGGAATGGCTGGAGCCAGTGGCGATGTCGGTAAGATATTAGATCGCGGATCAGTTTGTGCCGGATCAAAACCTGGGCTCACCCGTCACTGACATCGCTTTCGAATGGAGAAACTGACTTTAAATTAGCTTAACCAGTTTTTATCGTTGTAAGGCACACGTTAGTGCCTTTCGTGTCCTTTTTCACTTTATCTCCATGTATTTCTAGTGTACGATTTTTCCGAAGTGAAATAAACGTGATTCAATTCAATTCAATTGAAAATAATTGAAGTACAATGGAATATAATATACAAATATCTAAATTTCCCCCAAATCATTCACGAAACTCATCTCCCCTCCCCCCACAGCAGCTGTCCCCTGGATATTGCTTTCCATTCTTCATCGTCGAGTCGCTGAAGAATTATGACACGGGTCAAGCCCGGGTGACCATGTGCGGCGACCCGGCACCACCCGGTCCCTGAACCTGCCCCAAAACACGCTCTCCCGGCCCCTAGTGAGCCTCAGGGGCCGCGGCCTTCTGACAGAATATGATGTGCTTGTACTACGTGGCGGGACCTGCAATTGAACTCTAGACCTATGGGTTGACTTTGAGTCTCTTAAGCGAGAGAAACTACGAGAAGCGGTGGACTATTAAACGATGTGAAGGCGACTATGGATGAAGGTTCTGAGGTCTATGGATAAGTGAGTTTTCGATGAATTTGATTTATAGAATATAATTTCTTTAGAATTACGAAATAAATTTAAAGAAAAATTACGTTATATAATTTTATCTAGAAGTATTTCGTTAGTTTTATATACATGTATTTTAATAATTAGGTATTGTAAACTTTCACGAATGTAGTATGAAATGCAACTATGAAAGAAAACCCTAACTTAGGCCTAAACGCTACAATTTCCTTAATTAAAAAGCGAACGAAGATATGGCAGGACTCAGGAGATATAACAAAATCCCTTATTATTAATACTTAATAAATAATTAATCAGTCAATAATAAATCAATAATTTATTAATTAATATTAAATAATTAATAACTAAGAATTACTTAATCGACAGTATACTATATCAAGTGTACGTACATGTAATGATCTTTTTTAGGGTTTGTCATTCGTTCACAGTAGCTGTTGATATTGGTACCTTTTTTAATTCATGTACGTGTATAAATAGTAGGATGTTCTTCATTGACCACTGCTTATCAGAAAACATAAGTACAACTTGTAAGAAAATCTAGGAAATATCTCAATTATTATACAATAATAGAACTTGAGTGCTTATAGAGTATACAAAGGATAATGCATCAACACTTCAATAACTATTATAATTTTCTGAATTTCCAAAATTGTAAAACATTTTAAAACATTTTTTTTCCAAATTGTGGCAAAAATGGAGTAAATATTTTAAAGATTATATTAAAAATAACTCACTGTTTTCTACCAAATTGATATGAGCTCTACTCTTACTATCTTTCTCTTTTCTTACATAGTAGCAGTAATATGTTGTAGTAAATACTACTCTGATCTAAAGTTCTGATTTCCATTCGGAAATAGAAATACAACGCTGATGTTAAGGAGAGATAGAGGCGGAGTAATTTCGCTGTGAGATTCTAGAATAGGATTATGACAGATAGTCTTGCCGCCGTGTGAGGGATTCAAGTCCTTATTCTAACGGAGCCGCTAGAAAGGTAGGGAGCGAAAGATAAAGAAACACAAGCATACAGAGGAAAGGATATGTGACGCTATATAGATGCAAGAGAAGGAGAGAAAGACAGAGAGAGAGAGAGGGAGATAGTGTGTGAGAGAGAGAGACAGAGAGAGAGAGAGAGTGAGAGAGAATAGCGAAATAGATAGCAATGAGAAAGTGATTGATAGATAGAAAAGAGAGTGCGTGTTTGTATTATACATAAAAAATGGTATTACAAATAGGTCTAAATGGAAAAGGTGCGAGTGCGAATAAGAAGACTATGATTTTTAAAAAAGTGAATGAAAAGGTAATAGAGGAGAGAGTGAGTCAAAACCAGAGGAGAGAGAGAAAAAAAGAGAGAGGAAGAGATAGAGATAGAGAAAGAGAGAGAGAGAGAGAAAGAGAGAGAGAGAGAAAGAGAAAATGAGAGAGTGAAGAGAGAGAATAGTCGCAAAGAAGTGAAAAGGCGCCTGAATGTACGAAATATTTGCTAATTTTTCAGTTCACAGCAGGAACAGAAAATGAATAATAATGAAAAGAATTTATTGAGAGAGATAGCGAAAGCGAGAGAAAATGTGAATGAGAGAGATAGAAAGAGAGAGATAGAGAGATAGAGAGATAGAGAGAGAGAGAGAGAGAGAGAAATAGAGAGGGAAATAAAATCTTAGAAAGAGAGTGAAGAGGTTCCTAAATATATCCAAAAAGATTGCAAACACAACATGACATCAAAAAAATACAAGAGAAACTAAGAAAAAAGTAGTCGTACAACGGAGATAAAATATAAAAAGAACACATCAAGAAATAGCTATACTGCAAAAATGAAGATTATAGGGCCCTTTAACTGAATTAAAAGAGATATATACAGAGAGTGAAAGAGATAAATAGAGACAGAGAGAGAGAGAGAGAGACAGAGAGACAGTGAGACTGAGAGATAGATAGATAGATAGAGAGAGTAACAGAAAGATATAAAGGAAGGAAGTGAAGAAGCATTGAAGAGAGAGAATATCGAGGCGAAAAGATAGAATCTCATAGTAATCGAATCAATGCAGCCGATGATGATTAATGGCTTTTAAATAAAATCTTCAAGAAACCTGAGTGTTTGACACGAATAAAATGAATTAGTAAAATGCTTTTTATAAAACAGTCCAACGATTCTATAGCTCACCACTCTGTTTTAGATCTGAATCCAGTAAGATACGTCGAGATATTTTTAGCAAAGAGAGTCAATAAC
The DNA here is from genome assembly GCA_905160935.1 of Enchytraeus crypticus. Lineage (NCBI taxonomy): Eukaryota > Metazoa > Annelida > Clitellata > Enchytraeida > Enchytraeidae > Enchytraeus > Enchytraeus crypticus. Next base: position 405,421 of record CAJHZI010000629.1, read on the forward strand.
TAATTCTGCATGTTGCAATCGTATTCATGAAACGAAAAATCTAAGTTTATTGTCCCATTTCTGCTCCGGATGGGATTTGAAAGAGCCTGTACGGCTGTTGTACAAACCAATGACTCCGGCTTATCAGGCAACGGTGTTGCCATCTCTGTTATTCACAAGAAATATGAAGTTAAATTATTTGCGTTTTCCAGAATTCGGCGTATCAATCAGTATGATTGTACTATCATACTGATCAAACTTATTGCCGAATGTTAAATTCTTATTGATTGATAACCTTAGAAGTCAAAATTTTGAGCTATATTCACAAAAAATATTTGTTAGAGATATTTTTTACTGGGAATTGTCCAGATTACCACATTCCAGATTACTAGATTACGGATTACATTTCTGTAGATTAATATCGGTAGAAAGCTGTAAGCCGGAACATGTACCACAAATCAATAGACAAGCAGAGAGTTGAAGATAGAGGCAGAAAGAGAAAAAACTATGTTTTTTAAGAAACATCGTATATCATACATACAATCAGGGAATTAGTCCAAGCCATTACGCGGTCATAATATCAAACTAGACTTGAGAGAGAGAGAGAGAGAGAAAAAGGGAAAGAAAAAGAAAAAGAAACAGAGGGACAGAGAGTTAAACTGTTTAACGTTTGTGTTGGTAGCTCTACCAGGCAGGACGGAATACCGATCCACCACCTCGCTACGATCGAGAAGCAGAAACTTTTAATCACACAGCACAAGAGAAAGCGAGGCAGCGATGTTCTGTTTAGTTAACAATGCCTGTTTCATTAGCGGCAGTGGGCTGGGACATTCCTCTCAGAATACAGATGTGCTACGTTGCCACGCAGTCGCTTTTCTGCTCGCAGATTCCATAATAAGACAACAACAACAACAGAATTAGAGTGCTACTGTCGTCCATGACAACATTGAGCACTGTGTATGCAGTTGAAGACCTATCTTTTCCATCTCTCTTTTCCACCCAATGTCCATGAGCAGCGACCTGCGCCTAAAGCACCTTTTCTTTGACCCCCTTTACTTTGGACTGAATTTCCGGATTTTGGAATTTGCACCGTTTTTGGACCTACTTTTGCTCGCCGGCTTGATTTTGTCTTAATAATGCTCAATGTTGTCATTGATGACTGTAGCACTCTAATTGTTGTTGTTGTTGTTGTGGTACCAAATCAAATTCGATGAGCAGAGTATTGGGTCCAAAAACGGTGCAAGCCAAAATGGGAATTAGGAATGGGAATTAGAATGGGAATCCGGGAGTTAGGCCCAAGGAAGGGTACAAGTGGAATTAGGAGCTCAGTCTAGCTGTTAGTCCGCTAGAAGAGGCAGAATTTTATACTATAGCCTATAGCTGCATTTGCTTGGGAAGTAAACGATTTAAGAAGTAAACTCTGTTTTCAGTTAAATTTTCTTACTGATCTAACCAGATGCATAAAATTTATGTGATATAATTTTTAGATATGATCGATTACTGCAAAAGGGTTTAATCGCAAGAAAAGGGATATCGGTTAAAATTATAATTAGCGAGATAGTAGTAGTACTTGGAGTTGTTTAATTAGCGTCAAAGCATGAAATAGAAACTTACACATACAAACGGGTCATCAATGAGGAGAAATAAATCCTATCTAGTTGACAGCCCACAGCCATAAGAAAACATTCGCAGACATCAGCTCACAATACTACGCCAATTAATGCAGATTACAACACACTTATTTACACACAGTTGCTGAAGTACAGAAAATAAAAATAAAAGATAAAAATAGCAGTAAGTGGTAAAATAGGAAGCAAATCTAAAGTTGAGGTCAATTAGAAAGTCGTGTACAAAAAGTCTTTATAGCGTTTTATAAAAAAATGAATGATCGGACTTTGCGATTTGTTAAAGCAATATTGTTCGATTCCGAAAAGCAATAAAATCTAAAGGACTTATAAAATGAGTGTCTACACTAACGTGCCCCCAAGATAAAAGTGGCCTCCCCAAGATTACATCCCAGCTAAAAACACTGTGTCGAGATTAAGCAGAGAATGTAAGAACCGGCATAGTTACGTATAAGCAATACATACAATATGTTTACCAAAATGTCATCAAGCATTAAATAATTAATACATAATTGTGAATGCAGATAAATCAAAAGTTCAAAGTGTGAATCAACATATGTAGCATCAAACAGAAAATAAAATTTGATCACTATATATATATATATATATATGTATATATATATATATATATACGGCAATCAGACAGGGTAATAAAGTACCCTATAATAATAATAATAATAATAATAATAATAATAATAATATAATGAAATAATAATTATAGTGAAATGATCAACTATGTTGATATCTATCACTTTTAATATCACATGTTATATCCGTTAGGCAATTTAGTTCATTTTCCGTATAGCCAGTCCAGTGAATGTCCGAGATTTTACTCTCAGATCAGCAGCGCGGCTGGGATTCGAACCCACGAGAGTTCAATTCACCTCAGGGTCTGTCATTTAAAACTTCATGACGTTATCTACACCCTTAACCATTGCGCTATTGAGACACTCAAATGATATATATATATATATATATATATATATATATATATATATATTATCTAGCAGATCACCGCAATAAATAAAGAAAATTTCTGGTACGATGCTGTTTTCGTCACCCAACGAAAATGGAGATGCAACATTTTCGTTCTGAAGAATCCTATTACACTAGCTAAATTAAGATCTTTCAAGTAGGCCTATATGTTCAATATACATGTACATGTATTCTCTCTTTAGCATTTCTATAATCATATCTTCGCGAAGGCATAAATTATTAATAGCTGTGAACTCTTCGAAATTGAACCTGCCATATTTGACTTCTATATTCCTTATATAGCAACAGCCAATGCTTTTGTTCCCGTTACACGTATCCGTGTTGTGTCCGCTTTACTGAAGAATATAACAACCGTGTAGTACAAGAGTTGTAAAGGCGACAAAGCACCAAGATGCAAAACAACGTCAATATGGGCATTCTGTTGGAGAGCGCCTAGGCCTCAGAAATTGCTACAACATTTTCTAATCCCGATCCTAGTTAAATTGAGATTCAAGAGAAGATCATGCTTATGATAAACAGAAACGAGTGCTAACAAATAAATTTTTAGATCGCCAGTATTAAATGGAACTTATTTCACTTACTTTTAAGCGAGCTGGCATTAGATCCCTCTCCGATCCAGGGAGGATCTCCGTGACTGGAGAAGTCCCTCAGCTTGAGGTAGCTGATGGTCAGTCTTATGATGGAAGCCTTGTCCAGCTGTGAGGTGATGGCTGACGGGAGAGGCAGCAGCTTGGCGAGCTCGTAGAACTCATAGTTCTCTTTACCTCGCCGAGACCTCGCAGCGTCACGTGACTTTTCTTTGCGCAACTCTAGTATCCTGTGCAATTAGAAAAAGTCAACAATTAAAATAGTAAAAATCAATAGTAACACACATTATAGTGAAACGATCAACTATGTTGATATCTATCACTTTTAATATCACATGTTATATTCGTTAGGCAATTTATTCTATTTACTGTGTAATCAGTCCAGTGAATGTCCGAGATTTTACTCTCTGGTCAGCGCGGTCGGGAATCGAACCCACGAGAGTTTAATTAGCCTCAGGATCGGTCATTTAAAAATTCATGACGTTATCTACATCTCCAACCATTGAGCTATTGAGTCATTAAATTGGAAGTGTTTCTGTCGTCGATGACAATATCGAGAGCTATTGAGAAAAATCAAAGCCATGCAGCAAAATACAGGTTTAAAATAGTGCAATTACCAACATCCATAAAACCAGTTCAAAGACAAGGGTATTAAACACAGAAAATAAACAATATGTACGTAGGTAATTTTCAATTAACTTAACTAGTAAGTGAACTGAAAAGGGTTTACCATGTAAAGACAACATAATGGTAGTAAACAGTTCCAGTTGAATGTAGATTTGAGCCCATTAGACAGCTGATCTTTAGTCATTCCTTTCTATGTTTCTACATGTTCTGTTTGTGTGTGCGCCCTTGTGTGAGAAAATGTGTGTTTGTGTGTTTGGACTTGAGTGCTGTATGTGAGATGTATCCGTGTGCGTGCGTGATGCACGTGTGTATACTTACCTGATAGTGCTACTGTATATGTGGTACGGGGTATTATGCCCATTTAAACCAATAGAAATAAATAATTAATAATTGAAATATATTATAAAAAGCAATATAATTAAATTAACAAAAGTTAACTTAAGGAGAATAAGGAGAAACAAGACAGTTTTTCTCAGGGATTGACACCCTGCCCAGTAAAGTTAGTGACTTCTCTTCCCCTCCACACCCAACTTGAGGAGCATAAGCATTTAACACAATTAAAATTAACCTCTCACCCTCAAACACCAAAACAAAATCTATTAAGTTTTTAAATCCTTTAAGTTTTTGTAGCAATTTCTAGATCCTAGGTACTCACCAACCGAATGCCCTTTCTGCCGTTGGTTTGAATCTTGTTTTTATGTCGCCTTCTACGACACGTGCATATTTAAACGGTTGGCTTATTTTTCAAGCAACCCGGACACAACACGGGGAAAATTATTTATGAAATCATTAGTATAATAAAAATGCAGAAGGACTGACTGACCCCTCGAAGGCGCTGGGAGAATACATATGCTGAGGAAAGGTGGCCTGCATCTTGAGATTGGAGTAATCCATCCTGCACAGGGACATGGCTAGAGGAACATGAGCTGCGTGGAGCATGTTAGCCATCCTGGAGGCTCCTTCCATGTCGAACTCGTGCTCCATTCCGTGATGACTTCCCCACATCTGCATCCTGAAATTTTCTCTCTCAAATGGTATCTATAATAAAGTTCTTGAATCCTGACTAACTAGTGCAACTTATATTTATTTTTTATTTATTTTGTATTGTACTAGACTATTCCTGAAATTTCGCGTTATTTTAAATCAATGTCGATTTAGTATTAACACACATTTCTGGCACTTTAGAAAGGTTTATTGTTCCGTATTCGTAAATATGTTTTTTACCCTTTTATCAAATATTTCAAGGATTTCTAGATGTCGAAATAGCGTTCAGTTAGTAAATAAGTTTTACTATCTTTAGTATAAAAAAACTAAACGTTGAATAATTTATAATCCAATTACTAATAAATAACTAGCAATTTAAGTTTGTGTACTTTATCAAAGAATAAATTATTAGCATCGCAGAACAATATATCTAAATTCCTGCAAACAAAATTATACAATCGAATATGGCTTAACTATACAGTTATTAATTTAGACGATTAATGTAAGAGTAATTCCAAGTGAATGAAATATTTTTGAAATTTTTAATTTTTTCAATCAGTCAGTAATAAAAAAATTAAAGGAAATTAGACAGTAGCAGAGACTGTTAGTTAATATTAATGTTACGTCAATATAATTTATTATCGAAAAACGATTGAAAACGTGTTCACAAGTTTGCTAAAATGCCTGATAGAATTGCGCAAATTTATGCCGCTTCAATTCTGATATGTTTTCGAAATTTTAACCGCGGTTAAATAATCAAGTAAGAACTAAAAGCTGGTAATTGAATACGTCAGTTTCCTCACTCGAAAGCGAATATAACGGAAAATCGCTTCAATAGATTTCCATTTCTACAGCTTAACGCTCGTGAAAGTCATCCAACAGAGTTTCCAGTTTTATTTTAATCGCTCTGCTTCTTGCTGTAATTAATTCAGTTGAAAGTCCAGTATCCACAAAGGAACGCCTTGCGGAGCTTGATGAAGATTTCACTTGAATATCGACTAAATTTTAAATCGCACTTATAAATACTTTATTTGAACTTTAGAAAACTGAAACATAGTGTCCGATGTTGTCATACATTGCTGCAGCCGCCTCATTTGCTGCTGTTTTAAATTACGGTTTAGTAAATGAAATTTCTTATTATTATTATTATTATTATAATTAATATTAATATCGATTAATATATATTATTATTAATTTATATAGCCGCGTCAAGGCCGAAATCGGTCTTCGAGACTACTTTACTGAAAGGATTCAATACTAATTATATGACAAATAAAAAATACGAATTAATTTAAATTTAAATCTAAAAAATGATTTGTTATGAAATCAACTTAGAATCTTTTAGAACACTGTTAAAGCACGACATCGAATTTTGATGGTAAGACTGTACATAATAATAAAAGTAATTGGAGTGCTACAGTCGTCAATGACAACATCGATGTACATGTCTTTAATCTAAACAGTTTGGCAGAAAAGTATTTTAACGTATTGACTATAACGTTTAGTCGTATCTAACTTAAAATCAGGAATATAAATTTTTAGATTGTTAAAAACTCTAGTGAGATATTTGCTCAAAATTCTCAATGAAATAAGAAAATTATTGGGTCTAACTACGAGTAAACATAATTATATTTAATAATTAAGTTTTGAGTCTGGTTTCTCATTCCAATAACTCTTCCAGAAACATCACACATGTCTAGAATAAACAAAGACTAAAAATTTAAAAATAATTATTGTGACGAAACAATGTATTAATTTTTAAGCTGCATAAAGCTAAAATGGTGCCATACTTTAAAATCGTTAGTGCAAACTAGGTATGGCATATCAAAATCAAATTAAAGAATGCTCAAAACAAAAGCATGGAAGTGATTATAGCGTAACTGTTAGAGTGTTAGCATCGGAAGCTATCGGCCTGGGTTCAAAGCCCAGATCATTCTACAACTAAAAAGAATATTCTATTGGGCTCCAGTATAGTTAATCATATATAAGAGATTGCTGCTATTTGGCGCTATCAACAGTAAATATACGATAAAGCATGGAGATGATTCAATCACGTGCGTCTGTCAAGTGACTAACTAAAATGGAGCACTTAAACAGCAGGTATTTCATAGAAATTTCTACAATTGAAAAAGAGACAAAATTAAATTTAAAATTTAAAAATTGCAAGCAAAGTTGCGTTAATCAGCACAGTATACGCAAAATCGCTTCAAAATGTCAAATTAGAAAAAAGGTTTGATTAGAGAGAAGCTGCATCAGTTACACATTCAGCATAGTTTCAGTCATTCAATCAATCAGTTACTGAATTACACGGTCAATTCTTAATTCAAATATACAAATAAAGAAAAGCTATCAGATCAAGCAGCCGAGTTCCTTTCAAGAGCACTCAAGTATGTTTTCGAAATTTTTAAGCAACAAACACTAGAATAGAAAATGCAAACACACAATAAAACTCATATGCGTAGGCGATATTTCAAATACAACTTAAATTCGACTTAATAATAAATACAACTAATTAACAAATACAACTTAAATACTAAATGCAAATACAGATTAAAGCGAAGTTCCACTGATACGCAGATTAGAAATACTTTAGTTACAAATATTAGCTCTAAGCTCGCCACTACTTCTCTAGTCTCGTGTAATGATACAACGGGATTTGCACCGGAGAGGGATTGATCTTCGGAAGGCGGAGACCGGAGCTGCACTGCTATTGGTCGCAGAGTCCTACACTAGCGCCGAGGATCTGTCAATCACGGATCTCCGGCTGTAAAAGCGCAGTCGAGCTATCTATTCCCAACCATCGGCCAATTGTGGGACCTAGACTCTCATGCGCTGCTCACTTGAGCTGCATTGAAATAAGATTTAAGAGGCATGAAGATTAGTATGCTTTCATATTGCTCTACTGAACATGGCTTTACGAGCCTTGAGTGACAGCACGTAAGCAACGAATATCATAATGTCGTCAAGTTCAATTAACAATGAACTTGACGAGAGTTATTGTACAATGAGACATGAGCTTTTATAACATAGACTAAATTAATTTAATTTAAATTTTAATGGAATCGACTGAAAATTGAACGATTTTATCGAAGTAAAATGTTCAATGTCTAAATCACTGACATGCTATTCGTCCAGGAAACTGACGATGCGATTGGCCTTAGCCTTAGCCTTAAGTTTATTATCTGATTTCCTTCAAAAAAGATAAATATATTTACTGATAGAATCTGATCAAGCTGAAATCCAAACTCCATCGTTCTCATAACTTATCAAAAAATGCTACTTTTATTTAAACGTCAATTACTTTTTGTTAAAATAATATCACCTGGAAGGCATGCCAAGCTGCTGCTTTAATCAGGAATGAGGGAAATTAAAGCCTGACGGATTCGATGACTTGCTTGCTTGTTTTTCCAGAATACAGACTTTCATTTTTAAAATTATTTAAAAAATCATAGAGGTATAGAAAGAGATAGAGAAAAAGAGAGAGAGAGAGTGAGTGAGAGAGAGAGAGAGACATCTATATTATATAGAGATGAGTTTGGTAGTAAAATATCTTTCTATTAAGATAAGGGAATCGTTAGAGATCAAATAAGTAAGGCTTGGAGTAACTCGTGGCGCTCTCAGTAATTAAATATAAAGACTAATATATGACGCTCGATTGAATTTTAATCAAATAAATTCAACTTTCCTTAATATATGCCTTTGAAGCAACAGTGTAGTAGCCAGTTACCGGTCTTCAGGTAACTCTAACTGCAAATCAGTCTTCGAGACTGCTTTACTGTTTCCCGGTTCAGTTTTTTCATATTTGATAAAAGATATCTGTGAAATTGATGCATAAATTGCAGTACTGCGCGAGATTAAGAAATACCTGATAAAAGAAAATGAAAGCCCAATAAGAAGTTTTAGAGAGTTTTCCCTAGCTTAAATATAGATTAGGATTTGGTGAAGGTTTTGTAAGTTGGATCAACTAATTGATCAAAGCAGTGCTCTTTACGACAACTCGAATGTGTGCACTAAATAAAAATATATGTCCTCTATACTTATATAGACGATTTTGCAGAAACACTAGAAATACGGACGCAAGATTAGCGTTGAATTTAGTTTTGATATGACTTTATAAGATATTAAAGCTAATAAGTCATTATCTTAGGTTCAGCACCGGATAAAAAGCTACCTTAACATTGCATGCCCAGCACGTTCATTGGGACTCTGCTGACACTTTAGAAATTGAATCACAAGAAACTTTGGCACATTTCAAGGTTTCTACTTCTCAGTATCAAGTTTGCACTTGCAAATTGCAGGTCAGTATGGCTTAGACAACACAAAAATCTCACCTATAAACGTTTAATTCAATGCGAACTCTGCCAATATGTTCAATAAGCCTGTGTCTATTTGCTTAACCTATAACTAACCTGACACTTAAATTGTAGTGAGATTAAAATTTTCTAGGTTATATAGACAAAGGTAGAAACTTGTAATGCGATTAAGGATAAAGCATATTCTAAAAGTATGATACAATTATAGCATGCTTAAAATAAATACGGATAATCCTTGTGCTAAGCGTGCTTAATAAATTTATATTTTTTAAATGGACAGCTTAGTTCGTAAGAGTCAATATCGAGATCTTGCTAGGTAAACTCATACATATTTATACGAGTTGAACTACGAACTAAACAATCTATGGAGTAGCCGTGATTTTTCGGAACAGGAGTTACGAAGCGTCTAATCGCAAAACTCATCCTTCCAACCTACATATTGGGCCTGTGTATAGCCCAGAGACTTACAACATGGCGAATTCAATAAGTTAAGCCTTAATAATTTAAATTTAAATTGCATACATATATAGCTCGGGATATGATTATATATATATATATATATATATATATATATATATATATATATACATACACAGATACATGTATGTATATATACATACATTTATATAGAAATGTATTATAGCGTATACATGTATATATAGATATATACATATAAATATATATATATATATACAGTATATATATATATAATATATATATATATATATATATATATATATATATTTATATATATATATATATATATATACACGCGATATTCTATCATATAAATATTGCATATCTCTTATACATACTTACTATGTCATATATATAATGTATATATATATATATATATATATATATATATATATATATATATATATATAAAGCTATACATTCATATATATCGCTATCATTTATACTGAAATATGAGGGTTTCATCTCCACCACCTCTCTGGTTGGCTTTGTCACCGTTAAAAGCATTGGATGCACTAAATGATCATATTGTAATTCGTGTTCCTATTTATGACACTAATACTTATCGTAAAAAATTAGCATCACAGGAGAATGAAGAGAGTTGAAGGGGAAGGGAGAAGCTCTCTTAGGATTAGCGAATTATCCTGCAAATACCCAAAGTTAAGTACAATATACCGTTCATAAATTAAGGATTGCATACTAATACCAGGTATAAAGATATACGTATGTATACATATACTATATATATATATAATATAGCCTTTATATATAAGTATATATAAATATATACGTGTATAATATATATATATATATATATATATATATATATATATATATATATATAGTTAATGATATGCTAAAGTATGATATACATGTATATAAACACACATACACACACACGCACACACACAAACACACACACACACACACACACATATATATATATATATATATATATATATATATATATATATATATATATATATATGACTACTAAATGATATGCACAAAGTATTCACTTAATGCAGAGTAAAAAGTTTGAACAAATAGTTTAAACTTATGCTCGGAACAGTAGCTGTTTTAACTCACATTTATTTTAATCGCAAACCGGAAGAAGTCTTTGAAAGCCGGAAGTAGAAAGATTGCCTGGGAAATGCCGAGAAGCCTCACAGAGGGACTCGTAGGTCCGGATCTAAGGGCATTGGGACTTCACAGTGCATTAAAGCTCGCCGGATCATCAAGCACTACTATTTCACTGAGTCCGTCACTGTAGAGTGCGTATATATGGCCATTTACAAGACAGGAACGTCCCTGACACCATCTATCTCAATCAGATGAGCGTTAAATAACAGGGACAAAGAGATATTTAACTTCCTACTATGGTACTTGTTTCGTGCATAATAAATTTCAATGTGTATTCTATTGCATTTATTTGAATTTAATGAAAGCAATTAGGAATCAAGAAACCCACTTAATAGAAAACAATTTTTGTTCCTGTTTAATTCAATAAATGCTGATTCCATTCTTTATTAATTTGTCAATGAATTTTTACTCTGAAATCAATAAAAAACCATAATATTGAACAAGTAAACGGGAATACAGGTGATCTAATTTATGCTTCAGTGAAGTATGACCTTATTGTTAAATTAAACTACATTATGCCTCGTAGTAAAGTAATGGCCATGGTTGTTAAATTATAACCTTGACCTAGTCGTTATATTTAGCTGATCAATCAATCAATCAATAAGAATTTAACGTCCGGTTCCTCGCCCTAAGGCAATGTCAGGGACGTCTGATGAACGGATCCTAATACTTATGTAGTTATTGAAACAATGAAATTCAAATTAATTAAATATTTTATGAGGCTCAAATTATCCTTCGATTCGCTGTTTAACATTTAATTTAATTAAAACACGTTCAAAAATTAATAGCAAAAATCTGAGGCTGCAGTCTTTTCGATGGAAAATTGTTAGAACTGAGTCTTGCTGTGCTTGTAATCCCATTTGATTTGTGGGAGGTTGTGGTACTATAGTGAACTCCTGATCAACCTGCTCAAGGGCTGTTGCATTAAATTTTGCTACGTGATCAGCACAACCATTTACTTATAATTATTTGCTCAATTATTTAGAAGAACAAAAGGAACCATGCGATCATGCGCATTTCACACATGTAAATAAGCTGGCAAAGCTAAGGTTAACGTCAGTTTCCTGACTCGAAAGCGATATCAGTGACGGGAGAACCCAGGATTTGAACCAGCACATACTGATCCTCGATCGAGTATCTTACCGACTTCGCCACAGGCTCAAGCCAAAACATAGCTAAAAAAACACGTAAACATAGCTACGTAATAACACATAGTAACCATAGCTACAATCACACGGAACTACAAATCAAAAGTACGAACTTTGATAGTCGTTAGAGAATGTGATTAAAAACTCTCTCAAAAATGAGAAAGTAATATTAAAATATTGAGACGAAATATTTACTTGTAGCCTACTTAAACAGTCGTATATTCAGCGATGGACAGAGAAAGAAAAATCAAAAATTTTAATGAGATCAGGCAACTTCACTTTCCTACTTCGTTGCAATGAAAGACTTCACGCCTTGTTTAACGTCAGTTTCCTGTTCGATAGAATGTCAGTGACTGGTGGAGAACTGGATTTGAATTCTTAGCTACTGATCAGCTATTGAACAACATACTAACATTCTACCGATTCAGTCTGAGCCAGTGACATCAGAAATCTTACTAGGAATCAGTGATTGTACGGGAACAGATCACTCTCATGATTGCGCAATATCTACGATTCTACATACTGCTAATAGATATGTGAAGTACATAAATTTATATTATGATTGTATTACTTGTCCACTCACGTTTCATGTAACATTTCTCAGCAATATTTACACAGCTCCGTTTCTTGATATAAGCTTTCAATGCAATTCAATTTAGTCTCTCTCTTAGGGCTTTGCTACTGGCAGGTCCATGGTATATAACGCATCCACTCTTCTCTGTCTTCTGCTTTCCTCTTCATATCCACATATGAGTGGATCTTTAAGTCATTTAGCATAGTTAAACATGCCTAATTTCGGACTGCCTCTGCCTCTATTTCCTTCCATTCTACATTCTGTGACCTCTTTTAATAGGCTTTCTCCCTTTAGATTGTGTCCGATCCAACTCTTCTTCCTATTTCTTGATACATTTATCAACTGTCTATCTGCACCAACTCTCTCAGGAACTTCCTAATTTGTAACATTTTCACTCCAAATAATCCTTTCTAATCTTCTCCATATACACATCTAACATCTCCCTTCCTTGACATTTAGTTAGAACACCAAAGAGGGTAATTCAACCCTGTAGAGTGTGCCTACAAAATATACAACAAGCAAATGCAAGAGGAAAACACACAAACTAAATGTGAACTACAATATGGTAAACTTTGAGAAAAATAAGAGAAATAATGATATTGGGTGAACTATAGCATATGCAATAGGCAGGTGTATAAAAATTGAGAATAAAAAATACAATATAATAAAAATAATAATAAAAGAGGAAGATGAGATCAGCTATTTATTAAGTATTGACGAAGATTTCTATCAAAAGAGTCGAAGGTCTTAGACGAGCGTGCACTAGATGGTATGGATAGCCAATATTTAAGATCTTGTACAGCGATGTATATCTCGCTGATAGAATTTCTGAAGTCTGGTATAGTGCATTCTGGTAGCTTAAGCTAGTTAGTGAGTAGTCACATCGAGAGAGCTAATAATTAATCTCAATCACAACTGCTAACAAATTTATTTTATGAAAATATACTTGGTCCCTTATGAAATAACATGGTTCTAAAATTATTGTAATTGTTAATTTTCATTAATAAATATCACTTCAAAATTGTATTTTCTTAAAACTCTCGTGTTATGAAAAAATGGCAGGTCCAAAGAACATATTCCTATTCATAGTCGGCTTTCGCGCTCCACAAAGAGCACTCAATTGATGAACAATTCACTTCCTTAGAAGTGTCTTTAAAACAAAAGTTTCCATATCGACACTCTAGTGTAGCAAATAGCTTTGGAAATAGGGTTTCTGTGGTAGTTTTCCTTTGTCTTCTTCAGTTGAATGCTTAACCATTACAACACGGTAGTTTAGGGTTGGTTTATTCTTCAGTGGCCCAATCCGTGTATTAGACAATTATCGTTTTAATCTTCAATTTTGTATAACCTTTACTTTTAGATTTCTTGTAATTAAATTAGCTACAAAATATTCATGTTAATGTCACTAATCTATTTCATGATGTGAGAACATTGACTACAAACGATTGAGGCCTGGTATCACGTGACAAAAGTGAGATTAGAGATATGGGCGGGTTAAATGGGAGAGGAAGAGAGAGAGAGAGAGAGAGAGAGAGAGAGAGAAAGTCGTTAACTACAGACCAGGATGGAATTGGTTTAACCCTGGCGCAAGATTTCATTCACATTTTGATAGGATTAACTGATTCACTTGCTGCTGTTCATGGAATTGTGTTACACTCTGTTCGTAAGGTCACGCAACAGTTGACATTTTGTTTTGTCTCTAGTATATCTCAACGAAGCCGAATTTCTACCAGGTTCAACTAATAACTGTGGGTTTTTTACTTTTAAAAATAAAATTTTTCATTTTATACACCTAACTTTAAAATGTAAATTTTTTGTCTACCGAGTTCCCAATAATAAGATTTAAATTCAACAGCAGTAAGAAATTTGTACCACACATATACAATTATTAAATCGACTTAAGAGTGATAATTAAATATTCTAAATAGTTGAATAAAGAATCGGAGAACGATGATACCTATGTGAATTACTCTATGTAGAGTAACAGTACTGACAATACAGACAATTATAACAGTCAATATAATGTAATTAATTTTCCGCGATCGTATCAAATCCAGCGTGTTAATCACTGGACACTGGAGCGAATGTTCTATGGAACAGTCTGGAAGAGTCGCTATTGTTCTGCGCATGACACTTGTCATTCAGCTCATTAAGAGTCATCATGATCTTCCCTGATTCATCACCGATCATCATCCGCGATGACATCTGATATAATCTAGAGCTTATGACATCGTTGTGTGGCGAATATGGGAAGGCGGAGCGTAGTGATCAAAATGCAGTTAATTCGGACATTTTTGCATTAGGATGCATGTAAAATGAGATTGAAATTAAAATTGTTGATGAAGTAATACGAAAATTTGATAGAAATAGCTATAAAAAGGAATAATCGTTCTCTATTTGGAACCTACTGCTGAGTAGCTAGACATTTGATCTACGTTTGAAAAGAATAATACGACAAAATTTGTGAAATTGCAGAAGTTTAAGAGTCTTAAACCGTATTTCTTAAATTAAAAATCTCACTATAAAGCCATTGTGTTTGGCATTTTAAACGTAACGACACGGTAACATAAGCTGTAAATGACTTAACGGCCGAGAAATTAAAGAAATGAGAATGTAATTGAAGAAATACACAAGCAGCCATAGTTTACGTAATTATATCTTAAGCGTTGGTTCTCTGTTCTTTCTTTCTTTATTTATTTAATTATTTATATGTCAAATCAATTTTTGCTAACAGAGGCAGAGCAAATTGAAAAGGGAAATAGACAAACGCTTGTGAGAACGGAAGGTATAAAAGCTCTTAGATATTCCGGAGGTAGTTCATTAAAAGTAGATAAAATTATTGCTTGTACATTGATTTTCCCCTTCGCTCCTTAAGTTAATTGAGAACATCGTAAATGGCTCCAACCTTACTAAGGGAAGTTATAATTGCTCTGTGATTATAATTTTGAACATTAACTTAAAAATGTGAAATTAAGTATGATTTGGAATTGAAGTAGACATCCTTCTCCATAACTTTATATTAATAATGAGTGTAAGACAGATCGTGACAGATTTTATATATTCTGACAACTTTCTCAAGCTAAGCCAAATTCTATTCTCTATAAGCAATCGCCAAGTGTTAGTTAATAAGTGCCTCGTTATTTTAAAGAAGTCATATTGCACAGAAGAAACATTGTTTACACGAGGTAGTTTTAGCGAAAGCAGCGCAGAATCAGCTAATGGAAAATGCCTCTGCTCAGAGAAGCTGGAATTAACTGGAGCAGAGACGGCAGCAAGGCGTCATCCAGTTTCCCGTTTGTTATTAATTATGCCATGGGCGCGTGTCACGAATACCTGAATCTCCTACGTATGGGCCAGTTTTGGTAGGTTCAGTTATAGAGCAAAGATCAGTAAGCGACAGTGAAACTGCTATACAACTGCTTGATACTGAAATAATGATAGAATTAAATTATCACTAGTTTTAAAGTGATAACCAGTTTGGCGAGAGAATCGTCTAAAATAGGTTTGCAAAAGGAGAGTCAAATAATTACGACAAAATGATGTAATTTCGACAAATAAAAATCAACAGAGCAGTGCTACTATCTAGTAGTGATGCTATCGTTGATTACAACGTAGAGCAGCATTGAAACAAATACAAACTAGTGATAAAAATAATGTCCAAAACCGTACAAATGTCAAAATTTAGCAAAATCAGTCTAAAGATTTTCTTAGTATTTATTAGCCGGTCTGTTGTCAAATTATTAGGCCCAATTTGATGGAATTGTTGTTCAGCAGCGGGTTGAATGGAAGAGGATGAGGATAGAGCAGACAAAGTATTGGACGATTAAATAACACATTCATATAATACACATGTACCGAATTGAGGTAAGCAACGGAAAACCATCTCAGAAGGCGGTATATTATCAAATACAAACGAATACCATCGTCATAATTACTTGAAAGAGATATTTGCAAATGGATCAGCCTTTAGGCAGTTAACTGAGAGAGACTCGTGGTATATTTTTGTGACACCAGGATGAGCCACCCGTCAAGCTGCCAGCTCTCAGCCCACCTGTAACAGGTAACGTAATTAATGGACTCAGGGGTTAATGAACCAGTCAGGCATGACGAGCGATGATCGAGATAACAAAGAACTAGAACAGCGTCGAATCATAGCTGAAATACTGACTGGCAGCAGATTTACATTTATTTTCCTGATTTACTCCTCTCGACTTATGACCGTAACTGTGCAGCATGCTATTCAGTGGAGCCAGAGGCGATGTAGGTAAGATATCCGACCGCGGATCAGTATGTGCGCGTTACAATTCTGGGCTCATACGTCACTGGCATCGCTTTCGAGGAATGAAAGTTAAGTTAACTTAGGCAATACGGTTATATATATATATATATATATATATATATATATATATATATATATATATTAAGAAATAGGAAGAAGAGTTGGATGGGACACATTCTAAGGGTGGTGGGGGTAGTCTATTAAAAGAGGTCAGTCATAGAAGATAGAACGGAAGGAAATGGAGGCAGTGGCAGGCCGATTAGGTATGTTAGATGGTTTAAGACCCACTCACATGTGGATATGATAGCGGAAGACAGAGACGAGTGGAGGCGTTTGCACTTTGGTTTACACGGTTTATGAGACTGACGCTAGAAATATATTACCGAGCAAAGACAATTGTTAAAGATTGGTCAACATTGGAAGTGCTCTTGGAGAGGCTGCTTTAATGCTCCGTTCTGAAGCCGACAGTAATGATGATGACAATTAAATTGTTGCTTAAATTATTCCTTTTATTATATTATTTTTAATATTAACAAAATCTCCATTATGAGAGTCATTCTAAGGGGGGAAGGTCTATTAAAAGAGGTCATAGAAGGTAGAATGAAAGGAAAAAGAGGCAGGGGCAGGCTGAGATTAGGTATGTTAGATGATTTAAGGACCCATTCATAGGTGGAAATGAAGAGGAAGGCGGAAGACAGAGAAGAGTTGAGGCGTTATGTACCATGGACCTGCCAGTAGGCAGTGCACTAAGAGAGAGAGAGAGAATATTATTTTTATTATAATTATTATTATTATTGTTATTATTATTATTATTGCTATTATTGTTAGTACTATTAATATTATTATTATTTACTATTATTATTATTAAGCCATAACATCACACGATTTATAAGTACAAGATGTATAAGTACACGATGTATAATGTATATATGTATGCATATACAAAGTATACATGGACTGCAAGAGAAAGCGAGATCAAAACAGTACAAGTCCCAGATCCAAGGCAAGAGGGGCATAATTTAGACCAATGGCGGAAAGATATGGGGTTTTAGCTTGCCCAAGTAGTTATTATTACAATTGTAGGCCTAAGGATGAAGGTTATGTGGCAGAGAGTCATATATTGTCGGAGCATAGAACATAAAGGAGCTTCTGCCAATGGCAGATCTAATGTCAGGTACAGTGAGGTTATTACCGGAGGAGTGACCACTACGAGAGGGTTGATAGATAGATAAAAGTTCAGATAGATAGGAGGTTTACCGCAATTTATTCCTTTTAAAAGCCATGGAAGCTATCTTGAATTTATTTTTCCGGAGACTGGAAGCCAACGAAGAAGTGTCTTTGGAAGAGAAGAAGTGAGGGATGCGAATACTTTTAAATTACAGGCGACACACGACGATGCACTTTGCGACATTTAAAACGCCATTTTATGACAATGAAGACAACATTTAAGACATGCACAGTATACGATTGGTCTGTTCTTTAGCACTCGGACACAAAACGGATATTAATTATTAATAATTTTTATAATAATATTATTATTTAATAATAAAATAATACTAATAATAATAATGATGATGATAGTAATAATAATAATAATAATAGTAATAATAATATTAAATAGAATGTCATCGATGATGAGCTTTCTCAGTTGTAATTCGAGTACCATCTCTCAGTCCAGATTGACCGCTGTATTGGTTGCTCGGCCAGCTAGACCAACCACTGCAATGGTCGGGTTTCAGGTACAACGGCTCAAAGGCACACCTGATGCCTTGAAGAGAAGTCCTTCGGGCTTCTGACCTTGACGTTTAACCCACTATTTTAATAAAATGGATTATTCAGTCAAATTCCTGTACATGATTTCGCTTCTTTATTGTATATTAATAATAATAATAATAATAAAGGTTTAACGTCCGTTTCCTCATACAATGATGATGTTATGGACGTCCCCCATCACATGTCACTATAAATCGATTCACCCCAAACGATCTGAAAAAAACATATGCTGAAGAGAAAGAAAAAGATCGTAAACGGTGCCGGTCCAGTGATCAAAAACTGTATATTGCAAAAGTCCTATGGATCGAACTCATTAAAGCTATCTGTAAATCCTGTTTCGCTTCCTGATAACAATTAATCCACCAAACCTATTAAAGCCTGGACCGAGAACAAAACGGTCTAGCAGGAGAAGTCCTTATATTGTCCTTTAATCGCGTTATTGCACAAGTAGTACAATCAACGCTCGACTAAACGAAGAGAAAGAGAATTTATAACGTCTGTAATCCGACAATATGGCGCAGCTTAACATAATTAGACGTCGCTGGTACATGTAGATGGACAGTCGCCTGCTGAAGCAAGCGGATAAAGTGGAGGCTGCGGCAACTTATACAGCGATGACAACCAGCACCATGACGAAAAATTAAAAAAAATCCATCTATGACGTCATGATTAAAGCTAGAGCAGCAAGCCATAAGAAAGTAGGAAATATATATATATATATATATATATATATATATATATATATATATATATATATATATCTTAGTGCACTGCCTAGTTGCAGGTCCATGGTATATAACGCCTCCACTCTTCTCTGTCTTCCGCTTTTATCTTCATGTCCACATATGAGTGGCTCTTTAAATCATGTAGCATACATAATCTCGGCCTGACTCTGCCTTAATTTCCTTCCATTCTACCTTCTATGACCTCTTTTATTAGAATAACTCCCTTAGAGTGTATCCTATCCAACTATACCTTCCCATTTCTTAATACATTTATCAACTGTCTATCGGTACCCACTCTCTCCAGAACTTCCTCATTTGTAACTTTTTGAGTCCAGCTAATACTCAATATTCTTCTCCATGTCCTCATTTCCAATACCTTCAGTTTGCCAATATCTTCCGTCCTTATTAAGGTCCATGTTTCACATAAATATAATATCGTGGTCCAAACCAAGGTTTTCACTATCTTTATCTTTGTGCCTTTCTTGAGACTTTTTGTTGAAAGTTCTATCCTATTACCGAAGGCCACTTTTACTTGTGCAATCCAACTGCATATTTCAGTCTCACATTTTCCGTTCTCGGCTATAGTATGACCCAAATATTTGAAACTCCTTACCTGTTCCAATTCTGTGCCATTTATTATGATATCGACTTATGATATCGACCTTTATTATTGAACACTCTCATAACCTTGGTCTTTTTGATATTAATCTTCATGCCATATCTCAATGCCCTATCATTCAGCCTATCCTTTATCTTCTGCAGTCCAGTCTCGCTGCCTGCTACCGTTCCTTGATCATCTGCAAATCGAACATCTTGTAACAATTTTTCTCCTACTTTTATTTCTACTTCTATATCTTCCATGGCTTCCTCCATCATTGCCTCAGCGTAAATGTTAAACAGCAGCGCGAAATGCTGCAACCTTGTCTTACTCCACATCCTATTTCACCTTGTTTTTCTGTTTCATCGGTGTATTTCTCAACTATAAAACAATATCTTGGCAGTATATCTGTATTTATAAATTATTGCATAGTACTTTTAAATGATTTTTTGTTAGACATAGGACGGTGGAAACATACATGTAGTAAAGTGTATTATGTAAAAGCGATATTCCACAGTACTGTAATTACAATGCACTAACAGTGTAAATTTTCGTGCACCTACCTCTGAAGTATACATAGACAATAGCATATAATTTTATCCCAAACTGCCCTACCGATGAAAACCATATTATTCCTGTGACATTTAATCCTGAACGACTTACTCCACTCAATATATAAAGAAAATGATACACTAAACAAAGCAGCTTCCTTTTAAAATTGTTACAATATAATTACAAAATATGTTATACTAACTAGAGTACATTCTATCATACGCAGCCAATGCAACTGAATGATGGTGCTAACGAATTCAAGGATGTCGTCAGTTGAGATAGATATTGCATTACCTTTATAGTATAGTAGTAAGAGAGTGAGAGAATGAGAGAAATAGATAAATATAGAGATATGCGATAAAGATATAGAGATAGAGAGGGAGATAGAGAGAGAGCGAGAGAGTAAAAAAGTGAGAAAGAGAGAGAGAGAGAGAGAGAGAGAGAGAGAGAAGGGGGCACGGTAAATATGATAGTTGTTGTCGCAACTATCTAGCGGAAGTGTCAATCGCTTTAAATCATCCATAGGTTGCTCATAAACTTTTTCGACATTGAACGAGAGTGAAACATAGAGAGAAAAAGAGATATACAGAGAATGAGAGAAAGAGAACGAAATTAATACGAACTATAAGAGCATGCAAGCTTACATCAGCAGAATATACATGCTTTGTTAATGGGAAATCACCAGGAAACGTAATTTTGCCTCAACGTGATGGAGAACTTGTATTGTAACCAAATTAAAAATTCCATTATTACGATAATAACAATAATTCTGGTTATTATGATTACGATGATGATATTGATGATAATGATTATTATTATTCGTAATAATAATAATAATAATAATATTATTATTATTATTATTAGTAGTATTATTGTTATTATTATTATTATTATTATTATTATTATTAGTAGAAGTAGTAGTAGTAGTAGTAGTAGTAGTAGTAGTAGTAGTAGTAGTAGTAGTAGTAGTAGTAGTAGTAGTAGTAGTAGTAGTAGTAGTAGTGACAATATATATATATATATATATATATATATATATCACTATTAGTAATATTAATATTATAAATAATCATAATATAATTGTATAGTTATAATTGTTAAAGGAACTTGAATTGTCTACTGAAGTATTTGTTAAATATTGTACAAAGTATTTAAATCGAACATATACAGTATATATATATATATATATATATATATATATATATATATATATATATATATAATATTATATATATATATATATATACATACATACACTGTATATACATGTATGTGTTCATATGTATTGGCTTATTGATTGATTGATTGATTGATTTATTGATTGATTGATTGATTGGTTAACAGGACTTTCTTCTCATCTCGCTCACTATAGACTATGGCAACCGCTTGCTAAACAATCGTATCCCTATAAATCGAACCCTGAGTGACTTTATCTAACGGAAATATTTATTGAAAGCTTCTGCATGGTGTAGTGATAACGAATCGTATTCATAAAGTCTTTCGACTAGATTAACATGTAGATCGATGAGATTCTCGTTTTGCTTGATGGTGAATTTATACCTATGGCGGAGCTGGAAGGAAATCTGTAAGTTGTGTGACTCGCACTCAGCAGGTGCAGGATTCAAATTCTGCGCAGGTCTCTTGTCATCCACTTGATTTCCAAATGGAAACTGAAGTTGAAGAAATCTTTAGTCGTTTCTAGTCATTTAAACCTGATATTTAATAAAACCATAAAGAGAGAGCGAGAGAGAGAGACAGACAGAGAGAGAGAGAGAGAGAGAGAGAGAGAGAGAGAGAGAGAGAGAGAGATGGAGATAGAAGAGATATTGCTGTAGGCTACAGCAAAGATTGACCTACGTATTTCTACAGTTGCTATAAGTTTAAACAGCTCTCACGGTATTTTATTGGTCAGTAGGCAGAGAGTAGTGAAGATATGCCTGGAGCTACGCATCTAACGGAAGTTTTCACAGTTACCAATGATTCCGTAGCAACAAAATTAATGGTAGTTTTCATTCATCAGCAATACGTGCCAATCATAAAATAATTGACTGATGTTGCTTTGATATAGGACAGGTAGGCTTTCGATTGATGATTAGTTAGTAGATGGTCCTTTGTTAGATGATCATTAAATAGATGATCATTTGGTAGATGGTCATTTGTTAGATGATTATTAGGTAGATTGTCATTTGTTAGATCATCATTAGGTAGATGGTCATTTGGTAGACGGTAATTTGGTAGATGATCATTTGGTAAATGGTCATTTGGTAGATTGGCATTTGGTAAGTGGTAATTTATTAAATGGTCACATGGATTCATTTTCACTTATATTGTTTCTCAGTCTACTACTGACTGTATTAATTCCAAATTCTATTTGTATGAATATTGCTTCTTTAATGTTCCTGAATTGACGAATCGAGCTCCTCTATTTGAAATTGCATGAAAGATCGTTTGGCATCTTTATAGTGATTTTCAAAAAGAACACTTTTATGAATCATTCTTTGGTTCTGCAGTAGACTTCGCTGATTCGGTAATTGAATCTTGGTCGATTTCTAAAATATCTGAAACTGTATATATTGCCGCGATACTTAATGTCAGTGTCAGTATCAAGCAGGGATTCTCCTGAAGACGTCTATATGCATGTAAATTGCATGAAACGTGTATATTGCATGAAACGTGTATATTGCATGAAACGTGTATATTGCATGAAACGTGTATATTGCATGAAACGTGTATATTGCATGAAACGTATGCAATATACATTTGCTGAATAAAACTTTGTGTGAAACCTCCTTATGCAAAAACTTTGCTGCTCGGTCAATGTAAAATTGCAGAATTTTTCAGGCATTCAATGTTACGTATTTTTTCGTAAAGTGCCAAATTCAGAGAAGAGAGAGCTAAATAAAAAATCTAAAGTTATACATTCATCAAATTCCTTTTACCCTACGAAAAGGCTAAAGCCACATTTAACGTCATTTTCAAACTCGAATAGCATGTCAGTGGCTGGGATTTCTCTGGATTTGAACCATGTACTTAATCAGTTGTCGAACAACTTGCCAACAAGCACCGACGTAAGACACACGAAACAAACAATTAAGCAGAAACAAATTAAGGAATTTGAGTAAAAACATAATTTAGACTTTTGTGACAAAGAAGTTTGAAGGACAGGTCTACGTTGATTGAATTCATAGTTGGATTCGAGCCACAGAAATATAGACGAGCAATTAACTTTGGATGTTACAAGAGGTAACTAATTAAGAGCTTAAGGAGGCATTATACAACCACTCCAGAAACCATTTTTTCCCAATATTCAGGCTACATAAAGTTTTGGTAAGACGTAATCTTCTGTAAAGGGATTCACCCATTATGAGGAGTAAAGCGGACTTGGAGAAAGCTAGAGAGAGAGAGAGAGAGAGAGAGAGAGAGAGAGAGAGAGAGAGAGAGAGAGAGAGAGAGAGCGAGAGAGAGAGAGAGAGAGAGAGAGAGAGAGAGAGCGAGAGGGACATAAACTGAATGACTAAATTCACGTTTCTTTCCATTAGTAGATTCATGAACACGTGCAGATGATTGTGCTATTGCTAGATATAATAATATAAAAAGCAAATAATGAACCATATTGCCGTACATCTTTCAAATTGGAATTTTCTTTTCCTCTTTTTCCTCTCAATCCGTACAAGTAAAAGCTTATATATAGAGTTTAAAATTGAAAACTAAGTAAAATTATACTCATAAGTACTAAAGTGTAAAATTTTAGGTCTCTGTTTAAGATGTTGTCAGGGATGGTATCTATCGGGATACCGTCGTCCTTGACATAACAGGAAATACAATATCTAATAGATACAAGTCCTACACCAGGTTCAATCTTAAGTGTCCTGTGGAAGAGCGTTTGAACTGATTAGTGGTCTAATTCACTAAAGAATTACGAAGAATGTCTTAAAAGCGTAGGGGTAACGTCATGAAGTTTTAAATGACAGATCCTGAGGTGAATTGAACCCTCCTGGGTTCAAATCCCAGCCGCGTTGATCTGAGAGTAAAATTTCGCACATTCACTGGGCTGGTTATACGGAAAAAGGTCAAAACTTCCTAACGGATATAACATGTGGTTTTAAAAAGTGATAGATATCAACATAGTTGATCATTTCACTATAGTCCGTGTTTACTTTACTATTGCGAAGATCATTCAACAAACTACACGACGTTCCTGTATAGTAAATATAATGAATATAAATTCCTTAATTAAAGTTGTTATTAATTATTAAAACAAATAGAGTGCACAACAACATTAGAATAAAGTAATGAAGTGAATGGATAATTAAATTATACTAAGATAATAATATCATAAAATAAATAAAATATATATTAAAGGCATTTGAATGAATTAATAATTAATATATCAATATCAATATCAATATATCTTAATTAATTAATATATCAGCTTTTCACATAGGCCTATCCAAACTAATTACAGTCTACCATATAATATACACAATATACATGTAGTTTTCAAACTGAGATGTGCCTTACTTATGCCAATTGCATAATTTTTTTCTTTAACTCAAAGATATCAGCAAACAGAGCTTCATCCAAATGGAACTCAAAAGCTGGTCCTAAATACTTTCTACAAAATGAGTTGTCACCCATGTACTAATTACGTAAATTTGACGCCTGTTTCTAAACATCTAAGATTTATTTTTCTTTTGATACCTTTGCTTGGATTAGTCGTACTGCAGTTCTGATCATGAAACGGTTTAACCGTTTTTAAAGGTCCTAACCAGGACTCCACAAGAACTGAAATAGCCTTAACTGGTATTACCAATAGTCTCTTCGTACCTCAGCAATTTCTTGGTATACTCAGTTAAAAGTAAATCAGGATCAGCCCAAGAATGGAGCTTGCTCTTACTCAATAATCATTAAACTGGAGCCACCTCCTTACACAAACGGATTTCAAAACCTGGACAAATTTCTCTACGTAAAACCTTTAAGACAAAAATAATTTTATAGGATGAACTCAGCTGATGTACATATGTCACACAAAAGACGTGTAATTACACGTAAAATACGGTCAGCTTAGGCAGATCATTTCCAGTGCCTTAGTTGCTCTGATCATACGTTAAAATTCAATTACTGACGGAAAGGGATATTTTATTAAAATAATAGAAATATACAGTCTTAAAGTTAAACTTGAAGTTACATCATTACAGTACGAAACCAGAGACCGAAGTGCCTTACTAACTACCTAGGAAAGCTAGCGGACCTATGAACAGATATATAGTTACGTTACAAATCTCCATGAATATGGGATAAAACAGAGAAGCACACATAACCGTATAAACACAGACACTTGCCAAATGACCAGTGGCAAATGGTAGAGCCAAACTGGCAGTAGCCTGCAATAAATCAAGTATTAAAGGTCATCGAAATCGAATGCATCTAGTTTAGAATGTGAATGGTAAATCCGAAATAACATCGAGTATAAATATAACATATCTATCAATCCGAGACCTACAAAATTGATACGGTGACTTATGGTATAGACTTATACAGTGACTTATGATATGAAGTGATACGGTGATTTATGACTTATAATGACTTGATTACTTATGATATGGAGTGATATGGTGACTTATGACATAGGGTAGTACGATACCTTAAGGTATACATGCATAATGTTACGGCCACTTGTGATACACTGTTATAGGAAGAGTTGAGAGCTATGTTGGTTATTTCGATACACTCAAAATATACAGTGACATACACAAACAAGGCCGTCAAAGAGGTGACAAGTAACCTATCTAGTTGTCCACCCCTCAATCATACAAATTGAAAAATAAATAGCCAAACGGAGTAAACATGCCGTACAAGTAAAAGAAATTCCAGTTAATAAAGTTCGAAATAATAGCAACAGAAATTTAAAAAGAGAATATTGCTTCTGCCGATATATATTAGCTACAAGTAATCACTACAAAGAAACACAGCGAACTATGCAGAAACATAGAGAAGCACTTCATTAGTTCAAAATTAAAACTCAATAAAAATTATGTAAATAATTATATAAGATAGCCAAGTATACGATTACAAAGAACGAACTAATCAAAACAATCGATGTAGAAACGCACTTTACGAATCCCATAATATTGCATTATTACAAATTAATTTGATGTTTATGACAATGAAACTTATTATAACAATGGACTAAAGTAGCCCTTGAATTTGGCTACCAACGATAGCCTGGTACCATAAAGATGACTTAACTGTAGAGTGCTGAAAATACCCCAAACTGCTATCGACATTACACCATTGTAATTGAGACTCTTAAAGATAATTTTACATACAGACAATTTATAAAGTTGATGAAGTGATAAAGTGCCATAGTTAATTTATAATTGACAAACATCATAGAATTTATGCTGATTTTGCTTTGCATGAGGCGGAACGGTTTGTCGTAGCATAGCATAGTATGAGGTGGTAAGGTTTATAACAGGATAGCACAATTATAGGCAATGCGGTTTGCCATTGCATAGTATGAGGCGGTACGGTTTGTCATAGCATAGCACAGAATCAGGCCGTACGGTTTGTCATAGCATAGTATGAGGCGGTACGGATTGCCACTGCATAGTATGAGGTGATACAGTTTTTCATAGCATAGCACAGTATGAGGCCTTACGGTTTGTCATAGTATAGCAGAGTAAGAGGTGGCTCGGTTATAGCATAGTATAGAATGAGGCGGTACGTTTGTTATAGTATAGCATTGTATGGTTCGGTACGGTTTGATATATCATAGCATTGTATAGTATGAGGAGGTTTGTCATTTTACGGCATAGCATAGAGTTTGGCGGTAAGGTTAGATATAGTAAGCATTGTATGAGGCGGTACGGTTTGTCATGACAAAGCATAGTATGATGCGGTACGGTTTGTCAAAGCATAGCATATGGTAAACGTTTCTAGTTGCTATATCATAGCATACCATACAACGGGGTGGTACGGTATGCCATAACAAAACAAAGTACTAAGTGGAACGGTACGAAATAACATAGCATAGTAAGAGGCGGTAAGTTTTGCCATATCATATTATGTTAATGGCAACAGAGCCAATATGGCGACGTGTTTATTTAATTTATAAAGAAAAATATACATTGCTATAAAAAAAACTGACTGCGTACTACGGATTATAGTCTATATAGTCGTGTATATTGTAGTTTACACTATAGTCAATATCTGTCGCTTGCCATTACGGCTGAAACAGCTGCTAGCAATGTAGATATAACCGACAACGATACCGTAATGATAGCCTGTGAGTTATTTTGTTACTCACAGTGTAAATTTGAAAAACTCTCTAACACCAAGCTACTTAGTATTATAGGCGACTTTTATTCTGCCACTGATATCACGGAAGCAAAGGAAAAATTAGTTGAATCTGTGGACGGGTTAGGTTTAGATAAGTGGCCTGAGAAGAGGAAGCTAAGCGAGAACAAGACTAAGACGGACCTGAATGACATTTTCAACGCTTTCAGCTTCAGCGATGAAAATTTTCTTAAGGATAAGCTTCCTAAATTTGTTTCGGTAAACGTTGATAATCTTCCTTCGGCAAGACTTGAGGAGGGGGGCTTGCGGTACGTTCTGAACACATTAGATATATTGGATAACAAGTTGGATAAACTTGCTCACTCATCTACACTCAAACACTCCGATCTTCAACCTGATGGACTAGGGGTGGTTATTGGCAAATTAGCAAGTATTGAGAACAAGATATTGTTACTCAATGATGCGGAGGTGGAAGGATCTACCCGGGTAAAACAGGCGTCAGACAAGGTAAGGCACCAGGTGATTGATGATGTCGGTGGTTCAGTGCGCAAATGGTCAGAGATTGTAGAGTCAGGTGCCAGAAATGACAGCAAAGCATCGGCTTCTTACGACACCGATAATGAAGGTTTTACTAAGGTTTCCTGCAGTAAAACCAGATAAGTTTCTAACAAGAGACCTCGATCTTCACCCGGTCTACAGCAACCACCTAGACCTCAACCTCTACCTAAGCCTAATACTTTCACAGTCGTCGGCACTAATACCTCTTATGCTTTGAAAGCTGCCAAAGAGATAAAGAATAGTAAAATTTTCTTTGTAAGAAATATGTCTACCAACACCACATTCGAGCAAATTCATCAATATTTAAACAGTTGCAGTATCAAAATAAATAATGTTTTTCAAGTCAAATGCAAAAATACTGATTTATACGCCTTTCGGGTAAATATTGATGCTGATGACGTTGATAAATTTCTGTCAAAGGAAGTGTGGGCACCCAGTATTAAAATTCGAGATTGGGTATTTAAAGTAAAACAGGGAGCAACTAATTCTGATAATGAGTGGTGCTGAACGAACCAATACTGAGTCTGAAATGTGTCTTAATGGAATTGATGCCATAAAAATTGTAACATATAACATGCATGAATTTAATCAGGGAATTTTCATGCTAAAAAACTTATGTTTCACTAATAAAGTTGAAATACTATATTTACAAGAAAATTGGTTAACAAATGATCAGTTATCTAACTTTGATTGTTTTAGTACGGAGTATAATATTTATGTATCTTATGCCATGGACCATGTGCTAGGTAGAGGTATTTTAAGAGGTAACAATTATGGAGGTGTTGGTATGTTTACAAGAAAATCATTTTGTAATAGTGCATCGAATGTTAATACAATTATGTGCAGCAAGAGATATATTGCTATAACAATAGATAAACTACTGCTGGTCAATGTATATCTGCCAAGTTGTAAGAGTGCTGCCAGCCGTATTGAGTTGGAGTTTACACTTCATTCAATTGAGTCGGATATTGCTATTGTGTAATTACGCGATAATTGGAGGTGATATTAATCATAATATCCTATTTAAATCAGACCTGGCAAATTATATAAACAATTTCTTTAGAAATATGGGGTTAAAAGTTAATAACCGTCTTATTGCTGATTGCCCTATTCAATACACCTTTGGAGTGAAAGCTCGAAATGCGCATTCGTATTTGATTGGTGTGGCTCATCTACCTCTGATGACTATGAATTAACTAGAAATGCTTTTTATAATTTATACATACTGCTTAATAACCATGATCTTGTCAAGTTATACGAAAAAGTCCTGATATCTTTAATCAAACAGGTATTAATATCATATAGACTATAGAAATGTAATTAATATTTTAAAAACTTGTGCTGTTAGAACTATAAAGCAAAGAAGAAAAAATGGTACGAAAATTTTGGTGGGATGAAAATTTAGATACATTTAAACACGATTCCATTGAACATTTGAATAATAGGAAGACCACAAGAAGGCAACCTGTATGATTTGAAAGTTAAAGCCCACAGAAACTACAGAAAAGCCTTAAATGTGAATAAGCTGAAACATAAAAATTACGTATCAGCTGAATTACAAAATAATCTACTAAATTCAAATGGCTCAAAATTTTGGAAATGCTGGAAAGGTTACTTTTTTAAACCAAAAAATACCCAAAATGATGTTACTGTAGATGGATTTAAAAAAGATACTGAGATTGCCAACGCTCTTGCTAATAATATAAAAAATGCCTGTACACCAAACTCATTTGAAAAGCACCAAACTTTTCGGGATAGCTATTTTTAAAAAAGGGTACACGAAAATACAGAAAATGAATACTATATTGAAGTTGAAGCCATTGATAAAGCAATTAATAGCATTGAAGCAAACAAAGCCCCGGAGCAGATGGGTTAACAATTGAGCATATTGCTTATGCACAGACGTCTTTAATTATAATTACAAGAACTCTATTTAATATAATGTTGAAGTTGGGAAAATTTCCTGATGAGTTCGGTGTTGGCATTACTACACCAATACCGAAATTTAAGGGGCACAAAAGAAACTTGTCTGCTGACGACTTTCGGAGAATTACGATATGCCCAATAATATCAAAAAATTTTGAATACTGTATTTTAGGATATGTTAGTCATGAAATCTCCACAAGGCAATTTGGATTTAAACAAAAAGTCGGAT
Organism: Enchytraeus crypticus; assembly: GCA_905160935.1. Taxonomy (NCBI): domain Eukaryota; kingdom Metazoa; phylum Annelida; class Clitellata; order Enchytraeida; family Enchytraeidae; genus Enchytraeus; species Enchytraeus crypticus. The sequence goes on from CAJHZI010000629.1 coordinate 435,813, forward strand.
GCACTAACGCCTTGCATAATCTTAGAAAAGTTGTTAATTACTTCAATTATGGAAACACTACAGTAAATAGTGGGGTAATTGATCTGAAAAAAGCTTTTGATAAATGCAATGGTTATGAAATTATATGCTGCAGAACAAAGGTGTAAATATATGTGTTTTAAATGTGCTAGAACATTGGTTTTCTAAAACCTCTACAACTGTTAAATGGAAAAATTGTATTTCTAATTGCGTGCCTCTATTATCTGGTGTTAAACTAGGAGGAGTTCTGTCACCCATTTTATTTACATTATTTGTGGATAATATATTGAGTGTATTAGAGCAATCTAATTTAGGATGCTTTGTTAATTACAAATGTTTTAATAGCTTCATGTATGCTGATGATTTAATTCTGATTAGTGCATCGGTTACTGACTTATAGCTTATGTTTGATATATGTGATAATGCTTTCAATGAGTTAGATTTGCCAATAAATATATCAAAATGTCACTGTATAAGGATAGGTCCAAGGTGTAGCTATTCATGCTCGCCTTTAAGTATTCAAGGAGTTGGAATTAATTGGGTGGAATCTATTAAATACTTAGGAGTCACTATTTGTAAGGCAAAAAATTTTAAATGCCAATGGGAAGAATCTAAGGGGAAATTTTTTAGAGCTGCTAACACCATTTTAGGAAGGCTGGGAACAAAAGCATCTGAAGATGTCATTCTTAAGCTGATTGATAGTAATGGTGTATCAGCATGGCTTTATGGCACTGCTGCTGCAACCTTGCGAGATTCAGACTTAAAGAGTATCAGTAGAGCATATGACAGTATCTTTTCGAAGATCTTTCACACAACTGACAAGGAAGTAATTATGTGGTGCCAATATTATTTTGGTTTTTGGCCTTTGAGTATTTTATATGAATACCATAGATATAATTTTTTAAACAAATTAGTATTGGATGCCAAAAATTATAAGGGATTGAATTAGATCATCCAGATTATTTAGAATTTGACGATTTACAAAGGAAATATACTATTTCATCAGTTGATTCTGTTGCTAAAATACGATTAAAATTTTGGATCTACGTTGATACAATGCTATATTTTGAATATTCTAACGAGTAATTGAGCTGATTTGATTCTGTTTGTCAATTGTAAACTACTAGGTTTGCATTGCTTAACTGTACTTGTGTGCTAAGTGTTATTTCTTTTCGTTTATCTGACTTTTCTTTCTTTTTTCTATATCTTTGGTCGAAACTACCATGTATTGGTGAAATACATAAAGTCTATATAGATTAGCATAGTATGAGACGGAACGGTGGGTCATAGCATTGCATAATATGACGCGGTACGGTTTGTCGTAACAGTAAAGTATTACGCAGTACGGTTTGTCATAGCACAGCATAGTTTGAGGAAATACGGTTTGCCATACCATTGCATAATATGAGACGGTACGGTTTGTCATAGCATAGCAGCGTATGAGGTTGTAGTTTTTGTCACAGCAAAGCACAGTATGAGGCAGTTCGTTTTGTCAGTTTGTTTTGTTTTCGGCATGACACAGAATGAGGCGGTACGGTTTGTCACTGCATAGTATGAGGTGGCATAGTATGAGGTGGTACGATTTTTCATAGAATAGCAGAGTATGACGTGGTACGGTTAGTCAAAGCATAGCGCAGTATGAGGCAGTACGTGTTGTCATTGCATAGGATAGGATGAGACGGTACGGTTTATCATAGCATAGTATGAGGCGGTACGGTTTGTCATTGTATAGGATTGTATGAGACGGTAAGTTTTGCCATAGCATAGAATAGTATGAGGTGGTGCGATTTGTCATAGCATGGGTTAGTATAAGGCACTACGCTTTATCATAGCAAAGCACAGTATGTGGGTATAGGGTTTGTCGTAGCATAGTAGAGTATGACGTGGTACCATTTGTCGTAGAATTGTAAAGTATGAGGCGTAACGGTTTGTATTAGCATGACACAGTATGAGTCGGTACGGTTTATCATAGCACAGTATGGGGCGGTACGGTTTGTAACAGCATAGCATAGTATGTGACGGTACGTTTGTCATACAATAGGAGGAGGCGGTACGGTTTGTCAGAGCATTGCATTGTATGAGGTGTTATGGTTTGCCATAGCATAGCATTAGGCGGTACGGTTTGTCATAGCATTACACTGTTTGAGGAGGTACGCTTTGTCATTACCTAGCACAGTATGATGAGTACGGTTTGTCATAGCATAGTATAGTATGAGACGGTACAGTTTGTCATAGCATAGCACAGTATGAGGCGGTACTGTTTTTCATAGTATGGCACAGTATGAAGCGGTACAGTTTGTCATAGCATAGCAAAGTCAGTACGGTTTGTCATAATATAGTATAGTATTAAGCAGTTCGTTTTGTCATAGCATAGCAAAGAATGAGGCTGAACTGTCTGTTTGTCATAGCATAGCAGAGTATGTGTAGGTACGGCTTCTCATATCATAGCCTAGTATGAGGCAGTACGGTTTGTCATAGCATAGCATTGTATGAGGCGGTACGGTTTGTCATAGCATAGCACGCGATGAGGCGGTTCTGTTTGCTATATCATAGCATAGCATACAACGAGGTGCTACTGTATGCCATAACATAGCATAGTCAGAGACGGTAAGATTTCCACAGCATAGCATAGTATGAGGCGGTTCGGTTTGTCATAGCAAAGCATTGTATGAGGCGGTTCGGTTTGTCATAGCAAAGCATAGTATGAGGCGGAACGGTTTGTCATAGCTTAGCACTGTATGAGGCGGCATGGTTTGTCATAGATCTATCATGGTATGAGGCGGTACGGTATGCCATAACATAGCATAGTATGTGGCGGTATGGTTTGCTATATCATAGCTTACAACGAGGTGGTACTGTATGCCATAACATAGCATAGTAAGAGACGGTAAGGTTTGCCATAGCATAGCATAGTGGGAGGCGGTATGGTTTGTTATAACACAGCAGAGTTATATTGTCATAGTCCAAGTGCTGATATAGTGTCATAATATAAATGCCGATGGAGTGTCATAATCTAAGTGCTGATATAGAGTCATAATCTCAGTGCTTATATAGTGTCATAATCTAAGTGCTGATAGAGTGTCATAGTATAAATGCTGGTATCTCTCTCTTAGTGCACTGCCTACTGGCAGGTCCATGGTACATAACGCCTCCACTCTTCTCTGTTTTCCGCCTTCCTCTTCATTTCCACATATGAGTGGGTCTTTAAATCATCTAACATACCTAATCTCGGCCTGCACCTGCCTCTTTTTCCATCCATTCTACCTTCTATGACCTCTTTTAATAGACCTTCCCCTCTTAGAATATGTTCTATCCAACTTTTCTTCCTATTTCTTAATACATTTAAGAAATGCTGATATAGTGCCAAAATCTAAATTATGATATAGAGTCATAATATAACTGCTGCTATAGAGTCATAATCTAAGTGCTACTATAGAGTCATAATCTAAGTGCTGATATAGAGTCATAATCTAAATTATGATAAAGTCATAATATTTCAATAGGCATCAAATTATGCGTTACCCGGTATCATTAATAAATCAATGATTACCAATTTAAAAAACTTAAATAGCAGGGACAGCAAATTGAGAAACGTCTTTCAAAAATCAATTTATTACACTTTGGATATTACCTAATTTTATGTTCTGAAACCGTAGGCATATTTTATAAGAATTTTGTACCGATCATTTTATTATTATATACTGACAGTGTGTGAAATAGTGTAGCTTAATTCAACGAAATGTTTAGTGTTGTCAGAGTAAGTGTTAATTCATAGAGATACGCTGCCTATTAAAGAAATAAACCACAAATCGTCACTTATAAAAGAACCAATATGTTTGCGGCATTTATTAGGTTAATATTACACAACAATGCCAAGCAATCAAAATACAATATATGTATGACAAACGAATGAATTGAAGTTGACATTTTGTCAAATAGCTTACAATTCCGACGAAAAAAAATGCCAGTAATTATCGTAACCCGAATTGATTCTTGAGCAAATTAATAAAATCTTAAAATAATAGTCGATTTGAACATACTTGGATAGAGCACAAGTTACAACGAAAAAAGACATATAGACTGAAAAGCCAGTTCTACAGTAGCAGAGACAAATCATAAGCGACGAGAGAATCTGAAGTCCCAATCAATAGCAATCAGCTTTGCACTTATTATATCAAAAGCCACAGCAAAAATTACCATCAGCAGCCGGTCATCCCTGACAACATCCAGCACAATGAAGCTAAAATGAAGCTTAATAAGTTAGAAATGATTAATACTTAAGTTTAAAAATTCTATTTGGCATATATTTTCCTATTGATGAGATAATTGGCTATGATTTAAACCCTTGATGGGTTTTCTTTCACTTGATTTCATGTTGATAAAAGCGACTTTTTACTTTAGTAGGTAACTATAGGATCAGAATTCCAGCCTGCTTTAGAACTACGGCTTCTGGTAATTTTGGTTCAATCTTCCCGTTGATAATCCGACTCGTAGAACAGAATAAATTGACAACTGATTCAGCCGCTTGATTGCGATTCAGGGTGTCACGGAACTTATGTATGCATATATATATATATATATATATATATATATATATATATATATATATATAAATCAAAGCTAAAAACTAAAAAAGCTAAGGTTAACGTCAGTTTCCTCCCTCGAAAGGGATGACAGTGACGGGTGAGCCCAGGATTTGAACCCCGCACCTACTGATCTGCGGTCGAGTTTCTTATCGACTTCGCCACTGGCTCCAGCCGCTGGAATTATATTTATATATGTCCAATTTATATGGTATTATATTTATCATATAATAAGTAGGAAACAACGTTAGCATAACCACTGTTAAACTGTTACATACGTTAGAAGTCAGTCATATGCTAGAATTCCGTTGAGGACTATTCAAAATACTTCCGCATCTCACCCATGGGGAATTCTAACACTTGAGAAATTTTAACAATTGGGAAATTCTAACGCTTGAATAATTCTAACACTTGGAGAATTATAAAACTTTACAAATATTAACATTTGTAAATTCTAACACTTATAGACTTCCAACAATGATAGCTAATTAATTTATTAAACTATTTAAATACTATATAACAGCGATTCAATAATTACTACAGAACTGAACTACTGCACATCCATACGTGAAAGATTAAAAACAAACTTTTATACCAGAGAAAGTTTGACACTAATCTCGATCTTTAAAATATCTACAAAACACTATAATATCAAAACTAAACAAATTTGTCAAAACATTAATCCAATAAGTTATTAATCCAGTAAGAAAATCCTTAATCCTAAATGAAAATTTCACAGTTGTCAAGTTTTGAAAGTCTCCAGTCAACTTTATAATAATTATGAGAGGGCCAATGAGGGCTCCGACCTCTGCCGACATTAATAGAATTTTTAAGATAATACCCGAAAATAAGTATGACTACAGTAAGAAAGTATAGTTTGGCACGGTTAAGTTGAAGTCGAATAGGTTAAATAATAGAAATTGAATTAAATAAATTAAATTACTTAAAAAGTAACCCTAAGTAGGCAAAACTAATACTAATATAATTGACAATAAAAGAAACTGCTTACAAAAACAGCCTTTAGTATACATAATATTTAATACATCGATCAGTATAAGAACCAGGCGTCTACCGTTATACCACTAGATCATATAGGATCAAATAATGCACAAGTAACAACAATGTCATGAATACTAGCAACAATTTAAAACACCAAAAAACATACACAATATCGAAAATTAATAAAATGTCGCGTAGTAGCATTTTTTAAACAAACAACAATAAAATCATCATATTAAAATAAGCTTCATGAAAAATAACTGCAAATTGGCTTGGGCCAAGACTATCATAAATTATCATATGGATAATATATCAAAACAATAATTCACTGCTAGAATCATTTACCCGCATCAGCAAATCAATCCGTTTATCAGTCAATCAATTAATCATTTAGTAAGTTCGCAATTAGCTTATTAAATCATCATAAAGAGGCAATCATCCAAAATTTCTCAACAACAGCAACAACAACAGGCAAATAAGCGTCCTCGATAGAAGTCGACGGTTTAAAACTGTGTACACAGACATAGAAAATGCGAACTGCACTATTATTCAAAGTAAAAAGTAAAGCTGAAATAAAGCTAAAAACTGTTGTAAAGCAAATGACAGCACAAACTACAGAGCCCGAAGAGAGAATACTAAAATGGTTAAACACGTAAAGATGATATGGTCAGCCATGCCGGCATCTCTCATTTTAATTACCATAATACTGTACTACTACATAATTAAATTGCTAGGAAATTATAATATTTTATTAGTTCAATATCCGTTTAGAGGTTCCGTGACTGCTCTAGATTTTAATCTATGTTTAAAATCTAGCCTGGGAATAGAACCAATGATATATCAGTGCACCTAAAACAATTCAGGACATTTAAAAGTCCAAGACAATACATATCGGTCTACACACTGTAGTATCTGAATATAAATATAAACATTTTATAGTGGTGGCCAAATGTCTTTGATTGCTGAGCACAGTAAATTTGTGAGGGTTAATATTTTAAAGATATGAGAGTAACACATTAGAGTATGCATCTTGGGTGCACAAGTTAGGTATGTAAGACTTTTCATTAATAATAGTTACGTTATAAATAGAAGAGATACATATTTAGAAGTAAAAAGTGCTCACTTAACTTCAGTCAGCCTTATTTTGCCGATTAGCTTTCAAAATTAGTTCTCTTAATTAATTAATGTGGACGAAAGTAGAAGGGATAAACAAACTGGTGTCTAGTAATCTAGTTCATAAATCCGAACTATAAAATCTCAGCTAAAAACTACGTTCTACACTCCAATATATTAAGAAACTTCTATTTAAAACACAAAATATAATCTCCACGAATCATCCACTACTAGAACAAAACTATCCCTGCTTTATCAAGAAAAGATGTAAGTACAATATGTATATAGCAACATAAAAACAAACGAAGCTTATCAACGCAGCAGTGAAGCAAACATGACTGTATTGCTAAAGTAATCAATGGACAAAATAATAGCCACACTGAAGCAAGAAAGCGTAGTAGCAATAGACAGCATTAACCCTGGAGAAATAGACGTGATAATTAATTTGCAATACAAATTCATCAGAATAGAATACCAGATATCTGTGATTTCGAGCAGCTTTCTGAAATAACTACAAATAGCACGTTTTGAGAAGTGTTTTCAATGTACAACCTGGTTATGCAATGACATCCTTGTTACACAAAATTACAATATCGCCACAACAAATAATATCATTAACAGTCTAGAATAATCGCCCCACCTTTACTAATATGAATACAGGACCATGCTCAAAATGCCAAATACCATTCTTAAGCATCTCAAAATACAAATTTACAATAAATTCCACTGTAATGATCTCTTTAGAATTCCTGGAATCTAGATTTCTATTCAACAAAATTTCTTTAAGTGTTAACACTCTTACTCCATTCCACCTTTAAAATTACCTTTTAAACATACTTTAATTAATTGAATAAAGAACAGATATAATCATATCATCATCATTAACATCATCTTTCCTTGAATCCTAGTTTAACAAGGGTCGGAATAAAATAGACCTTCTCCTTTCCTCTCTGTCCCACACCATATATCAATCAATTAACAATATTTTAACATTTCCATTCGGTTTAGAAAATTTTGTAGCAATTTCTGTACCCTAAACGCTCACCAACCGAATGCCCCCTTTCTGATGTTGTAAATCTCATGTTAAACTCTTGTTCCATAGTCAAATATTTCTGTATAATGCATGCCTACATTCAACAATGGTCAAGGCAAACCGTTACATTAATCAATATACCTTGCACTGTAATATGCACCGTAAATTTTACCGCCACAAACTGCATTGAGCGCGAAACTAAACAACAGATCTGAAAATCCAGATTTGGAAAATACTGCTCCAGACGTTTTGTTGTAGGTAACAGAGAGTAAGTAATCAAAGGCAGGCTAGCTTCGGCCTTCTTAGTCCACTTCATATTTTCCCCTACAATAAATCAATTAATAAATTGATTATTTTCAAGACTATTAGACAATCAGTCACCGTAATCAGTAAGCGATTTCTATAATGACCATCACTCAATTTTCTTGCGGTAGCTGTATAAATTCAGTACTGAATTTATTCAGTTACCTTTTTCATTAAATTTAGAAATGCAACATTATCGGAAGTTAAAAACAGGCTTGACTAGAGATAAGTGATTGATGGCATTATGGATTATAGATGAATTGTCATTTTTAAGTTGCAAAATAATTAGGCAGTGATAATTATCCAATCAAATACTGAATCAACCATATAGTGTCTCTAGAATAAAGGAAATTATCCGGGCTTTATTATCCTATTGAATACTAGCTTGTAGTAGCTATAGAGTACTAGCTCGTAGTATCTAAATTTAGTACTAACTCGTAGTAGCTATTGAGTACTAAATCGTAGTAGCTATTGAGTACTAGCTAGTAGTAGCTATTGACTACTAGCTCATAGTCGCTAAAGAGTACTAGCTAGTAGTAACTTTTGAGTACTAGCTCGTAATCGCTAATGAGTAAAAGCTTGTAGTATCTATAGAGTACTAGATTGTAGTAGCTATTGAGTACTAACTCCTAGTAGCTATTGAGTACTAGCTCGTAGTCGCTAAAGAGTACTAGCTAGTAGTAGCTACAGAGTAGTAGCTCGTAGTAGCTATTGAGCACTAGCTCGTAGCAGCTATCGAGTGCTAGCTCATAGTACCTATTGACTACTAGCTCGCAGTAGCAAGTGAGTACTAGCTCGTATTCGCTAATGGGTAATAGCTCGTAGTAGCTAATGAGTATTATTTCGTAGTAATCTAATGAATACTTGGAATAAGATCACCAATATATAATCCGATAGATATCCTACAGCAGATCAGAAGGTTCAGAATTCAAATCCTATGCTCTCCCACCACTAAAATGAAACTGACGTCAAAATCGACGTTAACATTAGCAATAAATAAGATAAATAAATATGACACGTATTATGATAAATAACTATTAATTATTTGATTTATATTAATTTTTATTTAATAACTGAGTTAATAAAATGTTTTTATTAAATAGTTTGTAACACTTTGATAATGTTTCGCTTTAATAATTTAGAAACCATCCTACAACCTCTTTAAGCTCGGGCTGGTTGCGAAGAAGCAATGATGACACTAAAAATAGACCAAAGATAGTTTTTTTATCAATACACTACAATTAAGATCATACTTGCTTCCAATCACAACAGCATTAACAACCATTACAACAACAACACCAATGCAACAAACAATTACAACAGCATTAACAACCATTACAACAACAACAGCAACACCAATGCAACAAACAATTACGACAGCATTAACAACGATTACAACAACAACAACAATACCAATGCAACAAACAATTACGACCACAATAACAATTACAACACCAGCAATAGCAATTACAACAGCAATAGCAACAGTTACAACAGCAGCAACAAAAATTACAATATCAACACCAACAATTACAACAGTAACAACAGCAAAACAAAACGTAAAATAGCAACACCAACAATTACAACACTAACAACAGCAATTACAGTAATCGAAACAGCAACAACAATTTTAACAGCAACAACAAAAATTATTACAACAACAACAATTATTACAACAAAAATGACAATGCAACAACAAAAAATACATCAGCAACACCAGTAATTATAACAGCAACTCCAACAATTGCAACAGCAACAACTCCAATTACAACAGCAACAACAACAGCCAAAACATCAATATCAACTATTTCAATAGCAACTAATCAGCATGAGCTTTAATAGCACTACTGATTTAAGCAGCTGCGAATTTAATTAGTACCGATTCCATGGCCGGCTGTATAACAAGTTTGCAGAAATAGGAAGTCGTCCGTTCGAATTCCAGATGTCTCGGGCAATATCCCTCAGGATAGGCTAAAACTTAACTTTGTATATTTCAAGGTAGTTTGTGCGAGCCAAGTAACTGCTTTCTATAAAATTGGATTGATGTCTGGTGTGATGAAGGTTTAATTTTATTTGTGTGCTTAATGGTTGCAAACTTTATTGATTGATCTATATGCAGACCTTTTCACTGGTGAAATTAAAGACACTTACCTGCAGTTATTCATAAATACAAATTTTAATGTACATTATTTCAGTGTCTCATCAGAGCGGTAAGCTACTAGTAGATTAAAGCTATCTATACATAAAGACCTTGCCTCATAAGTAACACGGCACCGGTTTGAATACTAACCATACATACCAACTATGAGATATCAATCACGATATACAAGTATACTTACTTATCAGGCATTAACTTTGCACCTAAAATAAACAAAAATATTTACAATATGAAATCACGTGCATGCTTCAAACCCTATCACATATATGTACAATGAATACGCGTTCTGAAATTTCAGAAAATACTACTAAGACTTAGCAATAATTCGTGTTTAATCCAATTTAATCCCATATTTTTGTGCATGAGTACATAACCGTATTTGCTACAACTGCTACTAGTAATAATACTAATAATACAGGTTAAACGTCCATTTCCTACTACAAGGATGATGTCAGAGACATACCCCATCACACGTCACTACAAATCAATTCGCTCAAACGATTTGAAAAACATGAGATAAAGAGGAAGAAAAAAGATCCTAGACAATGACAGTCTGGTGATCAATAAATAATCAGTCATGCAAGATGAAATAAATCTATGATGTAAAGAGATGTGTTCAGCCTACTACAGAATGTGGAATTGTGGAACATAAGCGAAGATGAGGAGGCAGAGGGTTCCAAACAGTAAGAACTGCAAAAAAGAAAATGAAGGTCTACCTAATGAGGTGAGAATATTTGGAATTTCGGACAGATTGGCATAAAAAGAATGAAACTTAGAGAAAGTTGATATAAGATTAAGAGGTCAGAAAGGTAAGAAGGAATACCACAGGTAAGTGTTTTGCAAGTTCAGAGAGCAAGTTTACACTTAATCCTCAAATTTAATTTTAATTAATTTTCATTTATATTTATTATTTGATATTAATTTAAGCAATAAAGTGTTTCTCTACAGTTTTCTTACTTATTGAAACCATAATCTATCGATACAATATTAACAACACCTGGATCCTGTTATCATCCAAAACGACATGGAACAAAGCATCGACAATTCAACAAGTAATATAAGTTGCCCATTAAAAATTCAACATCGGTAAGTGAAATTTCTGTTCAAAAACTTACCAGCTTCCTGCTGCTGTTCGCTTCTCTTCTTCTTTTGCTTACGTTTGCGTACACAAACGACGACGATGATGACAACCACAATGACAACTGCAGCGATGATCAGGCCGATGATGATGGTGTTGCTGCTTCCAGCCTGAACTGCTTCTGCAGACGCCGGCGTCGTGCGGGGAGTGGGTACAGGCGCCTCTGTGGAAATACACAAAGGTTAATGATGGTAATAATAATAATAATAATAATAATAATAATAAATATATAAAAATAATAATATTATTATTATTAATAACAATTAGAGTGCTACAGTCATCAACGACCACATCGAGCACTATTGAGACAAAATCAAGCCAGCGAGCAAAAACAAGGTGCAAAAACGGTGCAAATTCCAAAATCCAGAAAATCAGTCCAAAGTAGGAAGTCTAAACCTCTCTCTCCCTCAGGTCCAGGGTATATACCTACTGGCAGATCCAGGGTATATAACGCTTTCACTCATCTCTATCTTCCGTATTCCTCTTCATGACCACATATGTGTGGATCTTTAAAACATCTGCAACATTCCTTTATCCTTGTGTGCAAACTGGACTGTTTTCTAAGGGAATGATGTCCTTGCTCAGTAAATGTTAGTCGAAGCTGAGGAAGGCATAGGGGGTCCACCTCATCATGAGCAGAATCCCCCAAGCATATGGTATATCTAAACCTATTCGCTTTGACTTCAATTACCTTAATTTTTATTTAAATTAACTTAATTTCGATTTGAATTACATTTAATTAAGAAATTCCTAATTTCTATATTATCATCCTAATCATCTTGTTACCTTAAATCCCAATTTAACTAGGGTCGGTATACGAATAGACTTTAACCATTCCTCTCGGTTCCACACAATACTATCAGTAAATCCCCTATTCTTCATGTACTTCTTAATCATCGCATCTCACGTCAGTTGTGGTCTATCTCTCTAGCTTAACATCCAGCTTTTCCCCCAAACTCTCCTTACTACATCCTCATCTGCCTCTCTCACAATATCCCCATACCATCTCAATCTCGATTGAGTCAACCTATACCTAATCTCCTCAACACTCAAAACCTAGTTATATATTATGTGTTCAGTTAATTTCAATTCAATTAAGAGTTACTTTCAATTTAAGTTTTTAATTTAAATTGTTAATATTTTATTTAAAGTTGTTAAATTTGGAATTATTCCACATTTAAACTAACCTAATTTCGATTTCATTTTTGGGAATTTCACTGCAGTTTAACTCATAAGTTGAACGCAAAAGAGAAGTTTTTTTTTAACAAAGAAAATGGAAGATATCAAGATATCAATACATATTTTTATAATACTTGAGGACGTCGTTAGATGATGTGAGACAGGCATGAAATACTGGTCTATTTATTATATTTATGCCTTAATTATATAATATTTTATTTTAGGATAAATTGGTTTAACCTCCCTAACCAGCCATTCTTACAAACAGTATAACAGAGCAGAGAAATACACTTACTTCCAACCATAAAAGTCATTTCAGTTTTCATGTCGTTTCTCACGCCATCGATGACATTGAAGGCTGTGCAGACGACGGTTTTCTTCCCTAACCAGGACGGCGGTATCACAATGGAACTCCAGCCCACGTCCCGAGTCTGATCCAACGGCAATGAGTCCTCGCCAGCGAAGCTGAGAGTCACAGAGGGTCTCGGGTTGCCACGAGCTGAACACTTCAGTTCATCTCCAATGAAATAGGAACTGCTGGTCGTCGTGAATGATACCTTATCGGTAGGATCTATAAATAAAGAATAACATTCCGAAATTATCAGCAATTGCTATCTTTAGATACATGGCATTTGTTTATCCCTGTTTTGTCCGGGTTCCTGAAGAATAGACAAACCTTGACTGCACGCGTCGTAAAAGGCAACAAATCACTAAAATCCAAACCAACGTTAGCTAGGGAAGTTGGCTGGTCAGCGACTAGGCTACAGAAATTGCTTCAAAACTTTCTGCAACGAATGGAAAAGAAGGTTTATTCGTATCCCAAGCTAAACTGGGATTCAAAAAAGAAGAGGAAGAAGATGATGCGATAATATGATATGATAATAGAATGCAAAGATAATCCACGTCTCTCTCTCTCTCTCTCTCGCACTCTCTAGTGCTGTGCAAAGTGGCAGATCCAAAGCTCATATTAATACTAAGAGCCTGCTTCTACGTTTCACAAAGAGATTAACAGGTTAATCCATTCACAAAAGGCTCTGTCTTATCCATACAGTAAGTAGCCTAAAGCGTGGAGAAAGTGTGGCTTCCGAAGTGGCCTTCAATTGCCTTCCTCAGTCTCACTTAGTCGTCTCCTACGACATGTGCAGTTAACCATTGATCTAGTCTTCAGTGACCCCAACACAAAAAGTGAAACCCCAAATATAATCACTGCTATATCATATAGATACAGCACAAGATTCTATCACAAGGCAGTGCATGTCTGCTGCCGCTAATTGCAGTGTATCAAATCTACACATACACAAACTTATCAACTGTAAATTTAACATTTTATAGTGATGGCAATGTACAGTACCATATTAAATTTAGAACATATTACAAGAAGCAGTGTACAATTGATTTATTGCAAACAAATATTAAATTTGCAAAGTTGCACATTAAAGTTACAAAGGCGCTCAATGTTTTATGCAAACTCAAGTATAAATTACCTAAGAAATGTTAACTATCACTATATTATACTTTAGTTTATCCCTACTTTAACTAATTCATTGTTGTCTGGAGTGTGCCTCCAAAAGTTTTATAAACAAATTAATTGTTTTACAGAAACGTGCTGTTCAAATAGTAAATAAGGAAAATTTTTGAAAATATTATACAGGTCCAATCTTTAAGAGTCAAAAAATTCTTAAAAGTAACAATTTATTAAAAAAATACTTAACATTAACGATTTATACTACTTTTCTTATATCATATTCTTGTACAAATATAACTTAAAATTGTTACCAGATATTTGCAATTCGTTAATAGCCACAAAACCGGAAGTTATTTATCTCACAACCTAAGAAATACAAACTTTTTTGACTTTCCAATTTATTGAACTTCCTTAAGAGGGAAATGCTTAAAATCAGTGGCCAAAAGCTCTGGAACTCTATACCAGTGAAATTAAAAACATTAAATTCAATCCTTCTATTAAAATCTTAGCTTTGATCCGGGCTTGCTGATAAATACTAATATATTTGTATTTTTTCAACAAATCACAATTTCAGTGCTAATGCAACTTGCACTCTCCAACCGTTAAACTTTCTTTTGGCTTTCGACTAATTGCACAATGCCAAGTGATACTACGGTATGCATATATTTATTGTGATATTTTAAGTTAGCTGTAATTAATGTTGATTTAATTAAAACATACTCACAGAGTTATCCAACTCGTTCATAGCATCACATTATTCTTGATTTATTCTTGTTCTCAATTCTTTTTTCTTCTTAGAAGTATAACTATAGGTCCTCTCCTATCTTTGAAAGTTATCTCTATTAGACATTATTTCATCTTCTATGGTTGCTATAGGGCTACTTTATAATTAAAGCTATGAATTCTGTATTTGGTAATTTGGTAATTGATGTTATGGTTGCAATGTTTGCTAATTTGACGTTATGGTTTCTATGCTTATCAATTTATGAATTGATGTTATTGTGTTTGTCGAGATTAATATAAAAAATAATAATGTAAAAAAATTCCTATAAAAATTTACAAATAATAATCAAAATACCGTGTCTTTAATTGTAGTCACTGATATATGAATTGTAATTCCATTAGGATATATTCCTCTTCTCAAGAGTTAAGAAAATCTCTGAATCCATTTGATCGTATGTCAATGTCATTCACACTATATAACAGTTCTAAGCATGTGGCTCAGAATCGTCTGATTCTAAGATCACATGAAACATATATGAACTTTTTAATATGCGTCACTGATATTTATTTATTTATCATCGCTGCGGTTTGCTTTGCAATATTTAATAAATAAATATTTAGTAAACGAAGCACATACACGTGACATTAAGAACAATGCTGCATTCATCAACTAAATCACCAAACTTCATGTGACACGTGTACTTTCTTCCGTCATCTTCAGGTGTTGACGTAATACTAGCAATATGACGCGACAACCTAATATCATATCTGAAAAAGCATTAAACAATTTAATTAAATTAGACATAAAACAAAAAGCTCCTCTTCAAAGACTTCCTGCTCTTTTCAATCTCTCAAGTCATCACGTATGGACTATTGCTACATTAAGAACTTCACGAGGTTAAGCAGAGTCAACAATGGACAAGCTATCATAGAGAATACAGAAAGAACATTCCCGCATTGATTCCAAAGAGGTGACTGTCAATCAGCCATTCTTTCTCTCTCTCTCTTAGTGCACTGCCTACTGGTAGGTCCATGGTATATAACGCCTTCATTATTCTCTGTCTTCCGTTTTCCTCTTCACGTCCACATTCGAATGGATCTTTAAATAATCTAAAACATTCCTTTAGAATACCATTATTCTTAGGGATTCTGCCTATGACGAGGTGGCCCCCTTGTGCCTTCCTCAGCTTCGACTAACATTTACATAGCAGGGGTGTCATTCCCTGAGAAAACAATCCTATTTACCCATAACAATCCTGTTTACTCATTCTAGGATGCTTTAAATAATAACAATATTAGCCATGGACTGAGGCACCGACTCATTTTGATTTAGTGCCCCATTTTGTCTAATAATTACAATTTAACATACAAATATTCACCAATATAGGCCTACAATAACTTAACATATTCTAGTTAATATAGCTTGAAGTACTAAAGGCAATCGATTCTCTCACGCAACCGATGTAAGACAAAGTTTAAATTAAGAATTCAATATTATGCCTCAATAAAAGTTTTAATAAAAATACAAAATTGATCTCCATTTGCGTTAAACTGCAAAAACAGCAATTATTATAGGGTTCTATCACAAAATTTCTATCATATTCAAATCAAAGAGACGGTGCTAAATTGCAAAATTGTACGTGATATAGTATTATATTAAAACTGTATAAAACTTGCACATGTGTATTCTGATGCTATAAATTAACAATCTAAATATATTTTTTATGCAGATTACCTATCTTCTGATGGGATAGCCTTGGAGGCACCGCTGGGATCAGTAGCACTCCAGCTCAGCTGTGGATGATTACCAGAGAAAGATGCCGAACAATCCAAATCTGTTTTTTCATTAACCTGTAGGAATGAATCTCCAGAACACTGTATCCGATCTACAATCAAACCAGCACACAGCATATATAAGAGAGACATTTGCACAATTAGAAGTAACAAAAATATCAATAATCATCTGTTTGTTCATTGAAATAATTACTAAAATATTATTTCGTTTAGAAGAATATTTATGGGATTGAGGATGATCTATTCTTTTATTGGGCACAATTTGAGAGATTTGGGGCATAAAAAATAATGCTTGCAGAGAGAGAAAGAAAGAGAGGGAGAGAAAGAGAGAGAGATCGTGAAACATTTTATTTTACTTGCATGGGCAGTATATTTTCAACAGGGAACTGAAAAATTGATGCTCTTGAAGAAGTTGGAAATACCAAATGGAAGCTATCTGTGATCTGAAATTTACCGAGAATGTCTGCCATTAACAATTTTTTATTTTTTTGCAATGCAACCTTCATATTTGTTTCATTTAAACAACAAATACAGCATACTTAACTACAAACTAAACATATAATCAGGAAGAGGGTTACCACAAAAAGAGCCTAAGCTCTGTGAGGTATTACAGTCAGTACCTATTACTAAGAATAATAATGTGATTTTGAACCACTGTGATTAGCATTAGACTGAATCAGTAGTATGATTAGTTATCAATTAGGCTTTTGTGCAGCGCAGAGAAGGTTTTACTTCAATGATATCTTTTCCAGAGCGACACTGGCTTTAGCTTTTAGCGTTGCTAATATCACCATAACTTGATGATATATGGATAAACACAAGTTTACTAGTTTCAATCATTCTACTAAAATGGATGCCAGAGAAATCAATTAAAATGTAGTGAAACAAACAAAAAAGTACAGCAACATCTTGACGTAAAAGTAAACACGCAGTGTAGCGAAATGATCAACTATGTTGATATCTATCACTTTTAATTCCACATTTTTAAACCGTAAGGCAATTTAGATCATTTTCCGTATAACCAGTCCAGTGAATGTCCAAGATTTTACTCTCAGATCAGCGCGGATGGGATTCGAACCCGAGGGAGTTCAATTCACCTCAGGATCAGTCACTTAAAACTTCATGATGTTACCCCTACGCTATTGAGACTTTCTATATATCATTCTTTAGATGTATGTAATAGTACCTACCCCCAACAGTTAGCTGATAAGTGAGCATACTTTCTTTTCCATCAACAACACTGTAACATATGTACTGTCCAGGGTCACTATCCATCTGACAATTTGATATGGTGAGCATAAACGATTCATCAACAGCATAATTCGCTTTATTTGGATGTGATGCATCGATGGAGAAATCCGGATTGTTGACGCTGTTAAAGATCATCTGCGGTGAGAGACCAGTGTTGTAAACCCAGTCCACCCATCTGACCTGAGGTGGTTGTGACTTTGGTAGTGGACAGGCCAGTGTAACACTCTTCCCTGAAAATGCAGAACGTGTAACCGTCTCATCGCTTTGAGCAGCAGTTGTTCTCAGCCGTGCAAAGATCAACAACTGGACTACAAACAAAGCAAACACTCACACACATGAATACAGTATGATCAATAGGCCTCATTCTTATCATATTAAATTTTAATGTAAGCAAATTGTTTGTTGCTATATTCCAAAGTCAGCAATATCTTGGATTATTGATTGCGCAGTGTCTGTTACTAATACGTTTGATTTATTACATATATTTATTATGTATGTATATACTAATACTTTACTTTGGACTGATTATCTGGATTTTGGAATTTGCACCGTTTTTGGACCTTCTTTTTGCTCGCCGGCTTGATTTTGTCTCAATAGTGCTCGATGTTGTCATTGATGACTGTAGCACTCTAATTGTTGTTATTGTTATTATTATATATGCATGTATGTGCATGCATATATGTGCATGTTTATATAATAAGTATATAAGTGCAAATTGAATATATTCTTTGAGTTGATATATACATAATTTGCTTTTTCATTTCTAGTTTGCATATATTTTTTTGTTTATATTTTATATGTATGCATGATGGGTGGTCAACTAGAGAAGTTTTTATAACCTCTCTGACGGCCTAGTGTGCGTTATTGCATATTTGAGTGCTTTTGAAAAAAATATATAGTGCTCTCTATCATTCTCAATTAATCGAGTCTATTTTACAAAATATGAATATTATGCAGTATTAAAATGTCAAATAATAAATATAAAATTATCATAATTAATTAACTGTTCACAGTGCTATCAACACCACAGATTCATTACAATATTTATCAGCTTCTTTCCTGCAATCTTACAAATGTGCATAGCTTAATATTTTATAAGCAATAAAACTGTGGGCAGAGAAGCAATTGTTAAAAGCAGGGCAATACATCTCAGGGTGATGCCACAAATCCACACTATAAAGACTAAAGCTAAAGTAAAAGCATGCTACAAATAATATGTAGGTAGAAATCAAGGTTAAATATTGGGGCATAGAAGCATTATATAAATAGCACTAAAACAAGCATATTGAATATCATTCACATAAATTAGAAAGCTGACTCAATAAAAATTTATATCGAAGTACATGTAAGTTGGAAGAGGAAGACACAAATTAAAGAATAACTATTATTTCTAACAACAATTACATTTTAATGATTTTAGCAAATTTTATCATTTATTTAAATAATAGTTCTATAATTTAATAACCTGATATACAAATACATAATATATTTCATTGTTTTAATTTCATTTATCAACTAAATTTAACTCATTTTAAATTAGTCATAAATAATTTACTTTGATAATTTTTTACAATATGAGCGACAATGCAACCCTCATGTAGATCTTTAAACTACAGATTCTAAGATTCAGCAGCAGCGAAATATAACAATTCTTACCAAACAGCAATGATGCATGAGTCCTCATACTTTTCTTCAGAGCAATTCCTATTATTTAATTTTAATAAATTTAAATGTGAGGTATGCCTGGTTCTTTGAACAGCAATATTATATAATGCTACTCAAAAAGGTTCGCTGCTAACTTGGCCACATAAGAAATATATCATGAAAGATTCTGAAGCCAACATCACAATAAATAGAATTACATTATGCAGAACAAAGCACCACTATAAATACTTTGACAGATTTAACCAACAGAGCACATTTGCATACATCTACAAGAAGAATGCAATATTAGGAAGATTCTTTTGTAATTAGTAATAATAACATTGATAATTATAATAAATTAGAGTTAATTATAAATTAAAAGTTATAAATAGTTAGTATTTATAAAGGAGCTAAAAATAAATAATGTTCAACTATAAGAGAAAAAATAGATCAGTAGAAAAATTGAAAGATACTATTATACAATTTCAAGAGAGGTGAACTGAATTCTTGAGGATTCAATTTCTGGTTGAGTTGATTAGAGAACAAAATATCAGCCATTGAAATGGCTGATGAATAAATAATAATAAGAAGGTCTTAATAGGGGTAATGTCATAAAGTTTTAAAAGGCAGATCCTGAAGTGAATTGAACCCTCGTGGGTTTGAATCCCAGCCGCGCTGATCTGAGAGCAAAATCTCGGAAATTCACTGGACTGGTTGTATGGAAAATGGACTAAATTGCTTAACTCTTGAAACATGTGGCATTACAAGTGATAGAAATTTACGTGGTTGATCATTTCACTACATAATGCACGTTTACTTTTTTAAATTTTTAGAATGAACAAGTGGTATTGTCATCAATGTCAACAACGAACACTAAGACAAATTCAAGCCGGTGAGCAAAAACATGGTGCAAATTCCAAAATCCAGAAAATCAGTCCAAAGATGAAGGGGATTAAAGAAAAGGAGGTTTGTGGGCTGGTCGCAACTCATAAACACTGAAATGAATAGAAAGAAGGAAAGGGTAGGTCTCCAACTGTCCATGAAACTGCTCATAGGAAAGCAAAGGCCTAGATGTGATTCAAATGAAGACTTTCGAAGAGTGGATGGAAGAGAATTCCAGAACTGCGTTGGAGCATGCTGGAAAGAATGTTTGAATAGCTTAGAACATGAAGGTAAGCTAGATCTTACAAGAGTAATTAATATGGAAGAATGAGTAACAGAAAGCTGCATCACTTTAATCAAGTCAGACTGTCCAGGGATGGAAATGGACTTACAGGCTAATGAGGCTGTTTTGTAAATGCTACGCTCTTTAATCTTTAGTCAGTGTAAGGACTTTAAAATATATAGGTGTTACACAGCAGTATTTGGAACATAATGACACACAACTGAAAATAATGACATACAACTGCATAAACATGTGGTATTGAAAGATATCAGGAATTACAATTTAACAATACTAAGTAATATATCTAAATATAAAGTATGAAATTAACAATTTAAAAAAATTTCAATTAACACCAATTCAATAATATTGCAAGAATATTGAATGATTTTTAATAATAAATTTGTCATTATGTTATATTTAAACAATGTCAAATTACCAAATAATAAACAATAATAATTACATTTAAAAAATTTTCATTTTTCATTTAGAGGTCATATCACTAATTGCATGAATTCTAAGAGAAAGCTCAGTACCAGGATTTTCATAACTTTGACCCTTTTACCTTCTATCTTGTCGCCATTCATTCGGGATAAATGCATCATCTTGATTAATAAAACTTCTAACTGAATATATAATCCTAATTAATATTTAACTGGTTTTATGGGCGTTTTAATGTTCAACATGCAGTACCTTATTGTATTCGATAATTTGTATTCTTGAATACAATAACCTCATAGACTTTAAATAATATCAATGTATCTTAGCCAATACCATAAATCGTTTATAGGCCATCTTAACTTAAGTGTTATACACTTACACACACTCACAGCATGATCTAAATCAATCCAATTCTCTACAGATGATCCTCAGCATTACTTTGAGCCTTATAGGAAGCCACATTTCATATTTATTAAACTGCATAAGTTAATTGAATTGAAGCATCTTCTGCATTGTAAATATTAAATAAGAATACTCATTAAGTATGTAAGCATTAAAGTATGTTAGTAATATAGGCGCAATTTCAGAGCTCAAAAACAAAACACTCAAGTTAATTAATTAGCACACAGGTGACAGGTCAACAGTGCTGCCAGCAATATGACGAAGCAGAATAAGCAAAAATAATGGCAGCAGCAACAACAGCAAAAATTATTAATTCTCTCTTCTTCAGTGCACTGCCAAGTGGCAGGTTCAAGGTACATAATCATACTCAAGTCTGCTTTCTCGCTCTAAGAGCACTCTTTAGATCAACAAGTTAATCTCTTCACAAAGTCTATCCCTTATCCATACTTTATGTAGCCTATAGCTTGGGAAAAGTATGACTTCTGAGGTGAATTTACGTTCCTTCCTGAGTTAGATGGTTTAATTATCATTTAATCATGGGGGAAAAATAATTCATGGTGAGGTGGGTCCCCTCTTGCCATCCTCAGCTCCTGCCTTAGTCGCCTATCACGTACACGCGGCGAATTGTTTGCGGCTGCCCTATTCTGCAGTGGTCTAACCACACCCGAGCACAACACGGGGAATAGTATACGGGAATCTATATTAATTCACAAGCATAAACGAAATTAATATATGTCGGACGCGGTTACTGCTGGTGGTGGTGGTGGTGGCCATGATGGTGACCATCATGGCAGACGGAGTGTTGACAGCTTTGAATGGAAATAAAATCCCTGTAGTGTTTGAAGATTAATCTTAAATACGTGCAAGTTGTAGCCTAATCGATGCGCCATCAAAAGGCAACAATTTGTAATAGGGCCTAACCATGCCAGAAAATTAGAAAATAACGAAAACATTAAAAACACGGATCTTAAACAAGCATAACATGTACTTCTTGACCCGGTGCTGTTAAAAAAGTTAAATATCATTTATTGGTTAAGAAAGTATTAAATATAACTACTATTGATTGATTTTAAAATAATATAACAATATATGACAAATGTTACTCAATTGCTACTTTTCAATTACTAATTAGAAGTTATTATTTAATTATTAGCCTAATAAAACAATGTCAAATTGGGCTACTGTAAAGCGTGAAAGAAACGTAGAACTGTTTTATTTACAACACATGTTCAATTTCTTAATTTTAACGGTGATATATTTCCAGTGTTACTGTATCTTGAAAAAACCTCAAGCAGGAAGTGGAAATGGGAATTGGAGCAATTATATCCCATGCTGTGTTCACAGATGACTCCGGAGAAGCTTCTTTGTTCTGGCTGCTTTGAGCTTCCACACATGGCCTAGAGGTAACGCTCAAAGACTGCGCTCAGATATAATATCAGTAGTGGAACTTTTGAGTTTAACGAGTTATCTCTTAGATAGATTAAGCAATGCAAAATCGTCAAGGAAAAACAAGTTGTTCTGCCATTTGTAATTAAGCAACTTCTACGTTTGGAACTCTCTGATCTCTACCTCCAGAGTTACCTGTCTATACTTCGATCTATACTATTCATTTCCACTTCTGAAGTAGACTGAAAAGACATCTTTTAATTCCTACCATAGATCTAATTCTTGCTACGGTTTCTTAAAAGTAAAACAAAACAAAATTAATAAAAGTAAAATAAATACATTATATACATTATATATATATATACATGTATATATATATATATATATATATATATATATATATATATATATATATATATATATATAGTTAAATTCCGTAAGAAATAGGAAGAAAGAAGAATAATTTGATGATAGGACACATTCTAAGGGGAGATAGTTTACTAAAGAGGTCATAGAAGGTAGACCTAGAAATGAACGATAGAAGAACAGAGGCAGACCGATATTAGGAATGTTATGGCTCAAAGATCCACTCGTATGTGGGCAAGAAGATAAAATAACGAAGAGAGAGAGAGAGAGAGAAGAGTTGAGGCATCATGTACCAAGTACCTGCCAGTAGGTAGTGCACTAATGAGAGAAAGAAAGTTTCTCACCTTACAGCTTTTGATCACCCGATCGAACGGGTTATAAGAACGTTTTCTCTCTTTAATTAGTACCTGGTTTTGAGATCGTTTTACTGCATCGATTTTTTGTGGAATTGTTGTGCGGGTACGTCTCTGACATTATCCATAATTGTATGAATAATCGGCCGTCGTTAAAATTTTAATATTAGAATTATTTATTTATTTTTCTTTTTAAAACCTCTAACAGTTAAGGGGTTTCTTATCTTAAATCTCGATCTACACTCCGACATGCCGTGTTGTTAATAGTACTGCAGAAACATTATTTATTTATTTATTTCATATTTTTTATTATTAACACAAAAGTTTTGAAATTAACACTTTATGATAAAAATGTAAAACTTTTGACAAAGGAACTCTTGTTAAGTTTAGCATATTTTTCTTCCAATGTAAATCAACTCCTTTTAATAAATTAATTAATTACTAAAAATAACACATGCCAGCAGTTGACTTCATTATTTGAAAGTGTTAGGGCTTTGTTAAATAAACACGCAAAAGCTAAAAGGTGTCCACCATTGCGCTATAGAAATTCACATATATTGTTAATTAACAAGAAGGCCCAAACAAGGCTCGATTATTATCCTTCAATTCCGGATATTAATTAGAATCCTGGAGAAAATTTATTCGGACTCTGCTTCAAATCAATCCTAATAGAGGCCAAGTAAGCAAGTCGACAACTGTGACAATAGCAAGATTGTTAAGTTTCGCTGCATTACAGAGCCTTTCCTATTGGTCTTATAAATTTAGCTTAACAAATATAAGATATGATAACACTCAGAAATGAAGATACAAATCGCTTTCAATCGCTCAATCTAACCTATCAACCATTCAATTAGTCAATGATTCTATCAGTCATTCAATCAATCACTCTATATCAATCAGTCAATCAACCATGCATCCTCTCAATAATTCAATGCCTATACCAACTATTTAATCAATCAATAAATCAATCAATCAATCAGTTAAACAACTAATTAATGGCAATGACTCTATTAATTAGTCAATCAATCGTGCATTCTATCTACGGCTCAATCAATCTACTATAATTTTGATCATTAATTAGGATTAACAGTTTTTCATCGGAAAATCATTTCAGAGATGCCTCTACTGGACCATGCATCTCTAGAAGATTTTTCGACATATGAATTACTTGAAGTTTGGATTTAATGCAAGAAATTTCTAGATTCACCTTGCTGGCATAAAAGTTGTTATATGATTGCAAGAATCTCTCATATGTGAACATGAAGAGGAAACCGAAAGACAGCGAAAAGGGGAGGCTTTAATTGCTATGGACCTGCCAGTTGGCAGTGAACTAAGAGAGGACGACAGAGAGAGAGAGAGAGAGAGAGAGAGTGAAAGAGGGAGAGAAATATTTTCTGTCTTCATGGCAGTATTTAGTAGTACTGAAATATTTACAAATCTTCTTTTTCTTCAGTGCGCTGCCAAGTGGCAGGTTCAAGGTACATATTCATACTCAAAGTCTGCTTTCTCGCTCCATAAGAGCACTCCTTGGATCAACAAGTTAATCCCTTCACAAAGTCTATGCCTTATCCATACCTTGTGTAACCTATAGCTTGGGAAAATATGGCTTCTGAGGTGGATTCCCGTTGCCTTCCTCAGTTTGGAGGATTAATTACCATTTAATCCTGGGGGAAAATATTTCATTGTGAGGTGGGTCCCCTCTTGCCATCCTCAGCTCCTGCCTTTAGTCGCCTCTTACGTACAATCGGCAGATTGTTTGCGGTTGCCCAATTCTGCAGTGGTCCAACCACACCCGAGCACAACACGGGGAAATCTACAACTATATCTACATCTACATCTACAATCTACATCTACAAATATCTACTTGAAAAGCGTATTATAGGCATCAAAAATTAATATGTATGTTACGTTTATAGAATAGTTTTGTGCTCATTTTAAATAAAGAAATCTTAATTATTAAAGCTGGTTATTTAAGTGATCCTAAAATTATTCAGTAAAGCTCAAATTTCAAGAAATGTTGGAAACAGATATTATTCGTATACTAAATATACAAATTTTAAGTAATTACAAGCTCACCAAATTTAGCACTTTGCCGGTATAATTCATCAACACAATGAATTCAGCGTCAATTAGTGCACTGTAATCAGGTGATGCAGCTAAACTTAGCTACTGATTCTGGCAGTGCCTGAAGGAACAGCAAGAGTTGACGACAGACAGACCTAGAAAGTCCATGATTTCATTAGCTGTCCGTAATTACCAGTCATAGTTCGGTTTGAGAAATTTCCAATCAGATCTGAAGAATTGCGGCTAATCTAATAAAGAACAAAGAGAAGGCTGGGTCGAATAAGCTAGGCAGCCACATGATGGGTCATCATAGAGTTACCTCCCTTTCTCTCTCTTTAGATAGAATTCCTACTGAAGACAATGAATATTATCGAAATTCTTCAGATTTACTCTATGAAGATGATGACGATGGTGATGATGATGATGATAATGATGATGATGACGATGATGATGATGATGATCATCATCATCATCGTCGTCGTCATCATCATCATCATCATCATCATCATCATCATCAACATCATCAATCATGACGTGAACCTTATCTTCACCAGCTTTAATCATCATCATCTTCTTCTTTTCTTCTTCCATTGAATCCCAGTTAAACTAGGGTCGGATTACGAATATAAACTATTCCATTCATTTTATAAAACTTCGTAGCAATTTCTGTAGTCTAGGCTTTCACCAACCGAATGCCCTTCCCGACTTTGGTTTGGATCTTAGTCCTTTGTCGCTATTTACACGCGCAGTAAACGGTTAGTCTATTCTTCATCAGTCTGAAAAAAATACTGTAAATTAAGGATATTACGCAAATCAAACAAAAATAACATTTAAATGTTATTTCTGTTTTCTCTCTTGTTTATAGGCCTACACAACAGTGATCAACAAACAACTTTCACCGTATAGCTAGGCCCGTATCAGACAATGCTGCCGTGTTTACCTTGAAAACGATACGGTTCTGAGGTGGTTTGTCGTTGGCATACTGATCTAATTCCTACTTACCTCTTACAGCACAGTGTATTCCATTGATCGAGTCAACAGTGGTCCTCCTGATGAAAAAAGGGTCAAGGCTTTGTTTGGTTTACATTTATAAATAAATTATTCCAAAGGAGCTTTACGTACAACGGAAAGAAAAATGCGTTTACTCTGTCATAATTCACAGCCGTTGTTGCTAGACCTCTGCAAATCAGAAACTTAAACAAAGTCGATATTTTTGATCCGTCAGCTTATCTAGTCCAACTTGTGTCCCACCATTCCATGGACATGTTAGAAACTTGATGAACTATGACAGATGACTTCTATTTAACACGTCGTGTAGGATTCGCTAAATCTCTTCGCTCGCAATCAATAGAACCCGAGTTCAATATCAAACACGATCAGTCATTAGAGGATCGAGACGCTGACAGCGAACTCACTTTATCAATTAAATCAAATGCAGAACAGGTCAGCGAGGCTGAGCGATGGAAAGCCGGGTAGAATGAAGAGAAAAGCGATAAATCACTCAGACTTGTTATTTATCATAATCTATGTAAATACTGGTAATCATATTGAAATAACTTTTGTAATGCACTCAGACATTAAATAGCGTCCTCGTTTCATACATAATGATATAGAGTCCGTAAAGCCATGTGACATTAAATAGTGTCCTTGCCTCATACATTAGTGTCTACTAAAGATAATCATACAGCATAACCATCTTTCTCTCTCTCTCTCTCTCTCTCTTGCTCTCACCTGCCTGTGGTGCACTGCCTACAGGCAGGTCCATGATATATGGCGCCTCCGCTCCTCTTTGTATTCCGTTTTCCTCTTCATGTCCAATGCGGAGTGGATTTTAAATCATCTAGCATTCCTAATCTCGGTTTTCCTCTGCATCTCTTTACTACCATTCTACCTTCGTTGACCTAAAGTTAACCATATCTTAACCAGAACATATTCCTAACACAGAGTATAGTGATAATAAACTTACGAAACGATATAATTGACATTGTAAAGGTGTCAATACTTAATACCTTTTGTAACGTAACTCTGAATGCTTAGGTTTGTTATAAAATTGATGTAATGTATAATTAATTGATATAAAATGATGATAATGCTTTAAGAGTAGAAAGTGTTAGCCTAATCATGCATGTTAGGCAATAAAGAACAAAACATCTAATAAAATCATGTGGAAGCGAAGCTAATAATTGATTTTCTTATATAAATATATAATTGTATCCTTTCCGAGATGTGTCCGGGATAATGAAGACTAGACCAAAAGCAAATAGCACGTGGCGTAAGAGGCGACTGAGCAAGTATTGATAAAGTAACGGGAAACCACCTCAGAAACCAAATTGTTTCCAAGCCAGACTATATTAAGGTTTCGATAAGACATTGACTTTTGTGAAGGGATTAGTTCGTTGATCATTTGAGAGCTCTTTATGGTGCGTGAAAAGTAGCATACGACTGGGAAAGTAGTATAAAAGTAGCATGTGAGTAGGTATATATACTTGGAGCTGCCGCTTAGCAGAACCCTAGAGAGAAATAATTGCGTAATAATATACCCATTAAATAATGAAACTCTTCTTCTTTCCCACTAATGTTAATCTTAAAAGCATGAATAAGTTAACATACGATATTAGGTGAATGCCTAAAATCGCAAATGGGTTTGAAATATGCACCTATCGGCCATATGCAAAATGAAATAATTATAAAGAATACACTAATGACGGAAACTAACAACATTAAACATGTGCAAGAGATTCTCTCTCTTAGTGTTGTATCCTTTATGACCGGTCCATGGCATTTAACTTAACAAATTTATATTCTCTGCATTCATCTTTGTATAAACATATGAATTAGTTATCAAATCTTCTAGCATACTAAGTCTCGGTTTTTCTCTAACCATTTTTACTTTCATTCTTCATGCAATTGTCTCTTAGTAAATTATCAGGATCATGTCTCTCTCAGGACATGATCCTGATCCAACTAGTTTATATTTATATTATTTATGATAGTCTTATTTATCAATTGTCTATTTATGCTCATCCTATTTAGCATTTCTTCGCTAGTAATTTTGTGACTCCATTTGATCTCCATTATTCTCCATAGCTATATTCCGAATGCATCCAGTTTCCTCATATCCTCCTTTCTTAACGTTCATGTTTCATAACCGTAATTAGCGTAGCTCACACAAAAATATTTAAAATCTTCCTGAGTTTCTTCAAACTTTTAGTTAGTAGTTCTTTCCATTTGCTGTAAGTTACAACCAGGCGTTCTTTCTTTTTACTTTTTTCCTCTTACTGTAATCGAGGAAGAAACTATCAATTCTAATTTAAAAGAAAATCCTTAATATAAAGATCTACTATTATTTACACCAATGCTCAATTCCTGCTACTCTCGTATATTCTTATATTGCTGTATATACTCGTATATTCGTTATAGACTCTGTTAGGCCTAACATTCATGGACGTCGGAAGTTAAAAAGATTATGAACGTTCAGGGTTTCGCTACTGAAGTCGATGAAGAATGTTGAGAGGCTTCCTAAAGAAATTCTTCAACTTCTGAAGGATTTTCTAAAGATGTGTATTCAGTCCTAAGTATAGTTATAATTCTAAGGTTGGTTGCACAGTTCTACGGATGGTTATATATCTAAAGACGGTTATACTGTTCTAGAGATGGTTATACAGTTCTAAGGATGGCTATATTTCTAAGGATGGTTATACAGTTCTAAGGATAGTTATATATCTAAAGACGTTTATACTGTTCTAAGGATGGTTATAACAGTCCTAAGGATGGCTCTATATTTCTAGGGATGGTGATACAGTTCTAAGGATGGTTACACAGTTCTAAGGATGGTTATACAGTTCAGCTCCTTCGTTGGTTCATTAGTCAAGCGGCATTATTTACGAATAAGCTAGAAGATAGAAAGTTAAGTGCTTAATGCACAATATATAAAATTAACATTATTATTTTTTAGTTTGTGATGATAATATTATAATATGATTATCACACTATCATATGATAATCACATAATATGCTCCGATTATCATATTATTATAGCTACTATTATTATTATTTTTAACCCCGGTTGTAAAGAACCATGATGTTTTGATAAAAACATCATGGCGTCCCTGACATCATCCTTGTGTGAGGAAACGGACGTTAAACCTTTATTATTATTATTATTATTATTATTAAAATCGATTTGAGCAATTCTTGCTGAATCGATTATATTTATGGTTATTATTACTATTATTTATTAATAGTAGTAGTAGTAATTTTACATGATTTATTAAAATTTATACCAAAGTTTTAGACCGCAAAAGCAATTGTCCCTTAACAGATCAGGTGTATGCTGAACCGGTAGAATACTGATGGATATTCAACTATAGATCAGCAGGTGCGTGATTCTATTCTAAAGCTCTTCATTCACTAATATGCTTTCGAGACACGAAACTAACGCCAAACTAGGCTTTATACTTATTTCCATCTACGATTTAAATTTATGAATTTAATTTTTGATTTCCTAGTCCGAAGATAAATGACTTTTAATATAGAAGACCCATGAATCCATACTTCAAGTAGTACTGTGGATTTGACGCAATTCTTTGTCGACCTAAGCAATTAGGATTTTATTGTATACAATGATAAAATAAAGTCTGAAGTGAACCACACTGGGCTGCAGGTTCGAGTCCTCCCCTTGAGTCCATTCCCGTCTTCTTGCGGTAGTGAAACGGGTGTTAATTTGTTTCTCTTATTTTTATTAATTTGTTTATTATGTTTATATGTCATATCCAATGTTTATATGTCATATCCAATGTTTATATGTCATATCCAATGTTTATATGTCATATCTAATGTTTATATGTAATTGTCCAATTCTTCTTCCTAAATGCATTAAGAAATAGGAAGAAGAGTTGGATAGGACACATCCTAAGGGGGGAATGCCTATTAAAAGAGGTCATAGAAGGTAGAATGCAAGGAAAAAGAGTCAGGAGGAGACCGAGATTAGACATGTTGGATGATTTAAAGACCAACACATATGTGACAATGAAGAGGAAAGCGGAAGACAGAGAAGAGTGCAGGGGTTATATACCATGGACATGCCAGTAGGCAGAGCAATAAGAGAGAGAATGTTTATAACGTATACAGTGTACATGTATATGGTGTGAATTGTTTATCACTTAAATAATGGATTAAATTTGATTTTTGTCACAGAAGAAACAGTTGCAACCTCATTTATTTAAACACTTAATGTCTAAACCGTCTTCAATGACGAATTTGAAACAGCAGGTTTGACGTAAATTACATTACCAGCAATTGATTCATAAAACATCAGCGAGTGTTTGTGAAGAGACGCGGTGAGCAGAATCTTTCAACGCTTAATACAGAAATCGATGTCTGCGAGCAGCTCGTTTTCACCAGCCCATGAGATCTTCTCATCCCGCATCTGTCTCTCTCTCTCTCACGCTGTCTCTCTCTCACGCTCGCTCTCTCTCGCTCTCGCTCTCTCTCTCTTTCTATGAATTTTATTTTATTTATATCCTTTGATTAGGTGACGAATAGAGAGAAAAAGAAGAGTGGAACTAAAATCGAACATCTTACCGACATCGGTAAGAAGTTCGACCGCGGATCAGTATGTGCGGGGTTTTAATCATGAACTCGCCCGTCACTGTCATCATTTTAGAGTGAAGAAACTGACATGAACATTAGCTATATCAGTTTTTTTACCAGACCATGTTTTACCAAAATCCTGACAAAAGCCGTTATCGTGAGAAAATTATGACCAATGCGGTTGTTATCATTCACCTCTATCTCTTCTGCTGAACTCTATAAATCAGCATTGCACACGTCTTTTGTTCTTTCCCAGCCCAAACATACGAGCTTACAAGGCTGCTTATTTGTAGATGCTATATTGCAAAGCGGCCCTCCTGTTGCGTCTACATGGGCAGCATTCTATGCTTAACACCAACTCGAGACTCGATTCTTTATTAGATAATTATACAGGCACGTATCCATATTCGTTATATACAGAACATGAAAATTTTAGATATAAAATATTTATGATATCTTCTAATTCAACATGCAAATGCATTCACCGCGTTAAAATCACGTTAACATTACGTTAACACCACTCTTACACAAAATTGCCACCACTTTATCATCATGTTAACACCACCTTAAAAGTTTTCTTTAATTTTTAAAAATAATGTATTGTTGAAGGCCGTCTGAATGAAATTAGAACCGTTACCCATCAGACTGTTTACCATTACCTTTATCTTCTTTACTTCACTGTACTGCTGTGATGATACTCCTTGTGAATCCGGAGACAAACATTCTTATAGGGATTCATGAAGGATACATCATCTCTTTCCGTTTCCAATGTCAGGATTCTCAACACTACAGTCATCGCTCTTTAATTAAAAAGTCCAGAAACTCGCTTACCCACCACCGAGCACTCTCTCTCTCTCTCTCACGTACTCTACCAAGTGTCAGGTCCAAAATTTTTACATGCATTCTGCTCTCATACTCAAGTAAGAGCAAAGCCATGGGCGAAACATTGATCCAATACTAAATTTAATGCGGTTCATGAAAACAATATTAGATGTTGAATATTCTAATATAGCTAAAAAAGCTAAATGTTAACGTCAGTTTCCTCACTCGAAAGCGATGTCAGTGACGGGAGAGCCCAGGATTTGAACCCCGCATCTACTGATCCGCGGTCGAGTATCTTACCGACGTCGCCACTGGCTCCAGGCATTATTAATAGTTGTATTGATTTGTTTTTGTCATTTGCAATTATTACGTTTGCGTTGCTTAATTGCGCATGTTTGCTAATTAAGTGGTATTTCTTATTCTATTTCTTATTCGTTTACTTTCTTTTTTATTTGTCTGAATCTACCATGTATTGGTGAAATAAAGTCTACATAAATCTTTAGTAAACGTTAATGAGTCTTGTCCTGGTAAATATGGTCTCCCATTGTATCTACCTGATTCCTTCTTCTTCAGCGTCCCAGACACAACATGGGATGTATACCTGTATATAAGGCTTAATATGTATGCAACAGAAATATATGAAATAATTTTGTGTGAAACACAAAGCGAAACACAAATTGTACTGATAACTGAACATTTATTTGCTATGGACCTACCACTGAGTGAGCCTAATATTCTTAAAGTGATTTAAATATCGACCTACTATCCATAGCTATCCTATGATTTTATTATTATTATTATTAATTAGTCATTAAGTATAAATATTCATTAACATTTCTATACTTAATTTACAACGTGACTTAATTTCAACTTGATTTTAAACGTGACTGAGCGCTAATAGCCCAGATCTTTATCTATTTTAAATGTACTGCATACACGTAGTAGAAGTTGAGTTTTTAAATATACATATTGGCGAGAAACTAGCGTCGCTTGTGGTGGCTTGTCGCTTATGATAAATCTACAAAAGAAACTCGAATTAAAGAGTACTAAGCTGACATTTAGCATGTAAATAAAATACTAATAAGACGGAGTAATAGTGACCAATGCTTAATGTTACAGCGACACTTAGACGTATTCTCAAGCCCTATGATGGAGCATATTAATCTACCACGATGTTATAAAGATCTGGAGTATTGACATTCGGCCACGTTTGAAAGCAAACAAAAATGTTGACGGGTAAATAATAATTAGAAATAAATAATTAATGAGAAATTTATAATTGAAGAACAATAACTAATACGAATAATAACTACACAACAACAATTGGAGTGCTAGGCCTACTATTGTCCATGACAACATCGAACACTATTTGTGTTTTTTGATTTATATTGCGTTTACTAGCATGAATTTGGTGACTAATCTATCAATCATTCAGTAAGAATGTAACGTCTGGTTCCTCGCCATAAGTCAATGTCAGGGACGACAATAAAGGCTATAAATTGAGACAAATCTTAGCCCGCGGGCTAAAAGAATGTCAAAAGCGCCTAAAATGGGTTGTTATTTTTATTATTATCTGCCTAGTGTTATTCGCAATGTAAATTAAGCTGTTATTTGACTTGATATCTGGCTAATGTTATTCACGTTGAACATGTAAATTGAGCTCTTCTTTGTATTTTTATCTGCCTAGTGTTATTCACAATGTAAAATGAGCTGTTATTTGTTTTGCTATATGACTAGTGTTTGGGTTCGGATAAACTAATACTTCAGTATAACTCTTCGTGATGATCCGTAAGCTATATTAATTTTGCTCTACTTTATTAGTATTTTCATTACTTCAATAAGTATTAATCATCATCGTAATCTTCTATTGAATATAGGTTCAACTAGGGTCTGTAGAGACAATTTCGTAGCTACTTCTGTAGCCTAGACTCCAAAGGTAGCTACAAATGGTCACCCTTCAAATGCCAATTCTGACGTTGATTTGTATATTAGTGCTTTGTTGCCTTTTACGACACGTGCAGTCCACGCTTGACTTACTCCTCAGCAACCCGAACACAACACTGGCAAAATATAAAAAAACTAATATGTATTAAAATACTGAAAGTGTTTAGACTTACCGGGTGTAGAACTGAGATTGAGAGCGACAGATCTCGAGTCGGTAAGCCAACTTTATATCATCCACGCCTGCTACAGGTGATCCAGTTAGGGGCCCTAATTATTGAAGATGCGGAAAGATGAGAAGATACTCGACAGTAATCTTATACACGATAGGATTTCATATTACAAAGAACCGGCTCTTTAATCTTTTCTAAAAACTAATCTTCAGAAAGCCTCGTAGAACTTTTTACTTATTTCTAATGTACATTAGTTTTGCTAGTGTAATATCTTACTAAAATGGTAAACTGCAACATTTCTCGCTTCTATTTCAAGAGTCAGAAGATTTTAAGATTTCAGCAAAACAACTAGCAAGTTGTTTTGCTGCATACACTTCTATGAAATGAAAAGCTTATACTGTAAGTTAAGAGTTGGAAACATACTCTGAAATTCAATTCTAATTATGAAATCAATAAATAATAAATGCAATATCTCAGTATATGAAAATTGGCGAGTCCAATGCCCTAGCAATCTCTGAAGTCTAGGCGTTAACAAGACAAAGTGACGAGGTTGTCCTATAATAAAGGGGAAGTTAATATCACAATAAATGGTACGAAATTTGAACAGGTAAGGAGTTTCAAATATTTGGGTCATACTATAACCGATGATGGGAAATGTGAGACTGAAATATGCAGTAGGATTGCACAAGCAAAAGAGGCCTTTTGGTAATACGAAAGAACTATTAACAAAAGTCTAAAGAAAGAAACAAAGACAAAGGTAGTGAAACCCTTGGTTTGGATCACGCTATATTATGGATGTGAAACACGAACCTAAAGGAAGGAAGATATCAGGAAACTAGAGACATTGGAAATGTGAATTTGGAGAAGAATGGAAAGGATTACCTGGACTCAAAAGGTAACAAATGAGGAAGTTCTGAAGAGAGTTGATACAGATTGACAGTTGATAGAAGTATTAAGAAATACGAAGAAGAGTTGGACAGAGCACATTCTAAGGGTGAAGTCTACTATAAGAAATCAAGAGAAAGCATAATGGAAGGATATAGAGGCAGAGGCAGGCCGAGATTAGGAATGTTAGATGATTTAAGATCCACTCATATGTGGACATGAAGAGGAAAGCGGAAGACAGAGAAGCTTTGAGGCGCTATATACCATGGATCTGCAAGTAGACAGTGCACTAAGAAAGAGAGGCGTTCACCCTTTAACCGAAAGCCATTTCTGATGTTGGTTTGAATCTTAGTGCTTTTTCGCCTTTTACAATGAGTGTAGTCCACGACAGGTAAATTCTTTAGCAGCTTAGACAGAACCTGGGTGAAAATACACACAATATATAGTGAAGAAATTTATTACAAATATAATTTAATATAAAAAATTCATAATTTAAAAAATAAATGCAGTTGTAAATATCACATTTGATGTAATGTAGATTTGAGCCTCGTTTTAGAAATGATGCAAGCAAGGGTGCTCATATACAGTATAATAGTATAATAAACAGTAATAGTGGTTTATGCTATCTTTGAAGACGAGGCATATCGTCGTAATTATAGAAACAGGCAGCAGCTAATGACAGCGTTGAATACATGAAGACCGGCACGAAATCATGGAAATAACGAGCTGGAATCAGACAAGAGCAAAAATCAGCGCTTTATATCTAAAACTGCGTGAGGAATGAAGAAGAATATATAGAAATTAAGAGTAGATTGAGTTAAATTGTGTCCTGCCAATGACAGGTCCAAAGTACATGATTATAATGAGCTTTTAGTGACAATATTTTAATTCCTTTACCTAAATGTTCACTATTATTTTTTGATTGTTATATATTCATTTATCAAACGCAAAATGCTTTCCATAGGCCTATAAATACATGACAAATATTCAACAACAGAAGAGAAAAGCGTATGAACGGAAATGACGTTTTTGAAAGTTGCTTTGACTCAGTATCACACTGTGATATAAATATCGCAATTATAAATGTAAAATGTGTTCACGAAAGGAAACTATGTAGCACACGCGGTATGTCCTGTGTGTAACTCTACGAACAAAAAAATCTTAAAGGTATGATACAGCAAAAGGAATGATTGATATTAAATTGCAGCGGTTTTTTCATAAATGTCAGTAAAATTTTTCAATTTTGCAAAAGAATAATAGTCAAGAGTTTACAAGAAGGTATTGCTAAGCCTTGTAATTGTAACTGTAACTGTTACGAAGGTATTGCGAATTGGCTAACTTATACCTCTCATTTATCAGTTATATTGTTTCACTTATATGATAAACCTGTCAGTTTTTGTGCATGGCGAATAAAAGAGATTCATGGCATTTAATTTTTCCATGCTCAAATAGTTTCCAATAAACTTTTAGGACGCTTTTCTTTAATCGTGGCATTAAATTTTCGGCAATGAATGTCTCTGCTACTGCTTCAATCAACCGAAATCTAGGTCTTTAAACTTTATTCGCAATAATTGGTATACAATTTTGAAGAGATGAAATGACGTAACGGTTAGAGTGTTCGTCTCGGAAGCAAGTAGTCTGGATTCAAAGCCCTGGTCAGTCAAACCTAAAGGATGATCACTGTGACCCTAGTAAGGTTAACCATAGATCTGAAAGTTCTGCTAGTTGGATCTGTCAACGGTAAAGGTATTACTAACCATGAAATAGATTAAAGAGGCCAAGAACATGTAAAGCAGTCTCGGTGACCGGTCACCGACCATGATACTGCTATGGAAATTGTCATTTCATAAAGGCTCGATCGGTTTACCTAGACGTTAGAGAGTTTGGCAAAACTTTCCGTTTAATCATTACATTCAAACGTACATCGGTTGGTCCTTAAATAGATGATGTTCGAATTTCATTTGTTAAAAGATATGATATTTCCAAGCAATTTTGACAGCGATTCGTTCGAATTTTGGCATATGACAGTACCTTGATATATTCTTTGATAGATACTTTGTATAAAGAAACAAGATTGGATTCACTAAGGTTAGTACTTTTATTATATGTACAGAGAACAGTGCATTGATGTTTGCTTGGGCAGAGATATTGTATAATAAGAAAATGACTTAGAATCAACTAGGCTTAGTGTAGGTACAAT
This sequence comes from Enchytraeus crypticus, assembly GCA_905160935.1. Taxonomy (NCBI): domain Eukaryota; kingdom Metazoa; phylum Annelida; class Clitellata; order Enchytraeida; family Enchytraeidae; genus Enchytraeus; species Enchytraeus crypticus. The sequence continues at coordinate 473,001 of CAJHZI010000629.1, forward strand.
CAAAATTTCAGCTTCTTTCTCTATAAATGAGCTTCGGATAAAAATAATTGCTTTGCAATATCATCACTTAAGTAATACAGCAATTGAGACTCAAACTGTTTATGTTCAATTTTTGTTTTTCAAAATTATTCAAGCAGTGCCTAGTACAAAATTGAACTTGGCTTAGTGAAGTAAAGGCTGAAATTAATCTTTGTGACTGTAGCTCGAGTATCTCAAATTGCCTTGACGATAAATGATAAGCTTCAGACCTTGCCTGTAAACACATTATGGCCTTATTGTCCATAAATTAATTGTCGCTAGAATTCTTAGAAACTTTAAAAATTATATTAAGCATAATTCCAATAAAATATCTGCTGATTGAAAACAAACCTGGAATCTGTGAAAGAGGACCGTTGCAAATCTCAACTAAAAGAATGAAATTTCGAATAAAATCCCAAGACATAAACTTAGAGTTATCAGTTTTCAACGGACAGGTCTAACATCTCTTACCGTATCTTGAATAACACACGTATAAAGTTATTAAAGGAACTCAAACGTCTTAAAGTTGTACACGCCGACATAACGTTTCAAGTATATTTGCAATCCCGTGTACCAGCCAAGAAGAATCTTTAGGCACAGTTGACTTAACGCCACTAAATCAAAGCTGACCACATTAAATTGAAGCCTGTGAAAGAGTCTGAGTTTGTGGAACAAACGCTTGAGAATGATTGCAGGCGAAGTGAAAACAATTGAGAGTGACTGCTTGGCGGATATATCGGATGTTGTTCACTAGTGATTGAGAAAATAACCATTTCAAATCGAGTTTACCGTCAGTTTCTAGTCAAAGAAAATCCATGTCGGGCAAGTATCGGATTTGAAATTCACTCACCCTGATCAACAATCTGAAACCTAGCCCGTCAAGCCATTTTCTCAGCTACTTCAGAAGCTTCAGTCATCTTTCAGGATGAAAGATTTGGACTAGACGTTCCTTTTTCGTCCAGAAAAAGAAAAAGTAATCACCTTACTAAGGTTAAAGCTAAGTCGTGTTTAACGTCAGTTTCCTAGGCTTCCTCAAAGGTTTATCTGTTACGAGGTGAGCAAGGGATATAAACTCTAAACCTACAGATCCACAGCGGGATATTTAACCGATAAAGTAACTGGATAACCTATTCATTACAATTCTTTCACTATGGACTACCTAACGGCAGGTCCGGATTGTTTCGAAATATCAAGTCCGAATTTCTTAGAAATTTTGCGGTTAGCGGATGACGGAGTCCACGAAGACATCACGTGACCCTGTCCACGTGGACGTATAAATAACATCCGGTCCACAATCTCTGAGTACATGGAACATAACAGGACACGAAATAAATAGAGATTGAAAGAAATTGTGCAGCGAAGGAAAGAAAGTATCAAGCGAACACTTAATGAAAGCGTGGAATCTCAACAAATAAAGCAATCCTTCACAATTGAATGAAGCAGTACCTACAGTATAAAAATGCAGAGTAACATGACATGTGCAACTGCAAACGATGGACATCACGTTTTAATTTGAGTACTAAAAAGTAAAGTAAACACGCATTATAGTGAAATGATCAACTGTGTTGATATCTATCACTTCTTAACACCACATGTTTAAACCGTTAAGCAATTTAGTCCATTTTCCGTATAGCCAGTCCAGTGAATGTCCGAGATTTTACTCTCAGATCAGCACGGCCGGGGTTCGAACCCACGAGGGTTCAATTCACCTCAGGATTTGTCATTTAAAACTTCATGACGTTACCCCTACGCTATTTAGACATTCTTTCATATTTTCGTTACCCCTACGATTTTTAGACATTTACTATGCATGGTAGCTCACATTGATTTATTTGCTCTTGTTATTCACAGTTTAATAAAAATATTAAGATATAAAAATATTAAATTATATATTGCTTAAAAATATTTCCCCGTGTTGTGTCCGGGTTGCTTGAAGAATTGACCAACCGGTGACTGCACGTGTCGTAGAAGGCGACTAAAGCACTAAGATCTATACCAACTTCAGAAAGGGCATTCGGTTGGTGAGCGCCTGGGCTTCAAAAATTGCTACAAAAATTTAAACGAATGGAAAAGTCTCAAATAGGGGATTGGTTGGTGGTGTGGTGTAGGAGAGAGAGGATTTGAGACACTCTATTCGTATCCCGACCCTAGTTAAACTGAGATTCAAGGGAGGATGATGATGATGATGATGATGCTTGCTTAAAAATATTAATGCGTACACGAAAATTAACTTTTGTTACAAACCACCTTGGTTCTCACTTACGATTACTAATTGTACATAGAGAATGTAATTAAGTTTGCATGTTAATGAACTGTACAGAATTGAAAGACATTTTGACATGTTCTGAACAAAGAATTAATTAAAGAAAACTGGAGAAGAAACAGTGGAATAGCTTGAGCCTCATAATCGTGAAGACTTCGTTCAAATCCCGGGTCAGTCAGCAACAGATAATCCCCGGGTGGGGAAGGCTTGCCCAATACTTTAACCTATCAACAAGAAACTGCTTGTATGCAGACAACATCATAATCTTCCCTTGAATCCCTGTTTAACTAGGGTCGAGATACGCACATTCCTTATCTGTTCGATTTACTTTTAGCAATATTAATATTAATTGAATAGAGTCTCGACGCTCACATACCGAATTTTCTTTCTTACTTTGATTTGGATCTTAGTGCTTTGTCGCCTTTTAAGACACGGGCTGTCCACGGTTGGTCTATTCTTTAACAATCCGGACACAATTCGAGTAAGCACATGTCATGTATCTAAAAATAGAAATTAATGATAATTTTGGAAAAAGTGGGACTAAATAAAACCACAAAGAATAAAACCAAACAAGGGAACTCTGTAACGAAACATCGTGCACAAAATATAAATTCTAACCGAGAATTGAAAAGATTAGAGAGAAACGTTAGAATTAAAAAAAATTGTTTTGAAATAAATTATACAAACCATATGAAAATAAATTATCTATAGATATTAAGGAAATATAAATAGCCTTAACTTTACTCTTAGTAGTGCAGTATGTAAGATATTTAAAATTAGAGAAAAAAGACAATTTTTCATTATGTATGAACATGTTTTGAGTGCAGAATATTAAAGAGAGATACATAAAAAATAAATGTCATTTGGTCATGAAAACGTGTAAGGGTAGAAACTTAATTTCGAGAAAATTAAGTAGATACTATAAAAGGACTATCTAGCCTTTAAGTAGACATATAGGATGTCAACATTATATTTCATTTTAAATGCTTTGTGTTTGTTGTGATGCACGGTTCTTGTTACTTTTGTTCTGTTTTTGTACTTTGCTACCAAGTCGTGATGATGACAAATTAGATATAAATGACGTATCTAGGCTAAGTAAATATGGCTTAAAGTAAAATGATCAACTATGTTGATATCTATCATTTTTAATACCACATGTTTGAACCGTTAGGCAATTTAGTCCATTTTTCTTCTAACCAGTGCAGTGAATGTCCGAGATTTTACTCTCAGATCAGCGCGGCTGGGATTCGATCCCACGAGAGTTCAATTCACATCAGTATCAGTCATTTAAAACTTCATGACGTTACCCCTACTCTAATAGAATACTACTATGAAGAGATTAAATAGCTAATAAAATGGCTACTGTGAAGAGATTACATTTATAATATTTATGTAATAGCAGACAGCTAAGCTAGAAATGGGACGATGCAAAACCATATCAGATTCTTAATTTATGGGCCGAAGGCTAAAATAAGATTTCATAATTTTATCAAGAGCGTAGAACTTGCGAACTGGAGTTAGCCTATTGTCCAATAAAATTTACTTTTATGATCTTAAGCAAAATTGTCAAATGTTAATGTATCTCGAATCTGCCATTAGGTTGATAGTCAGATAATGTGAAAGAAATAGTCTATTAAAACTAAATAGAGGGTTACAGGGAAATGAAATACAGAAAGAAAAGTAAATTTCAACTAGTAAATGAAATGGCTAGTATGACTAAAATTCTAGTAATGGCAATTGTGACACACTCGAGCTGCCATTATAAAATCATGTTAAAAGTTAACGATTTAATTTGTTAGCGAGTTAAGCGAGAAACCTCTATGCATCCAATGCTATTTTATGCCGAGAGTTTGACGGCAGAGAAGGCTGCATTGACAGAGTAAATAGAAGGTCGACATTGTAATGGTCTGCGGTGACTGTCAAAAATTAGACTACGTCGCTCCATTATGCGTCTGGGACCTGCCCGCTGATTCCATTTCCGTGTCCTGTCTCCGTGTCGTGTATCCGGTTTACCGGAAACCGGTGGACATTGGAAAGAAGAGTTAGCTTTGAATTTATGCATAGTCTTACGGGCAAGCTTCTGTGTGCTAAATCTTTCAAACCTTTTGGTGCATATTTGATTGATATTCTTCATTCAATACATATAAAGTGATGACAGCTGAAGGGTAAATATAATCCTGTACCATCAGTCAAAACTCTCCTAGGTTAAGAGCTGCACAGTTTTCAAAATACTTTCAGCACACACGAAACATGTGAAACTAGCGGAACCTGTAAAATATTTCTGGATGCAGCATGCCTCATGGTCGATTAATTGAAAGTACAAGCGAGTGCTTCTTCTTCATCTTCCTCATATCCATCTCTTCTTTTGATCTCCTTCTCTTTATTATCTCTTTCTCTACCTTACATCTCCTTAATCTTCCTTCACAAATTTCTGCAGCTCTTACCTGCACTGCGCTATTTGCGTATTATTTATGCTATACTATACATTACACTGTACTGTACTATTAATCTGCACTGTAGTATATGCTTATTATTCTATACTGAACTTTACATTATACTGTGCTCTACTACACTGTACACTGTAGTATAGTGCAGTGTACAGTACACTCCATGTACACTGCATCGTACTATATGTCACATCATCAACTCAATCGAAGTAAGAAAAATGAACAGCATAAAATAGCATAATGTACGTCATCAAGTAGCATAATGTAGAGTGTAAAATAGCATAATGTACATCATAAAGTAGCATAATGCTCAGCATAAAGTAGCATAATGTACTACAAAAAGTAGCATTATGATCAGCATGAAGAGTATGCATGTACATCGCGTGCAACAAACATCGTCTTTTAAACATCTGCCATGCCTAATGGTACCTTTTTGACGACCGTTGCTACTGGCACCAGTCTCCATGGCAACACTTATTACTGGTTAGACCATTATAAGAATAATTATAACGGGGAGTAATGTCGCCATGGCAACGGTTATCACTGTTAACAAGATCAATATGGCGACCGTTTACTTTGTTGAAGAAGTTTCTATGGTGATCGTTGTCACGGGTGGCAAGGTCACCATCGCAACCGTTGTGTACGTTGTGCTCTGTTTTGATTATGGAAGCCATCCTGCTTTAAGGCTGGTAGTCAGTCAGTCAGTGAGTCTGCCAGTCTGTCTGTCAGTCAGTCTGACAGTCAGTCTGTCAGTCAGTTTGTCAATCAGTCTGTCAGTCAGTCTGTCAGTCAGTCTATCAGTTAGTCTGTCAGTCAGTCTATCAGTCAGTCTGTCTGTCAGTCTGTCAGTCAGTCTGTCAGTCAGTCTGTCAGTCAGTCTGTCAGTCAGTCTGTCAATCAGTCTGTCAGTCAGTCTATCGGTCAGTCTGACTGATCTAATACGTATAGACTGCTTGACATGTTGATTTAATGGAAGTTAAATTTTATGTTGGAGAGCTGGAAGAAATGCATGATTATTCACATTATACACAAAGGTATTACAGTTCTATTTTATGATTTTGTATTAAATTTAGCGTTTGAAACTTTAAATGAAATTGATTACTAGTTTAATTGTAAGATTGAAATTAAAAGAAACACCCAAATACGTCAATTAGTTAGTCTAGAAACGAATTTAATGATTGATGCAAAACTTAAAGCAAAAGATATTCCAACAAATACGTAGAAACCTACAATGCCGACGATATAAACAATAAAAATCCACACACAATATAAACAACATAAAAAGCATACACAAATATAAATAGAAACATACAGAAACGCACACGCAGGCAAACAAACACATACACAGGCATGACGTTATGAATCTATAATAGTCTGACAGCAGTTACCTGCGCCTGCCAGAAAGTAAACGACAAACTGAGTCAATTAATAAGCCATTTTAAGCTAAAATTTAGCAACGTATCGCCTAATTCTACTGATAACATTATTTCAGTTTTCAGAAATTTCTATCATATTAAGCTAAGCAATTTTATTCAACAAAATGCTTGGCTTTTGCAATCTATAAAATAGGATTTATGTGGAATTCTGCAGATCTGCTACAGCAGCGCTGGAGACTCAGCGACGTCGCATCTGTTATATAACGAGCTGTATGAAACAGTCTGCAACATTTGTGCGGTCTGTGGACTTCTGAAAGTATGTGCTAGTAAAGTATGTGCTAGTAAAGTATGTGCTAGTAAAGTATGTACTTGTAAAGTATGTGCTAGTAAAGTATGTACTTGTAAAGTATGTGCTAGTAAAGTATGCGCTAGTAAAGATGTTCTAATAAAGTTTTTGCGAGTAGAGTATGTATTAGTAAAGTATGTGCTAGTAAAGTATGTGCTAGTAAAATATGTGCTAGTAAAATATGTGCTAGTAAAATATGTTTTAGTAAAGTATGTATTACTAAAGTATGTGCCAGTAAAGTATGTGCTAGTAAAGTATGTGCTGGTACAGTGGAGTAGTAAAGTATGAGATTATAAAGTGTGGTCTAGTTAAGTGTGATGTAGTTAAGTACATGCATATTCACTTAATGCCTATGCGAGGATTTAAAATAAAATTGACTATGTCGCTTTTAAAGAATATATAGTCTAAAAGTGGATTAGTATATAATTTTAGTGGAATTATAAGTTTCGCTAATAATGTTAGACTGAATTAGTTACTTGAACTTAATTCTATTCAGATTAAAAATGAAATGTCTCTTATTTATCTAGTGGAATAAGAATAGACGCACGCAGAGATCATCTTGTTTTTGAGATATAATGAAGTTTTGTTAGTAGATAGAAAAAATTTGCTATCTCTTTGGGTAATAGATACAACAAATTTACTATATATCCCTTACTCATGTGTTCTGCCAAGTAGATGATCCATAGTACATATTCCTTTCATTCTCTTTCACGTTCATAGAGAGCACTCCATCGATTAACAAGTTAGTCTCTTCTCAAAAGACAGTACCTTATCCTCACCTAAACCCATAGCCCATAGTATAGCCCATAGCTTGAAAATGATATGGCTTCTGAGGTGGTTTCCCTTTGCCTTCTTCAGACCCTGCTCAGTCGCTTCTTACGACACGTGCAGCTTACGGTTGGTTTATTCGGTAGTGGCCTGGACGCAACACATATTTCTAGTCATCGTCATCATCATCATCTTCCCTTGAATTCTAATTTAGCTATGGTCGGGTTTTAGAAAATTGTGTAGAATTTCTCGAACTCTTCGTAGTAGTGTAAAAACGCGGCAGTTTAAGTCAATAATACGCCAGCGTATGTAGTACTATTTGTATGTAGCACTATTTGTACGTAGTACAATCTGTATGTACATAGTACTTACTATACATGTATGTATGTAATACTATCTGCATGTAGTACAATCTGTATGTAGTACTATATGTACGTAGTACTATCTATATGTATGTTGTTATTACTATGTAGTACTATATGTGTGTAGGTATTATCGATATGTAGTACTATCTGTATCTGTAGTACTATCTGTATGTAATAATAAATGTATGTAGTTCTATGTATTCCGAATTGACAATGCACCTTTGAAAATTTCTTTGTGAAATGAGTTTATATGTATAAGCAGTACTGATACTACAAGGATTTTCATTGAATGAATGAATAGCAAAATCAGTTTAGAAAAATTATAAATGTAAATAATTTAAGGCTAATTAATTACTTAATTAATTAATTGAACCATTAATTTAATTAATTAAATAATATATATGCATAGAATCGATTTCTGGATATCTTTATTTGTTATGGTAAGTGGAGAATATTTTTCAGGAAATAGTTTCAAGCTATTTTCTCCAAACTATTTTTTCAGGCCGTTTCATGGCTATTTTCTTGCTATTTTATCCACAGTTTTAAGTCAGTTTCATCAGATTATCAAATTAGTCGTTGGATTATGTTCGTTTCTTAAAATAGTAACGAAAAATTATATGTGCATCGAATCTTTCTGGTTAATTAAGGCCATGAATTGAATTAAGGCCATGAATGAATAAGTCATTCTGGTTAATATTTTTGTAAGATGTTACAACATTTACTAACACACACACACACACACACACATATATATATATATATATATATATATACATGTATATATATATATATATATATATATATATATATATATATATATATATATATATCAGTTTAACTTTAGCGAAGAACATTAAAATGAGCGATTACTGTATAATATTAATAATATTATAATATGTAATGGCTGTATTTCAGCATATTGCAATTTATCGATAGATAGCAGAATTTTAATATAGAAACTAGAATAATGCTTTTAATGCGAGAAAATTATACACAATGCAATATTACAACTTCAAAGGGCTGTCTATTTGGCAAGCACAGGCGAGCATATATCATTATAAAGTACATGATCATCAGCAATTTACGTTTATAATACACTTCGTCGAGTGGCTCTCAAACTATAGTTTTTTGCGAACCATAATGAACCAAAACTAATAGATGATTCAAAGTTAAAATTATTATACATTTGCAGTACTGTTGGCGTTCCGCCACATACCTTTGACAAGAAAATAAATTAGGTATATATTGTTTTTCCTTATTCGCCAAAGTACAATCAAATAAAAGTTTCAAGGAACATATTCATACATACATTCAGTTATATGGCTCCTAGAATAGGATCGTCTTTCACAATTATTTTCTTAACAGAGCCGCAGTTAGTCTATTCTTATATAAAGGCCTAATGCTAAAGTCTAGCAACATTTAATATTTAGAAATCGAAATAAGAAACTCGTCAGATTTAATTTATTAAGCAACATTGAGGAATCTTTGTCGTAATAACACGCAAGTGATCCATAGATGCAATAGTCAATGCCTAGACAATGCCTTCCTAGTCGTTGCCTAGTCAATGCCTGCCTAGTCAATGCCTAGTCAATGCCTGCCTAGTCAATACCTAGTCAATGCCTGACTAGTCAATGCCTAGTCAACATCTGCCTAGTCAATGCCTAGTCAACATCTGCCTAGTCAATGCCTGCCTATTCAAGAGCGGCCCATCAAGTGACCGAGCACCTCGGGATGGGGAATACCGCATTAGTCTTGTAAAATACCGGCTGTCGAATTAATAATGCTTTGTTGGATAACTCAAACAATCCGAACCTATATCAATCATAATCATTTCGATCATGAGCCACTTTTGTAATTCTGTGCAAGACTGCTTTTATTTAGCTTTATGTCATTTATTATGCCTAAATTTTCAGCTGGTAATTTATTCTTGATTGCTACAAAATACAATTCAATGGAAAAGTTTACTTTGGTATGTTTTGTAATTAATTTAAATTTCTATATTAAATATTTATTGCTAATATCTATTGACAATATGTAAAATTAGTTTATAGAAAATATAAATTCTGAATACATTTACTAAAGAATTGATACTGGCCTAAAGTCCGCTTTTATTAAATTCTTCAATAAATTATAAAGTTTATGATTGATATGAGAATTAGAATATGAAAATAAATTTCTTTCTAAAAAAATAGCGTATTTCAGACAATAGGATATCTGCATCAAAACATATAGGCCTACGCTTGTTCGAAAAGTAATATAATCAATGATAAACGAATGTTAATTCTTATAACTGAAATCAGTAGCTATTTCAAACTGACAAGGTTTATTAACTGGCATTGTATTTTCTGCTCTGTACAAAAGAACACGTGTTCACAGTGGCGGGCTTTTGGTGAAGTCTCTCTAACAGCTATCGGCAAGATAAATAAATTGTCAAGTCAGGTTGAGGTAACATTTAACAACAAGCAGCTTCGAAAAGCTTTAGAATTCCAGAAAAGGAAAATATTTACCTCGAATTATTGGTACATATGAGCCTCTATACATATGAGCCTATATACATTTATGTTGTATATGTATTACAATTTCATATCTGGACCTATAATGATTAATATATTAATTAAGATTAGTAAAACTAATCTAATTACATTTAACATGTAGTAATTACATGTATAATTTTAACATTTGCAAATATTATGTTGTCGTATAATTCTGTCATAACTTGAACCTTATCTTAAAATCTATTGTAAACAATATTATCTAAACTTGCGACATTTTATTATCCGCATCTAATATGTACATGTAGATATTAGTGCTATTCCAGTCACTGATATATTTGACGCCATTTGAGTAGGAAACTGACGTTAAACTTGGCTGTAGCTTTGGTGTTAAAAAGCTGATCAATTTACGAAAGGCCACGGCTTAGTTTACAAAAAAATTTCAAAAAAATATGATCCGTTTTCATCTTTGCATTCCATCGGATCCAGAGACGGTGATCTTGAAATATATAACGTAACAGAGCAACAATTAAAATGCTGTTGTCATGCATGACAGCATAGCACTATTGAGTCAACTCCAAGACGTAAGCAAAGCAAAGAAACGTCCAAAAGGGTGTAAAAGTCGAAAATCAGAAAACCAATCCAAAGATAAATTTACAGACTGATGATAGTACATTATTGAACTCTAATGCTTTTGGAAGGAAATAGAGACAGAGGCAGGCCGAGATTAGGTATGTTAGATGATTTAAAGACATACGCATACGTGGAAATGAAGAGGAAAGCGGAAGACAGAGAAGAATGGAGGCGCTATATACCATGGACCTGACAGTAGGCAGTGCACTAAGTGTGTTGGAGAGACTGCTTTTATACCCACCTATAGGTCTAACATTTTTATCTTTTTGTTTCATAATTTCAAATTATGAAACCTTGATTTTTACATTTGAAAAGGCCGCTGATTTTGCCTTCCAGATACAAATCTGTCAATGAAATTGGCTTGAACATCAGCATTAATCATAAATTTCCTTCGGCTTTCAAAATTTTTTTTTGATAGGCCACGTCACGCAGAAAAATTTTTGTCGCTCAGTTTTAGCAAAATGTTTTCAAGGTGTAGGTGAGTTACCGCAAATTCTCTCGTTTATTGTCTGGCGTTGAAAAAATTGCGCATTTCATTCAACTCTTCTCGTTTCTGTGAATAATTTAACAGGGATACGAGAAGAATGGCTCGGGTGAGAGTATAGGGCAGGATCATGATATTAAAGATGAGAAATTGTAATGTTTATATAAATATGAACATTATTTAACGTCTTTAACTTGCTACAAACTTGCTTGTGTATGCATGAAAGTCTTGAACTATAAAATAAGGGCTCGATTTCATTAAAGATTTAGGTTGTAGCGTGCTTATAATCAAAGTTCAGAAGCACACGTTTTCTGTTCAAGACTGTTGAAACTATGTGTGATGTTGAAATTACTGACACAAAGAACATTGTTAAACACGGTCTATAGAGTATCTTGAATAGTGCAACAAAATATTAGATTGCGTGTTACTATATATAGCTCTGATGATTCTTTGCACCTTAATATTGAGCCATCTCAAGAAACAGAGACTGGTATGCTAGATTACAAGGTATATAGATATGAAAAGAAAAGTAGACGATATAAATATGTAAAATAATGTTCCATGGACCTACTGCTGAAAATACTTCGAAATTGAAATAGTGAGAGAGGGGGGAGAGAGAGGAGAGGAGAGATAGACACAGAGAGAGAGAGAGAGAGGGGGGGGGAGAAAAAGAGACGAAAACACTAAGACATTTCACATTTTCTCGTTCTCAGTATATTTTGTATTTCTGATTTTTAGTTTACTACATTTCCTAACGGGCTCATTTATTTCTTGTCCTGTCCTGGGCAACTGTAAATTGCTCCATACGCTTCATAAAATTACATTCCGCCTTCGGCTTGGTATCGGGCTGGCTTTGATCGTCGGCCAATCGATCAATCGATCAGCCCACATCATTGAGATGATCGTGTCTGATACAAAAGGCTTCGTCGACAAACTCTCTGTCGCTAAGCCTTGTGCTGAACGAAGCTTTTAGCAGTTTCATCGCATTCTCTAAAACCGTTAAATTCACAGAGAAAGTGAGACGCTTTTCTATTGTTTTTGTGACAGTAATTTTTATTTAGCCGCCTTGTTTGAACGTGAAAGTAATAAATTTATGGCATAATATTATACATTTTTAGTGTACATTTACGCCTGTATATAAACTTAAAATCATATAATACTAACAATGATACTGAAAGGAAAAACTATCAGAAACGGTAATTTATACCGAAATTGTTGTAAGAGTTATTCAATCATGTAGGCCTAATAGATTCTCATCGTCTTATGTCGTTGTATTTAGCAAAATATCATCGTTATTTGCTAGAACAGACTGCAGTCATTAAATTATATCTCTAAAATTGAATTTTAGCTTCACTCTGTTCAATTGAGATAATGGATTCGTATATGATTTTGTTAAATTTCTAAATACTGTAAAACTCTCTTTTGTCTTCATTTGTTCTGAACTTTTGAAACCTCGAAAATGTTCATGATAATTGATATTTCGATGTTGACTATTGAAACTCCAAACGAAATATTTATTAAAACTAATACTTATGTGATTATGAATGTGATTAAGGATTGCTTGTATTCATATAAATATTGTTGCTTTCTACATTCATGAAAATAATATCATACTCACAAAAATGCAGTGTATTAATGATTCAACTCTTTTTGTAGAAATCAAACTCTTCCTAGACTCAAAGCGTAAACATCAACGGTACGTATCTAGAGGTTGTTTAGAAAACTTGAGAGGATTAAAGTAGTTTGAGAGCAAATATTTACCAGCTCATCAGGAATTGTTGGCTGCTGCAGACATTCTAATGTGGACTACGTGTAATTAACCGAGTTACAAACTGTAGACTCCGTACAACGAAGATGTGTTTGGTTAAAATGGTCGTCGCTCAACTGGCATTCGCCATCATATCGGGTATGTTTTATTTTGTATACTACAAAAGTCGAGTTTCACATTAGCTAATTTTCTTATTTTCAATTTCCTGCAAATATGTACATTTGAACAAACTTTAAGGATAATTGATATAGAAATAAATGTATAATACTCGATGCTAATTGCTAAACTGTTGCGTGCCTTGTGGATAGTAAGCTGTAAAAAGTATGCACCAATGTTAACGGTATCTCTTGAATAAGATCCCTCTGAAAGAGGGTGGGTAAGCATCTGCTCTTGTTGTTTGACTAACTGCCATCTACTAGCTTCTTAACATTCATTCGCGTTGAGGCCTGTAATTAAAATATGTATTAACTGTATTTATGTATGCAAATATGTATTTAAGAGTTATGTTTACTTGTTTGTCACACGATTTCAAATATTTAAATCTTGGAAATATGATTTACTTCAGATTAATAAATATAGAATACTTATTTCTTTAAATTTTAAGGCTTTAACTTGCAAAAATTAAGCAATAATTTAGATACAGTTATATTTTTATAATTTGTAATCTATAATTACAAACAAAATTTAAAATTCCTTATGTAAAGGCCCCGATTTTTGATAAAAGAGATTAAAACGAAGTCATTCACTGGCTACTTCTGCTAACATTAAATAATTATGTTTATAATTAAAAATAAAAAACAATAATTTGATACTTAAATAATTGACAATTAGAATTTCTGTTTAATTTATGTTTTTATCGTAAAGGTTTATAATTTGTGTAAATTATAAACGTTGAAGTTTTAAATTAACATAACATTTTCGAAGTTTTTTGAAGGGAAATTTTGAATATACAATATATAGCAGTTAAAAAAGGTGCTAAACAATCCCAGTCTCTATCAGCATCACTGTGCTCGATGTTATCATTGATGACTGTAGTACGCTAATTGTTGATATGTTATGTTACGTGGGTAGTAAAACATACTTTGAACTCTACTTTCAATGTTAATCTTTAAAATTATGCAGACATCTTTAAGCAACCATCTAAATGAATGTAAATCACTCAACTACTAACTCCAACTTGTACTTGAGGAAAATTTGTTGCAATTTCAAAGCTCTCTAGTTTCAATGTTGAATGGCGGCGGTCCTATTACTCTTTCTTTATGACTTGGTAATGCAGTAGCCTTGCATTACTCATCCTCTAGCCTCAGGGTTTAAGTTGGGATCGCTGAAGATTTAGATGCAATAAATCATGGAATGTTCGGGAATAAATTTCGCAACAAATCAGTGCAAACTGTGGTTTGCAAACGTGCGAAAATGTGCGATTGTGATTTATTGCATTTCGCCTTATTTATAGAAAAAGAAAATGCAAAGCAGAAAATTACACAATAAAGAACGGTTAAATTTGAGTTTAACGTGTATTTCATCGTCTGCAATAGTAAATAGTTCGAACCTCACAAGTAGTTTCGTAATCAAAAATTACCAAAATAAATCATAATTTAATTTTGATTTTGAATGTCCTGTTGGAACTATTACATTGAAGGAAAAGTATTAGTTTCATGCAATATCTCAATATTTCATTTCATGTAAATTCCTATCAGAAGCCATATTTTTCCAAGCTATATGGTATGCTGATATGTGGATAAGGCTTAGCCTTTTATGAAAGGATTAGCTAGTGGATCGATAGAGTTTTCCATATGGAGCCAGCAAGCAAAATGCGGGTAGGAATATGTGCCTTTGATCTGACATTCGGAAGAACACTAGAAAGAGAGAATTCAAATGAATTAGTCGAAGTAGTTGACATCATCTTTTTGAGTGTACTCGAGGCCTCATCTATGGGGTAGATACAGGGGCATGTTTCTGCTAAGGCGCGCTTTTGAAACGATTTATGCATACTTGTGAGTAATTACAAAAGATAGGTTTGAAAATAGTGACTCCAACTTGTGAAACTGGTTGAAATGCGAAACTAAGTTTTGCATGTCTGCTAAAACTGGATACGTACATAATTAGAATTTAGCTTCGGAATGGCGTAGGCACTTTAAAAAAATGCGTTAGAAATCAATATTTTATTGCTTTTATTGCTTGAATACGATGAATTGTCCTTTCTGTAGTAATAAATGTAGTGGTTTGTTGATTATTTGATTGGTTGATTGAATTATTGATTGATTAATTAATTGATTTATTGATTGATTGATTGAGTGTTTGATTGATTGATATATTGACTGACCTACTGCTGACGACTAACTGCCTGACTGACTTATTTGACTGACTGAATACCTAAGTGACAAGCTGATTGACTGGCTCACTGAATGAATGAATGAATGAATGAATGAATAACTCTATCATAGACAGACTGACTAATCGAACTATCGGTCTATGAACTCATCATTGATTTACTGATTGACGTGAGGACTAAATTATAATTTGTCATTTAATCGGCAAATGGTTCAAGTGTTCGAGCATTCGTTAAGATGTCGACTGTAAACTGCTTGATGCAAGCCTATCTAAAGCTTCTTAGCGAATCCATTAGTATCCGACATTGACTGCCACACAGAGTCTGTGATGATAATCATTGGTTCTGAGTATACGCTTCCTTGAGTTTTGCTGATGTCATGCTATCTTTTTAATTAATTTAAGTCAAATTATGTTATTATAAAATTTTCACCTGCGTTTAAAAATGCAATACATATGGACCGACTCTATGATAGTATTAATATTAATCAGCATTAAGTACAGTGTAAGTTGCAAAATAACGATACCTGCCTTATTTTGCTCAGTCTAATAATCTTCTAAATTATTTTCGCATATTTACTAATTTTATTTTTGAGAAGTGATCATATTAAACTATTCTGTCCTGCAGGCCTAATCCGTAATAGGCCTATTAGTAATTAATTATTATTATCATACCAATCACTTAAGTGACTCTGATTAGATTAACGGAACGATAAAACCTTTATTTATTAAGCCGTTTTAACTTGAAAATGCATGTAGAGATAATTGAAAAACGGTCCTTATTGCCAAGAGTTCATCATTAGCTTAGAGTTAAGTAATTTAATCTTCGTGCAGGTAGCTCTAATGTGTCAAGTCGCCTTGAAATATAATTGCGTAACGATATTTAACTTACTAATGCTATTAAGCAAATAATAAAGTAATAAAACAATGTGACGCTACTTAATGTTTAATTCAAACGTATGGTATTACATTATTCGGTGTTAAATTAAAATGTCAGTTGTGCAACAAATATTTCTGAAGATACTTTTTGGTTGAACTAAGAACCGTGTCGGCGTGGTAGAACACGACGCCGATGGCGCTGTGGGTGACAAGTCTTACTGGACCTCTGATAGAGTGGCAGCACTGTGATAATGAGAACATTACCTCCCGTGTCTTCGCTTCCACTCCCGAGTCTCCTGTCTCTCTTTCATACCAGTTGTTAACATTATCTTCCTGAAAAACGGCAATTTAGCGTCAGTTTTATCATTTTCAGTGTCAGAAGTATTTGAGAATGCGATGAGAAGATGTTGAGAGTACCTTAAATGCAACTGCGTATAGATTATTTATATTGCTAGCACGAGTAGGGAAATTGAAGAGGGAGCGAACCCCCAGGGTTTTAACGTCCAGTCTAGTTGGTGAGCTTGTTTTCTCAGTGAACAGTCTGTAGCAAATACGTCTGCTAAGTGGGAGGCTGGGTTTTCAATTTTAGCCGTCTGCAGCCTCAAATGATTTCATTGGGGTTCGAAAACCTATATAGTCTGTATCATATTTAGAAATCTACTTGGCATACTTAAAATATCTATACAAATATTTCCAATGCATTCTTCACCTAGCCAATAAAATTTTCTTTGTCAGTTGTCATCTATAGCGTATGTTCTTCAGTATATTATTTATATAAAGTTAAAGAAAAGGCGATGCTATTGCTAGCTTTGCCTGTCGATAGTACGTCACTGATGGACGCATCCAGTATTTGAACCCCACACGTGCTTCTCCGCTGTACTGTTGTAAGCTTACCGTTCATGCCACAAGCCAGGTTCAAACATAGTATTCTCAATCTCTTTCTTATTGCACTGCCTACTGGCAGCTCCACGGTATATAACGCCTCCACTCTTTTCTGTCTTCCGCTTTCCTCTTTGATGACCACATGAGAGGGGGTCTTTAAATCATCTAACATTCTTAATCTCGACCTGCCTCTTCCACTATTTCATTCTCAATTCAATATTAATTGTCGGTTTCACTATACTATTCAACATTCAATATATTATTCAATATATTATTCAACATATTATCGTCTCAGACTTGATAATTTCTCGCAGTCGTATGAAAGCAAGACATGATCTGCAATACTGCAGGTCGGTTTATCACAGACCCCGGGCTAATCTGACCGCGAGAGGAGGAAATGTAATTTATAATTTCATCACGTGTTAGTGACTAACGCGAGATCTTGAGGAGCTTAGGCTTGGAAGGCTGGAGCAAGATGTCGTGCGTTTGTGAAGTACGTGAGGCGGGAAGCAATAAACTACAGGGCAGCATTCTAAGCGCCTGGTATGAATAGATAGGCGAGGAGTGTAAAGAGACTCAGTGAAGCGAATGTAATGGTGTGAATGAATGGTGAACATTCGTTATAATTCGTGATAAATAGACTGCTGATACTGCCGCACGTGCAGCACTGGAGTACGCTGCAGCATTACGTCCCTGACATAATCATTGGATGAGGAAACAGACGTAAAAGCTTTATTATTGGTATTACAAATAGTATTAATATTATTATTAATTTCTTACCCCGGTGTAATGAACCTGGGGTTTGAAAAAAAACGATTCAATCAATACGTGCTGAATCGCCGCCCGGCTACTCGAGGTCATCAATCGGCTTAAAAGAATTCTTGAAGCAGATTGCATTAAATCTTTGCAAAGTCATGGAAAGCCTTTGCCAAAGAAAGGAGGTCTCTCGCTTATCATCGGTTTGCTCTGCAATATGTCTGCCTATGCCATTAATAAAGTCAACTCCTTCGGGATTCATCGGGCCCATGGTTTCAATGGCATTATTATTTATGGCATTTATTTATTATTAATTGTATAGACTTTAGTGTGGACAACGGTCGTGAAATATGTAAAAAAGAAAGGAGAATTACATGATATTAGAAATGTGACTATGGAGAACAATGGAGATGATTCAAACGGATTAACAAAAATACGAACGAAGTGGTAAATAGAGTTGAAAAAATAGACAATTGATAAATATCTGAATGGAATAGAAAGAAAACTTCGATGGAATATATCCTGAGAAGGAAAGGTTAACTAAAAGACGTAAATGAAGGAAGTATGAAGGAAAAGGGGTTAGAGGAAGACCCAGACATGGGATACTGGATGATTTGACACCTAATTTGTATGCTGATATGAAGAGAAAAGCAGAGGAAAGAAATATGTGGAGAAGTCATGTACCTGCTAGTAGGCAGTGCACTAAAAGATCGAGAGAGAGAGATAGAGAAAGAGATAGAGAGATAGAGAGAGAGAGAGAGAAGGTGTAGCCACCGGAATAGCATCGCTTTGCTATTCTGGAACACATTTATTAAATCCTTTAATCACTTAATTAAACAATTGACAATTAAATGAAAATTAAATTTTTTAAATTAAATTTAAATTCAAATGGAAAATTACTGTATTAATAGAAAAGTCTATTGGCTTAATCAGAAATGCATATTCCTATCTCCATCATTTCATTTAGCAAGATGAAACTACTGACCTTGCTTAAGAATCACTACTCTGATATATGATATTATTTTATTTCACCAGTGCAAATTATTTGCCATGAATTAATTAGAAAACCACGATTTATCACCGTGATTTCACGAGTTAGACGTATAACGGTGATTTAAGCAAACTTTAGTATCAGCGTAACCGTGGTTAAATCACTGGAAGGTTTTTTTATCGCGGTGATTTAAGCGGAAGAAGGAACATATCGTTGTGATTTAAGCTTGGGAAAGTATCTCTGTGGTTGAAGGAGAATTTGATGTGTATTGTTTGGGGCAGGTAGTGACTGTTGTATGAGTAAAATCAGATCTTCATTGATTTTGTGTCATATGCTCATTTCACTGTCCTGTCTCTACTCAGGCCACTGACAGAATCCTGTGAATAGCGAAAATATCTTCTTCCTCTTTCTACTCTTGTTCTTACCTTCTTTTCTTTTTTTACTTCACTTTTTCGCAATTGTTTTGTCTTTTGTTTCTCAGTGAATGATTTTCTTACCAGGACAATGTACAATCTCCGCTGCTTACATGCAGCATTAATTAATTAATTCTACCTATTAATATATTAATGAATATGATTAATTATTTAATATTGATTAATGCAGCTAATTAATTGATTTATTAATACGATTAGATTAATTGATGCGACTAATAAATAGGTTAATAATTTTTATGCTTAATTAGTAGATTAATTGATACGACTAATTAATACATTAATTACTGCTATTAATTAATAGATTAATTACTTGCATGTCAGAAACGACTACGCAGAATATGAAAAGTGTAATGATTGCAGTCGTCTCAGAAGCCAGGTTTGTTTTCAGATGTAATTTTATGAGATAATTGCAGTTACAGATAGTTGCAGGATTGAAGCAACTTGTTACTAGAGGGATGATGTTTGTTCAGTCTACAAGTAGATCGACGAGTTGACACTGTTAGTCCTCTCGTAGCAGTACTGCGAATATTGTACTGTGCAGTGGTACTGCGCTCCGGCCTTGCTCTAAAGTTGTACTTGACGTAGGGAACGTCGAGATCCTCGCCATCCTGTCTTTAGCGCTACAAAAGCAGATTAATTTTTGTTATATATTTAACTACATATGCCCGTTTATTACCATTCATGTAATGTTATATCGATTTATTAGAATTTCAGAGAGTGAGAGAGAGAGAGAGAGAGAGACATGAGAGAGATTGTCATATATGATTTTTGGTGTAATGCAATAGGCCATGCAACATTTAAGTAGGTTATTATTGCAATAAACTGAACAGTTATGCGAATGTATGCGCTAGAAGAGATTTGAGCTCATTTACACCCAAATGGTTATGTATATAAATGCCTCTTTTATATGGAAACCCCCTTCACATCAGCCTTGGTACGGAAGGGAATTTGTTCACATATGCTTATATTCTATTCTTTGATTTGCATTTCATTAAGATACAAAAAAACTTCAGGTGTCCTTGAAACATATACAGAAAGTCTTATTCTTGAATTGAGCTCCTCTATAAAAATGAGCCTCTTAGGAAATATAACATTTGTCAAACTGTATGAATTAGCTATTGTGCAAATGTTAAAAACTTTAACATACTAATATAGTAAGCGTACCATTCTCGCAATCGCGTGTTGCTGTTTCTGTTCACATATATTTGCTTATGTATAAGTATAACTTCATTTAAAAATACTAATGAGTATCGCATTGCTTTGTCACCTATCACGTTTCTTTGCCATTCACTATAGGCTGCGCTCTGACTATACGACACGTGGCAATGCTGCTGAGGCTGACGTTAAGATCTACTAATCACGAATTTCGTCCCATCGACTCTGGCATAGTTAATGCTTCCTGTAATGCGTGCTTTATATTCTGATCACGTTTTATGATTCTTAGAAAGTATACGGTGCATATGCAATCCAGAATAATATTACTGAAGGTCAGAAAAACCTTAACGTGTGTCCGGCAATTAACATTTAACATAGAATAAAAATGTCTAAATATGCTGAGTGGTTATTAAAAGTAATATGAATTTTAGTGTAAAAAGTTAAGTTTAAGGTAAAATTACATCTACATAAGTGTAAAAGTAGCAACACGTTTTGGGACGTAATCGTACTTCATTAGTAATTATTCTTATGATATATTTAGCTCGATTTAGGTAGAATGCATGTGTCAATAAATATTTGATTACCGTTTATGCTCCTTAACTGCCAGGATGTGTGGTTTATTGTGATATCAAATGTATATATATATATATATATATATATATATATATATATATATATTTATATATATACATGTATATATATATACATACACATATACATTTATATATATAATATACGTATAATATATATACTTACATATATATATATTATATATATATATAGTATATATATATATACATGTTTATATATACACTATTCGGATCGTCGAGTACTATCAAGATCTGATGGTGGAATGGGCGGTACACATCCCTAGTGAGTATGGGACGAGGGTTTGGAAACCCAGCTTTATTGACAATATTCTTGCTGTTCGCAAAAGAATCTCTGTAAACTTAGCATCACTTTAAACTTAGCGTTACTTTATCAGCTTTCAATTGTTGCTTTTTTGCAGCCCTCCTATCAGTTTCTTAAATTCAATGCAATCTAGCCTACTTTTGACTTTCATGTTTAACTATCTTAAGCAGCCAGGTCTGCAGATAAAGCCATAAATCATTCAATCAGTAAATTGCTTATTCTGGATTTGACGTCCAGTTCCTCACGCAAACGTAATTTCAGTGACTTCTCGATCGTACTGCGGATTTTTTCATTCATTCACTAAACTTTTTAGTTTTTCCTGTCATAATAAACAACAAATACAGCATACTTAATTAGAAACTAAACGAATAATAAATATATAAATAATAATAAAGGTTTAACGTCTGTTTCCTCACTCGAAAGCGATGTCAATGACGGGCGAGCCCAGGATTTGAACCCGTATCAACTGATCCGCGGTCGAGTATCTTACCGACTTCGCCACTGGCTCCAGCCACAAAAAAGAGTCAACAGAAAGAATTAAAAAAAGAGTCAACGTTACCACAAAAGAGTCTAATCTCTGTGAGGTATTACAGATTAAGGGATATTACCACGCCACCTGGGCGTCCTGTTAACTCTGCGATGAGAAGACTCACAGCCCTTAAGATGCTACTCTTTAGATGCTGCTCTTTAGATGTTGCCCTTTAGATGCTCTTACAGCTCTTTAGATGTTGCCCTTTAGATGCTCTTACAACTCTTTAGATGCTGCTCTATAGATGCTCTTGCAGCTCTTTAGATGCTTCTCTGTAGATGCTCTTACAGCTGTTTAGATGCTGCCCTTTAGATGCTGCTCTTTAGATGCTCTTACAGCTCCTTAGATGCTGCTCTTTAGATGCTCTTACAGCTCTTTAGATGCTGCTCTTTAGATGCTCTTACAGCTCTTTAGATGCTGCTCTTTAGATGCTCTTACAGCTCTTTAGATGCTGCTCTTGATGACAGAATGCAATGTAGTGGCGGCGCAATTTCACGCAGTGTTTCCCGTCATTCAGCCGCTGTCGATACTCAGTCACCGGGTTCCTAATCGCGTCATTAATATGCTCGTCAGGCTCGGTCCTCTCAGCCCAAGTGCCTACCCTACTGTGAAAGAAACCAGGAAGGAAGGATTAAATGAGAAGGACTGTATTTAAATGAATTTCAGTGGACTGAAAGTTACCGTACTCCCGAGCTCAGGGGAAAGCTTTTATGATTTGTTGCATTTATGATACGCGTTGTTTGTTATAAACTTTTATTTCAAGTTTTGGTTGACTAATTTATTTGTTGAGATTATACAGTTTAGATACATGATTTCTTCATCTCCTTAGTGGTCATCAATTCTCTTTCTTTCAGTCTCTCTCTCTCTCTCTCTCTCTCTTTCTCTCTTGCTCTGTTAAGTGACAGGTCCAATGTACATATTTATACTCGGAGTCTGCTTGCTCGCTCCGCAAAGAGCACTCCATAAAACAACACGTTAATCCGTGTAGACAAGACTATTATTACCCATGCGGTCCCATACTTTATTTTGCGTATGACATGTATAGCTTGTACCGTAATTATTACCTATGAACAAACTACAAACTTGTACACTATAGTTTACGTTGCATTATTCAGTTGAGATCATTAATAGCAAATCTAAAACTATACTTGTTCTCAACAAAATTTATGTCTTAAGTGAGGTTAGCATTTTTCAAAATTTAGTTTTACATGTAGGCCTATATGGCAAGAGAAGCAGCAGTTATTGTAGTAATATCTGCCTAGAAATTATACAGACGATAACGTGGTTGCCGGTTTTGTAGTATAGTCCAGGATTCAAAGCCTCGTAGGAATAACTCAGAATTTAAAGATGACTTCTTCTGAACTTAAAAATTATGTCACCTAAATACTATCTTGGTGATTATGTTTTAAAATAGAGCCTTGGTTTGTTACATTTTCAAATATTCAGTAACAAATCCTTAAATTAATTTTATTATTTGTTTGTTTAACGTTATTTTATTATCTCATTACTTTTAATTTATTTCGATATGGAAATAGTTTCAAATTACTAATCTTGATCATCAAACAGAAAATAGTAGCCTCTTTTCGAATAGGATTTAAGACTAAGATTTAGGACTAAGATTTATCAAATTCGAAAAATGCTCAATATTATTATTAAAGGATATATTATGATATAACTAGGATATTATTTTGTACTGGAATGCCGGTTTCCATACCCCGAGATATCCATGGTTAGAATGAGTTAGTTAAGTGACACAGGATAGAGGCTGGTGCAATGAAATGCGATCCTGAAATAGAGTCCTGAAGAGTTGAATGGACGTGCACAGGAATACAAGGATTGGGAGGTCCGGCCATTGACAGCTACGTGATGGATACGATTATAAGATTCTCCATAGCTCCCTCCCTCGAAACCACCCCCCCCCCCTCCCCCCAACTCCGGTTTCATTGATAGGAACCTGCTGACTTGATTAAATCAAATGCCAGTTTTGTTCTTCTGTGTTTAATGTGTATCCGTTAAGAGGTTAATAGTTACCAAAAGTATTTGTGCACGTCAATCATTTGCTAATTAGTAAGTTCAAGTGAGTAAAGAATTCTATACTTAATGTATTTTAATTTATATTTAAACTTTAAGACATTAATTTTAAATTGTATAATTAAAATGTGAACTTGAAGGTTATTAAATTTCAAAGTATATTAAACATTTTACTGCATTAATTTTGTGTAAAAGTTTAAATCATTGTATAATTGAATCATGCAAAAGTGACCACGCAAATTATTCCAGGACATTTTACTGAAGTTTATGTCTAAAATGGTGTCCAAGGCTTTAGTCAAATTTCGTCGAATTGTTATATTATAACAAGGACCTGGTAGGCTATTATTTTTTCTTCCACATTGAGCTGGATGGTTGTATAGGTTCGCACTACGTGTCGAACGAATGGAATGTTCTGTGAAAGAGGCAGAGTTGCTTATAATTACTGTATAATTCAGCTGTAAAAATCTTTATCTTGCACTCTTTCACACCTCTTCCTTTTCGCATTATCCGTAGTTCGTAGAGTTAGGCACGTGCTCGGTTGAGACAAGGTCATCTAGTCGAATACTGTGTGGTAATTATCCTTATTAAACTTATATCAAGCTTTCATTATGAAACAAAATTTAAATTCTGAAAAGGCTTCTAATAACCATGGAGAGGAAGGAGTAAATGGGTCTTAAGCAAGCGTATGTGCTTTCTGACCCAGTGTGCTATAACTTTATGTTTTATTATGTTATGTTATGTTATGTTATGTTAGGTTATGTTATGTTATGTTAGGTTATGTTATGTTTTGTTATTTAACGAATTTAACGAAGGACAGTTTATTCTAATTTCGAAATTTATTTTTATATAGTATTTTAATGTATAAATAGCAAAAAGAACACTAAGTATTATGTTAATTTTAGTAATATTATTAAGTTCATATTATAATATTAAATGTTATAAGCAGTAAGAATCAAACCAAAGTGAGAAAGGGCATTTATTTTCTAAGCCCGACCTTATAGTTAAATATCTAACGTTGAAGGGGAGATGAAAATGATGCTGAATGTATAAATAGTATTAATATTTCATATGTAATAAATTGTAGTATTTTGTTTTTATCGAACTCAATTGAAAAGATTCCTGAAGGGCTACCCGGAGCAAAATTGAGTTAGAATCGGCCTTCACTTCGGTTATAGGGGCAAACCTCCAAAGTTCGATACTAACTCACAGTATTTATTGTCAGTATTTTATTCAGAAGCTCGATATAGCTTTCTTCTCTAGTACTCCAACTTGAAAGCATATACTTTTATATTGTTCCAGTCTGTATGTGATATGTTGTAGGAGAGGCGAATAAATACATGTAGGCCTTAGCATTCACTTAGCATTAGACTCTGGTCTTCCTTTACATGTATGTCCTTAACATATATAATTCAAACGCTTTGCTAATATTGGAATTGGTAAATTTATTTTAATTTCAATTATTATATGATCTGTTTTAAAGTAGGTTTTAACGAAAGCTGATAAATAAAGATTGTATGAAATAGATTTTAACTGTGTGCAAGATATATAAACAATTTTTATGCTATGGACTGCATATGACTTCAATTAAAGGCAAGCCTTACTTTATTTTGCTAAAAGGAGATTCGAGAGTAAATATAGCTTGCTACATAAACCTGTCCTGTAGAACGTCATTCTAGTGGTTATTTAAATACGATGGGCAGCATTACCAACAGAGCTGCAGCAACGTTATAATTAGACTAATGGATATTCTTATTTTTTGAATCAGTAACAATTTACAGGTAAAGATATAAGGCGTCTGGTTTGAAACCGTCATAATTTAATAAATGCCATAATATAATTTGTAATAATGTTCCATATTCCAAGAATTTAAATGTCATGCGAGTATTAGAAAATCTTCCGTGTTTTGCGCGCGACACTGAAGAATAGACTAACCGTTAAATGCACGTGTCGTAGAAGGCGATTAAACAAGAACTCCGAAAGACAACGGGAAGCCACACCAGAAGCCATATTTTCCCAAGCTATAGGCTACACGCGCTATGGATAAGAAAAGCTTTCTGTGAAGGGATTAACTAGTTGATCCATGGAATGCTCTTTACGAAACTTGAAAGACTATGAGTATGCATATGTGTCTTGGGCCTGTCACTTGGCAAAACACTAGAGAGAAGAGAGAGGGAAGGAGAAGAAAGAGAGAGAGAGAGAGAGTAGTAAGCATGCAGTCTGCTTGGTTTCTGTATCATAGAACTATATTAGGTATTATATTCTGGTGGCACATTTTCAAGGCTTTCACAGAAATCAAGCTACTGTCGATTGTGGTCCTTCGCTACTGTAGGGTTGTAAAAATCATTTGAGCAGTCTGTCATTCCATGGTTTTGCTTTAAACAACAATTACTTTGTCATTTAATACGTTGGGCGGATTCTAAATATACATGTAAACCTGTATCGATTAAAAGACTAACTGATCTTGTACATGTAGTATAGAAAGCCGTAGTGACTCCTTTACTTATATATTTGGACACTGCACCTGGCAATGGTTACATGTCTCACTTACTACAAGCGAGGCAGCTTACCTCCAGGCAGTCATCTACCAGGTCCTCGAAGTTAGTTACTCATGAGAGACCAAACATTCCTCACAGAAATCTGCCTAGGCGCTCCTTCGAGCATGCTGCCCCACAGATCTGGAATTCTCTTCCTTCCACTCTGCGCATCCCTCATCTATTCCTGATCAGCCTTTCCTACTTAGCGAACAGTTTCATCCTTCGATCTTTCGTATCCACCAAATGTCCATGAACTGAGACCAACACACAAACCTCCATTCCGCTATAGGACCCTTTTCTTAAACTCATTACCCAGATTTTGGCTCGCACCGTTTATGGACCACCCACATTCTGCTCATCGGCTTTGATTTGATAGTGCTCGATGTTGTCATGGACAACAGTAGCACTCTTATCGTATTGTTGTTGTTACTGCTGCAATATGCAACTACAATCTTGACATATAAATGTATTTCTTAATTAGGCTTAATTGAAAAAAACCCGAAAGCCTTAAACATATAAATACAATAGGAGAATCAAACAAGAAGAAACATACCAACGCATGATATCTATTGGTAATTAAATTCTAAAAGTTATTTTATCAATAGCAAGCCACCAAATTGTTGTCTCAGAATAGCAGTCGCAAGTTTTTATGCAACATTTTAATTTTTTCAACAAGCAACATTTTATTTTTTTCCACAAGAATCTGAAAGCCAACTGCGGCTATATAACATATCAGAATATAAAGCATGTGTAGTGCACATGCTACATCGTACAGATCCTCTACTGTAGAGTTACTACAGATCTCGACAGTGCAGACTGGGACGGGTTATGCACCGTTGGACGGATACCCCCAATTGAAATATCCTGAAACTTTAACCTCTTGTTATATTTGTTCGCTGTGCTTTAGAGTGTTTAGTGCATGTAAAAAGTGACAGACTGGAGCCCAGTTTAATGACAGCTTCCTAAATAGAATGCGTTTTATAGACAGGACAAGCACTGGATTTGAATCTTGCACCTAATGTTCCGCAGGCGCACAGCCATCCGATCACACTACCGGCTCAGCTCATTGTAATATTTTACCCTAAACCGTCTCCTCTAGTTGATCCCCTATCCTGAATTCCATTTAGACTGCACCACTTATATAACCTCTCCGAGAAAGGGTGATCCAGTGTATTGCGCCCTGCGGTGTTCTTCTGTTTTCAACAACGAGGCTTCATTGCTGTTTTACTACGGGAGGTTGGCAGGTGATTTATTTATCCAGCTCTGTGCAATCCTGCAATTCTTCAGGCGTGGCCAGATAATTGTTTTGATTTGTCATGTGGTAGTTATCGGTGACAGGGCTTTCCTTAAGTGTATTTTCTAAGTCTTTTATCAACCGGACTAACTTCCCTGCGTGGTTTATCTTTCAGTCAAATAGCAGCTCAAATAGTTTTCTTTTTCAAGCCAACCTCCCTGCAAAGTTGCTTTACATCTCGTAATCCCTTCCAGCCTTCAATGGTAATCATTCTAAGCATTTAGAGTTAGTACAGATGAAAAGTTG
Source organism: Enchytraeus crypticus (assembly GCA_905160935.1). NCBI lineage: Eukaryota > Metazoa > Annelida > Clitellata > Enchytraeida > Enchytraeidae > Enchytraeus > Enchytraeus crypticus. The sequence goes on from CAJHZI010000629.1 coordinate 500,932, forward strand.
ATAAATACATTAAGAAATACGAAAAAATTGAATTGGACGCATTCTAAGGAGAAAAGTAGAAAGAAAAATCAAGAAGAGGATGACGACAAAGCGGAATACAGAGAAGAGTGGAGACGTTATATGTCATGGACTTGCCAGTAGGCAGTGAACTGAAGAGAAAGATTTATATTTTAAGCATATTCATCACGACGTTTCTATGCTGCTGGCAAGTTGAGTGATAATTCAACAGAGATTAAAATGAAATGATCTTCCATAAACCGATTGTTCGTTTGATTGTTAGTTTGATTGTTCGTTTGATTGTTCGTTTGATTGTTCGTTTGATTGTTCGTTTGATTGTTCGTTTGATTGTTCGTTTGATTGTTCGTTTGATTGTTCGTAAATTTAATTGTTCGTTCGAAGTGCTGACATATTTATAAGCTCTTAAAATGCATCTATATACCGGTCCTATAACTGTCATATCTATTTCACACTGATCGCCTAAGTATCTCAGAATTGATGAGTTCCTAATGGTCCACACATTAAATCACACTAATTCTTCCAATAATCCCTTCAGGTTCGAACTATTAGCAAAACTTAAAGACTTGAGCCACTTTTACAAGTGAAATGATAAATGATCTGGAGGTTTCTAACCATATTCTTGACAGCCTGCTTCTCGAGGCGTGACTGACATGCAATGAAGAGCGTGAAATTAAAACCGGGTTCGTTTCTGCGTCTAGTCCGAAGTTAAATTGAAATTAGGAACTCTTCTGCCGCTAGTCCTGTCAAGTCGTGGTTAGATCATCTCAAAGGCTGTCTTCCTAGTACGGATTTAACTTGGTGGCAGGGATAAGACTGAGGTGGGGGCTGGGGACTAAGCCCCCCTCAAATTTGGTGCTCAGCCACTCGAACTTTCAAACAAATGTTCTTATAAATATGCAGGGGCTGAAATCAAGCAACCGCATTTATCCCCCGCCATTATCCCCTTCTATTTCATGACCCCCTCTATTTCATCTGTCTAGTTCCAAATTGGGTGCTTAGTCGGTGGCACATTGGTTTTTCAATATTTTGTCCACCTGCGAATTAGCAGATGCAGGGCTGAAATCTTGTGCTCGCTTCGACACAGATATGCACTAGAGAAAGAAACTAGCATTAGACGTTACCTTTATTTTTATATAGGCATTGAACTCTAGGCACTCAGAGAGCATTGAAGAAGCTTTGACTAAACCTTTGCTGAACTACTCGGCTGTAGATTTGTGGATGTTCTATTCGACTGACTATTAGACTGTAGATCAGTTGATGTTCTAAACTGTAGTGTCAGAATCTCTCTGGTAACAGTATGAGTAACGCTAGTCTGGTAACACTAGGATAAAACTCGATTTATTTAATATGCTTAATTGACTATTGCATGTACATATATATTAACCATCCTCTTCAAAAGGCTAAGTAATCACCACATGTTAGAAATGATCAAGCCATTGATATTCCACTATTATTTTACTGCTAATATTTCGTTTGCACTATATTTGGAATATCTTTGAATGATCCATCCACAATCAGTCGATGCCAAACAACATGGCCGCTCGTCACGTGATCGGTGAAGTTAAAGTCACGTGGGATGTCCCGTGGGATTGAAACAGTCGTGTGCGGTAAATGCAAACGATACCCGCAATAAATCTTTTCTTTAAACGCTGCCTGTCAATAACTTAACCAAAGTTCCGCACTGTCGTCAACTGTTGACATTTGCCGCTAGTTCTTATTCGAAATCTAATATGCTAAAATTGCAACATCGAATTTAACGTCAGTTTCTTTTCTAAAGCCCACCAGTGATGTAATTACTAGAAACGTAGTTGAGATGGGCTCAAAGTGATCAGCCTTCAAAAGACAAACAGTTCTAAAGGCAATTTTTTTACAAGAGTATAACAGCGAAATGGCGTCTTGTGTTAGAGGCATTCAAAATTAGAAGAATCTAAGTGTGTTATTGTTCAAGGGGCTAATAAGCAAGAACTGAATAAATATATAGGAATTCATCTGAAAAAGTCAGATATTTCGAAGTATAGGCTATATAGAAGTTTGATGAAGGCGATACATCTGAACAACTGGTAAATTCCTTTGTCAAAATACATGTATTAGGCCTTTTAGAGTGCTTGAACAAAGATTTACATAGGAATTTACACATTGGACCTTCAAGTACCTAACACGAGATTTAGTATCCAACGTCGATGTTAATTCTAACACTTCAAAATTTTATATTTAGGCAGTGACAAACATTTTCTTGTGGACATTCTCCTATTAATATACATTTGCTGATAATAACTAAGTGTCATATTAGCTTATGTGACAGATTATTCTAACTGAAGAGAGAAAACTGTTAATAAAAAAGAATTATATTGTAGACGAGTTCTATTACCGATGGCCTTGTAAAGACTCCTCATGCATGACCTTATAAGATAATTATATGATAGTGTTTATATACGACTATTATTCTGCTGATTTAAAAATTAAAGTTATCAACTTTTACATAATATTTAAAATCAGGATATTAGGTTTGAGATTGAATAATACTTTACCTTAATTTAAGAATCGAAACTAAACTTTAATTACGTAAGATTTTAAGAAGGCAATATTATTTTATAAAATGCATTTAGTTAGCCATACAAATTTGTTAAGCCTCATTTTGAAATTGCGGTTTAACTGAGAATTATTGAAAATAAAAATCAGGTTCTTTGCTTAAATATGAAAAGAAGACTTAAACTGGGATTTAAGGGATTAAAAAGATGATGATGATATTTACTTGGGCTGAAGCCAGTGGCCATCTCGGTAAAGAAATAGTTTTCGAGTGAAGAAGCTGACTGACGTTAACTTTAGCTTTATCAGTTTTATTTACTTTGACGTTAGCTGTAACGTGAAATAAAAGTGTTTCTTGCATCATATCTTTATCAAGAAGCGATGCAAATGACGTGCTTCAATTCCGAGATCAACCATCTTTTTCTGTCGAATTAGACGTCATTTAATTAACTACTCTGCTGTAGCAACGAAAGTTGTGACAGCTTGCTAAAGACCGCATTGAAATTTCTAAGAACATTGCTATAAGATTGAAGTTGGAATGGATTTTAAATCCATTAAAGCATCCCTGTCCCAGCGGATAATGTAGGAGACATCCAGCTGTGATTCGAACCCAGAGTCCAATCGTTATCAGACATGTCTGAAACCAGCTCAACCATCTGACCGGTGCTTTAAACGAAATTTATTCTCTTCGAAGAAATTGTAGATAGTTTCAAATGCAACGACTGAACTTAATCCATTAATGTCGGCGATGTTTTATGCATGTAATTGTAATGCTGCTGCACTTACATGACGCTAATGTTGCTTTCTTTTACGCGTGATTAAATACAATTGTTTCAATGTAAAGCCTTGCGAGACCAAGCCGCTTAATGATGTCGATTGCTTTAAATGCTGCAGTGCAGGTGAATGAGCTCTGAAATGGATATGAAGGTTTAATGGCTTTCTAGGGTTAAGCTGCTTGATTCTGGGCTGAGCTCGGTGCTGAAGACGCCTTGAAAAGTCACACTGAATTAATTTGTAAAAAAAAATTAAATTTTTACTTTAATTTTTACTCAATTTTCACACAATTGCGTTTTTTGTCAAGTATCAGGCTTCCATTGAAACTAGTAAATTTGTGAATTATAGAGTGTGAAGAATAGTGTAAATTAGTGGTTGGAGGCTATTATTTTATTAATTTCTAGCAAATACATCCAGTTGTCGGTAGGCTAACTTCATAATTTTCCTGAATCTGTCAGAAGTGCAAAACCAGAAGTAAATTTTAAATTGTATGCTTTTTTAGAGATGCAATATTGCTCTCACAAACTTCGAATTTTCGTTGGGTTTGATATTGCAATATATATCTTAATATGTTTTAATGACTTTTCAAATGTTAAGCTTCATATTGTAAACAGTTCAAATCAATTTAAGCCAAATGTTGAGTTACTTTAGTGAATGTGCCGACAAAATTCTTGTTTCTTTAAAGTAGACCACTCGAGTCTAATTTTAGCTGTATATAATGTCGACATTGTCGTGATTGAGAAAGTATTTTATGTCAGTTATCTGTTGAAATTAGAATGATTATTTGCGTAGAAAACATATGATACGCCCGAACGAAATAACGAGCATAGGAACGTGTGAAAGAATTAATTGAGCCACTGTATCTGATATACTCTCTAGCTGCGAATATAAATCGATAACATCAAATTAGATCGGACACTTCGTTTACTAGCACCATCATCATTTTAACATCATTACATGATGTATCGATGCACCTGCTTTTCCTGCTATTCACGTTAGACTCCAGTCTCCGCATATTCGTTCAGCTGCTTTTTAGATGGAAATTAATGAACAGTTACATAGACAAGTCTATTTTAGTTATATCAGTACTTAGCCTTCGTGTTTACCTATAAACTCTATAGTAAGCCTTTATATTTCCCCGTAGGCCTATATGCCTATATATTTCCTACTGTATCAATAAAAACAGTTGAAATTACGCAAGGCGATTATTTTAATACTAGCACTATTGGCATTATTAGCAGGCCTATCACTATAGCTTATAACGGTATTGGCATATTAATATTACTGTAGCTACTAGCAGTATTACCTTTACTAATAGTACTATATCCACTAGCCGTATTGGAACTACTAATACTAGCCTATTTTATAGCTACTTTCAGTATTATAATTACTAATACTACTACAGTTACTATTGTAGTAATACTAGCATTACTAATACTACTATATATCTACTAATAAAAAGCATTGCTGGTTGTATGGTATCATTAGAGAATTTATCATCATCTACTATTCGCAAACAAAAGCATAATGAGAATCGGACTGATTTAATTGTCCTTGCTGATTCTACATGTAGTTGCTGCTATAATTGAACAAGGTAATCAGCTAGATAGACTCTATATCGCTCTTACTGACGACTATTTATTTGTGTCTTGACTGATCTAAACTTACTTACGTTTGTGTGTTGATTCACGATACAAATTAATAAACATAGTTCTCTTTCTCTCTTTCTATCTCGCTCTCTGTCCGTTTTTCATTTGTTGATGTTTGTTTATCTTTCTAAATAATAGCATGTAAAGTGCAATGAGATCTCTTTAGTCTGAAAATGATATAAAACTGAGGCTTTTCTCTAGGCTGCACTTAATTGTAATAAGTGTGGCCTAATTGTATTAAGTGAGGCTTTTCTCTAGGCTACACTTAATTGCATTCAATGAGGTTTTTCTCTAGGCTGCACTTAATTGTATTAAGTGAGGTTTTCTCTAGGCTACACTTAATTGCATTCAATGAGGTTTTTATCTAGGCTGCACATAATTCTATTGAGTGAGACGTGTCTCTAGGCTGCACTTAATTGCATTCAATGAGGTTTTTCTCTAAGCTGCCCTTAATTGTATTAAGTGAGGTTTTCTCTAGGCTGCCCTTATTGACAGGAATCGATCAATCCGATGTTCGATACTTAATGTGTGCCACAGCAGCTGCTTCCAATCTACTTCCGTTCTCTATTCCATTGAATCCATGTTGACATTTACCTATCGATTCATTGATTATCTTCTTTCGTGTACTATGCTTTGCTCTATGTCTACCTATGAGGTTGCTTTGCCAGCTAAGCTGATGAGTGAAATTTACAGTTAATTATGCAATTATATACTATATATATATATATATATATATATATATATATATTAATGTATATATATATATACATGTATATATATAAATATATATATATATATATATATATATATATTATATATATACATGTATATTATATATATACAGGTCATATATATATATATGCATGTATACAGTAGAACTGAATTGCGTAGTAGTAAATAAATAGTTGAGACAATTTTGCGAATCAAAATCTGCTAAATTTACTCGTCTAATTAATATTAATTACAAACAGATAAATAATTATTAAAAATATAAATAATAATTAATAATGGTAACTAATAATAATCAATTTATAGAACAATTAATTATGCATAATGACAGTAAGGCATTATGTTGAGTTTGTGCCATATTGTTAATTTATCGAATTATTAGAATAAAATTCAAAAGCTCAAACTGCTGAAAATCGACATGTCTAGAACAAAATTATCACTGCAAAATCACCCAAGATGAATTTAGTGGCATATCATGCAGGCGTACTAGTTGTGGTATATTTAGTTATTAATTTTCAGAAAACATAAATAATAATATTTAAAATCAATATTGTTTGATAATATTGTATTCAAAACTTTATTTCAAAACATATAAACATCTATGTTTGAAGTAACCTTTCTGTTTTATTCACTATTAATTAACTTTAATTTTTATAAATGTTTAATAATATTTGGATAGGCAACCGCAACAGCTTTGAATAAAAAAAATCCACAGAATGTTGGAAGGTTATTCATAAATCCACGCCAGCGGCCATCAGTGCGCTCTAGAAGACAAAGCTTACTATTAACCATGAATGGTAAATTGCAAATAACCAAAGCAACACTAAAAAAGTAAACTTTGTAAACATATTCTGTTATCATGTGCGCAACCATACGACTTTAATATTATTTTTTATTTGAAATAAGGCCAACTTCATGACTTTAAGATATATTAAATTGCGAGCTTATTATGACTCCATGTGTGCTCTTATTTGAGAAAACAATACGGGCTCCTACGCGATCGTTACGTTACTATTTATTGATGAAGCACCAGTCGTTAAATGTCTACTGAATATTGTAGTTTCTGCTTTCCATTTATTTGCCTTGGAAGCTTTCATCGGTACATAAACAATTAGGCTTTCAAACTGCAGGGAGACTTTCATATACTATTACTCAAATTTACAGTTTTTAAATTTTAAACAAACTAGTTTCTAAGCTAACTTAGGTCTATTCTTATTGACCCTTTACTGTTACATTGTTGATGTACATCTTTTCACTGAAATATTGAATGTTAAATTTTTCGGTATTGATATTTTCAATAGTTAAAGTAGGGCAAACGCTGGAGAACTGTGTTCCCATAGTTCTCATTTTGTTCTGAGGTGCGTTCCCCTGCTATAGGGCCCAAAGTAGATACAAGGAGACCTGTAAAAACATTGCAGGGGAGCCCGACAAATTTTGACTTTCCCCCTAGCTCTTAATCCCCACTTTAACCACTGGCTATTTTATGAAGAAAGTCTCAAAACCACTTTCATAAATAGTCAGTTGTAATGTTATAGGCTACAGCCAAAGTGTAGCATCAGTTTCATGACAGTGACGGAGAGAGAACTAGATTTGAGCCATGCGCCTATCGATCCGCATTTGGACAACTTACCCGCAGGCTACCGACTCATCATATATGCATATCCTCTGTCTGCTAATCCAGTTTTCATAGTTGCAGCAGTTGGTTGCCCGAATTTTAATTTTTGATAATACCTGGCAAACAAGCGACGATAGATTGTTAACCCATCCGACCAATTCTCTGAAAATACCATTCTGGTAGAGAGAACCAAAAGTATAAATTGCCTTAACTTTAAATTATAATTTAAAACATAATTCATCTTATCAACCGATTTGCTCATTTTATACTTACAGTTAACCTTGGTACAATCTCTGCCACGGACCCTTCCATCCCTCGCATCATCGAGCATCCTGAGGATCAGTATGTCGTTAGGAACGAGCCAGCCACGATGAACTGCAAGGCGGAGGGCGAACCTGACCCGGTGGTGTCCTGGTATCGTAACGGCGAGCCGGTCATCACAGCCAACGACAACCCGGCCTCTCATCGCATGCTGCTGCCCAGCGGTCAGCTCTTCTTCCTCAGGGTCATCTATAGCCGGTCATCGATAAGGTCATCTGACGTAGGGGTCTACTACTGCAATGCTACCAACCCAAAGACTGGAGTCAGCGCTATCAGCAGGAATGCCTCACTTCTGATTGCAAGTAAGTAGATGTAATAGTAATAGTAATAGTAGTAATAATAATAATAATAATAATAATAATAGTAGTAGTAGAAGTAGTAGCAGTAGTAGTAGTAGTAGTAGTAGTAGTAGTAGTAGTAGTAGTAGTAGTAGTAGTAGAGTAATAATAATATTAATAATAATAATAATAATAATAACAATAATAATAATAATAACTACAAAATAATAATAATAATAAGTTGATAAGTTGATGTTTGAGGACCAGCGCCATTACTGATGATAAGCGGGAAAAATCTTTTCTGTGGCAGCGACTGTCTATTGCTCTCCAGCGATTCAATGCAGTCTGCTTCAGTGGCACTTTGGCTAAAGCGTCTTCCCAGAGTGCAGATGAATTATTTTTTCGCTTTTTTAAAACTTTTAATTAAATAAAGTCTCTTTTATCTTATTGTTAGCCCAGGGCCCTTTACAGCCCAGGGCAATAAAAAAAAATTTAAAAAAATAATAATAATAACCTCCTACAATTTCTATAGCGATGTCATGGCCGGTGTCCGGTCTTCGAGGCCGCTTTACAGTTTCTTGGCAAGTTATTATTAATCCTTTCCATGGTTAATCATATCTTTGCTATTGGGAGCGCCAACAGGCAGCATGCTACGATACAAGATTAACCTTCCATAGGCCAAAGGGGATATTCATCATTACTTGACTGACCTGAGCTTTGAACTCAGGCCACTTGTATCCGAGGCGAACACTCCAACCGTTACGCCATATCCCCTCCCCATATGACGACAGTTAGAGCTCTACTGTGGCCGGTGACAACATCGAGCAGTAAATATCTGAATATCTAAATTATCTGTATTAGATTATTATTAGATGATGTCAGTGTTGCTTCCGATATAATGCTGAAGAAATTATGGAGGATACTTAAATAAAGTATTGAATGTCTTAAGATCGTAGTGGGTAGAAGTGTTAGCTGACGTCATGAAGTTTTAAATGACAGATCCGAAGGTAAATTGAACATTTTGGGTTAGATTCTAGGCTCGTTGATCTGAAACTAAAATCTTGGACATTCGCAGGACTGGTTATACGGAAAATGTATTAATTTGCCCATCGGTTTTATTATGTAGTATTAATGGTGATAGATATCAACATGATCGGTTACTTCACTATAAAGCGTGCTCTTTAATATTATTATTCATATTTAATATTAAATTTTTATATTATCTATTCTATTCAATGATGTTCTGCATTGTTTCCGATGTAATGCGGAGGAAATTAAATAGGATGCTTCACGCGTAGAAAGAGGCGACTAATCGAGAGCTGCGAAACAATGTAAATTCAGCTTAAAAATCTTAGTATTAGGCTGTATCATATTCACAATAGTTATGCTAAATTTAAGTGAATCTGCTTAAGATTGAACTTACTAATCAATGGTTTACTCACTAGGAGCCGTTGTAGCCGAATGACTACATGTATGCATGTTCCGAAGATGTTCCTTTTTGCAAAACACCAAAATCGTTTCATGATTTAATATATCATCTTTAACCTAATGATATGTTTAGATACCTCTAATAAATATTGAAATTCAAATATTTTTGTTACTATTGAGCCCCTTTAACTCAGCAGAAAGGCTATGATATTGTTTTTGTGATCTTCTACATATATTCCATTAAATATTTTCTGTATGGCAAAAATTCCTTAAGTTATCTTCTCGTATATTCTACAGTGTTCTTTAATATTCTAGAATACTCATTTATTGGTGTTTTATAGCATAAAAGCATGCAATTTGGCATCAAGTTGAAGTAGAAATATCGCATAATGTTGTATGCCTGGACGCAGATGGGTTGCTTGGACTCGGACGTCCATTCCTAACTGTCCAGTATAACTGGATTATCAGGTTGACGAATAGTCACCGATACACTTATCCGAGACACTGTAATGGCTATGTGGAAACTTCCATCTCTGTCTACGAACCGTTCCTATGTTTGCTTTACGGTACTTCAGTAACATCTTTACTTCTTTACTTCGGTAACTATTTGTGGACCATATTTGATCTCCAGGGAGACCAGCCAAATTTAGGATCTCTTCCATCTCTTTAACTTAGATTTTTAAACTTTCTTTGCTTGGATTCAGTTTTAAGTCAACTGTTTAGGCCCACTGATACGTGGTTAGTGATGGGTAAAAAATGGCGTCAATTATTTTTAATGAGACATTTAACACCTTTATTACAATTATATATTTTATATAAAAGGTTCTTCTGCGAATGATCTTGCAGTTGAGGGGTCAGCCTTGTGTTGCAAATTTCTAATTACTGGAAATCAATGCTTAACGGTAAAATTGCCATCCTAAATAGCAACCTGTATATAATTAGATTTATATGGAATTGTTTTAATCGCTTAAATCAGATCATGAAAGAATTAAATGTCTATTGATTCGTATTGATACTGTCAATATATGCAATGTAGATATACTTCAACTCAAAATATAAACTTAGTAAAACAAAGGCTCGATTTTATTAAATGTTTAAATTTACCTTTTCCTTTTCTGTATAGTAAAGCACGATACTCAATTTCTCGTAAGTAGTAAATAGGGCCTACTCCTTTTTACGTGATAGTCGCATATCAATATGACCCGGTGGAAACCTTACAGCGGGGCTTGCATGTTGCGACTCAGACTCGTCAAACTCTCAAATCATGGCATTTGAATATAACATATATTCAAGAAAGTAATTCCACGTAATAGTGTGACGAAAAATTGTCAAGGTTGAACGATATAGAAAATAGGAAATAAGTAAACAGACGCTAGAATGTGAAGGCCGGACGCAGTTTGTTGACAAGCAAATGCTGTTTTTGCATTGCCGATCCTTGCAGATTGATTTTAAAAGCACAAACTAATAGTTTTCAATGTGTTTGTGTCTTATTAGTAGATAGGAAATGGTAAAATGTTTTTCGTCCGGATTAATTACCAGCTTCTATGAGGTTAATGCCGATATAAATGTTAATTTAAGGAACATTTTATAATTTTTCGTGTATTTATCATTAAGTTCAATGCATTGTTTGTCAACAAACAACTGTCAGCTGGAGCGTCGTCACGTGAACTATGACCTAATGATTTTTAGATTACTAAAATACTAAAATCGACAATTACTGACAATTAGATTGAGCATGAATTTGTGTATTTTCTCGTCTGTGTGCCTATTTCTATGTGTCAGCCTATGTCTTTGTGTCCTTACGTTTGAGGATACATCAGCAACAGGCTATGAATCCCCTCCCTTGTCCCCCGTTCTCTACCCCCTCACCACTCAAATATGCATCAACCATCCTGACCTTGTCTGCCACTTCTATCCGCAATCTTTCCCTTGCACGGTATCCTCGGTCCCACAGATCCCAATCCGAGAAATCCCGATGAGCACCTGCGCCATCAACCCGAGCCGATAGTCCAAACGGATCGTAAAAGTGAAGCTGAAAATCCAACAAATTGTTCCCTGTAAAGTGCTGACTGCATAATGAAGTACCGTCGAAATTTAAGATGTTTAGATTGTTGGAAGCTTGGTTTTATGTCCCATTTGCTTTTACTGTCTGTTTCTATTACTGAAACTTCTGCTCAATATTCTAATTCTTGTATCCTCGAATAGATTTAGGTTCTTGATAGAGTATAACGACGCGTTTTTCGTCGATTTCGGAGCAGATATATATATATATATATATATATATATATATATATACTGTATATGTATCATATAGCTTACATTTATGTACACAACTACACGTGTACATAATTACTTCTACAGCCTATTTATCAGAAAAGATCATTAAGAATATTTCCTTCTTAACCAAAGCATCCAAATATGTTGAAATGCAATAATGCCTCAAAGAACATCAATACTGTCGAAATATATTCACATAAATGTTCAGCATATAATAAATATTGTTAAAGCTGGTAAATATAATGTTAACGTCAGTTTCCTCACTCGAAAGCGATGTCAGTGATAGGCGAGTCCAGGATTTGAACCACACACATACTGATCAGCAGACGAATGTTTTACTGATTTCGCCACCTGTTCCGACTCAGATTTTATTATTTCAATTACTGTGTTTAGCCTTAGAATATCTTACTTTGTCATGCTAAGTGGATTCATACTTAGTTGGCGTCTGTTTTTCTTAATTAGGCCGTTATGTTTTATTATGTTCATAAAATACAGTATATTGACTCAGTCCATTAAATTTTCTAGCTGTAGTTCCTTCTTATTAGTTCGACCTCCAACCTTTTTCATTTCCATTGGTCTACTAAATTTTGTTACGTCTTTTCAACTGTTACATAAAACGGCTGATACATATAGACTGATACATATACAGTAGACTGATACATATAGACTGATATATTTGGACTGATGAATGAAACTGACTCAAGGTTCTGCCTTCGCTCATTTTTATGTTGTAATTCGCAAATTAATATAAAATTTAATGGCTATGTGAAATGTGTATCCAATTCGATGTTATATGCTTCAGATATTTTTCTTGGAAACAGACACGAAATCGAGTAATTATTTCAAATTTATATTCTAAAATCAAAGAAAGTTTTCTTTGAGATAATATTAGTTATCGCAAGCAATGATTAGAGCGCAAAATGACTGCACTAATAGCTTCAAGGTATTTCCTATTCAAGGTTTAGTAAATTAGTATGGGTGATCTCATTTCGGATTTTTGTCATCTCTCAAAACCAACAGTTGCAGGAAAAGCATGTGGAGGTCACTGACATTTCTATTATGAAACGAACTGCCCTCCTTGTATGACCGAGCTAGTACTGCCTTTGAGTTATGAGCAGGAGGCCAGGAGTTCGAAAACCAATCGGATTGTTGTGACAGTTACGAGAGAGTACTGAAGCAGATGTTAAGCTTAGCTTTACGGCATTTACATAGAGGCAAGTTATATTATAGCCGAATATATTGTGGTCTATGCAGTTGGTCAAACGTGCCTTTATTAGAAACATTCAGTTTCAGACAAACGAAAATTTCTAAACCTAACAGTTGCTTACACTGGAATGATTACTGAATAATTACAGGAAAACTACAAGATCTCGAGCGAGAATACTGAATAATATACTGCATGTGTATTAGAGTAAAGCAATAAACAATGTATGCTCTTAAAGCTTTGCATAGAAACCATTCTTAGCTAAATAAATCCTGTAAGAATCTGGTAGGACTAAAGGCTTCTAGTAGGCCTATTTATTCCTCTCCTAGCCCTATCCATTCTAGATGTAACACATTTCTCTTTAAGACATCCTCCATTATTCTCCATTACTATATCTTCTCCAGTTCTGAATTCTCTACTACTTTCACAAATCTGTCATGGCTTCCCTTGAGGTGTCAGTGTACGGTGTCCCGTGAGACTCGAACAATATTTCAGGCCCGTTCTCAGAACATGAAATATGAATTTGCTTCCAGTCGCTTCGTGCATTAGAGTGTATCCGCGGCGGCTGTGGATACTGTGGAGAGATGTGAAAGCACTGTAATTTAGACGATCAGAGTGCGGCTGAATAAAATGAAATATTAGGTACATTTATTTGAAGTTGGAGAGAGAGACAGCGAGGAATCTACAAGTGTGCAGGTTGCAGTGAAATATTGGAGGCATTTATTAGGAGTTGGTGAGGAAAGATCATGAAATGCTATTACATTATTACAGTATTACAGGATTACTTCCATATAAACTCTATACCATTTCGGTTTTGGAAACTCTTTAGTTAAATGTTTCAAATTTCTTTGCAGACACAGTAGTATGTAATATTTAAGATGGAGTAAAAGATTAATTGTTTGAATTCGAATTAAATCAATTGGGCTGAATCTAAGTAAAGTATTCTTATAACTATCTGTCTTTCTCACTCTCTTTCTCTTTCTTTCTTTCTTTCTTTCTTTCTTTCTCTCTCTCTCTCTCACTCTTTAACTCTCAATGTTACTGAATTTTAAAATTAATTGTAGGCCTACTTAAATAAAAATAAGCTATATCTCAAGAGGTTCTATACAAAAACTCAGAAGTTGGCCTAACTCTCGTAAATATATTTGTTGTAAAACATATCACGACACTTTATTTTAATTCAGTCGCGTGCTTTATGATGAAAAAGCCGTACTAGGCTCAAGCCGTTTTCATACATACCTGATCGCTGTTTAGTTGGCGTCAGACCGCAAAGCTGAAACAATCTGTTAGCAGATGCAGGCATATATTCAACGTTAATTAAGTCTGGTAGTTGGAACGAATCCTTCGAGTCCGGAAGCTCCGGGAATGAATAGTAATGGCGAGCATCCGGGCAGTTCTCTGATATTTATTCCGAGATATATGCTGCGAATGATTGAGCGCCAAAACGAGATGAATAATTCTAAGAAGCTGATGTAAGACCGTAGTTGACGAAACACTGTATTACAATAACGGATAGCGTAAATGTCGAAGGTAAAATTTTAAATTTGGAGTATAGTATTTCGGTATTTTGACATTTTCATGTAGCCTTTTTAGACTTCGAAAGATTTATGGAAAATCATATATTTAATGATATGCATATCACAATTTCTCGTGTTGTGCCTGGGAGACTGAAAAATAGACCAACCGTAAACTGCACGTGTCGTAAGAGGCGATTAAACAAGAGCTGAGGAAGGTAACGGAAACCACATCAGAAGCCATTTTATTCTCAAGCAATAGACTACAGGAGGATGTGGATTGGGCATAGCCTTTTTGCGAAGGGATTTACGCGTTGATCGATGGAGTGCACTTCATGAAACGCATCATATGAGTAGTAATATGTACCTTGAACCTGCCAATTGACAGAAGACTAGCTAAGGAGATTAAAATAGAACGGTCAGTAAATTTAGCTGTATTTCCTCATTGAACTACTAAATAAAACTTTAATTGTAGTTTTAACTGTAGCTTTAGTTTTATTATATACCAAATACTAAATATTTGCATCATTTGGACAGAAAATGCTCCCAATAATTTAGCATTTTCGTTAAATCAACTTTATGGCGACAAGCAAATCGAACTTGCAAGACTATATTTTACTTTCGTGCAACCAAAACTTTTCTCTACTATAAAATTTTTCGATCGTATTACGTCTTACTGACAACCGTATAGGTGTAATTCTATTTCCACGTGATATAACGAAGGCCCTTGTGAGACATCTCCCGTGGGGTTCCGTATCATTATCCGACACGTAAATGCATTTCGCCGGTAACTAGCGGACGGTTAGTCACTGCGACGCCGTGGTAATGCCGCTCGGTCGACCAGTTTACGCGCCTAGATTAGAAGATGATGAGACGCTTTCCACTGGGATAATTGTTACTTTGGAGTCCTGTAGTGGTATTAGTAGCGACTCGTTCTACTAATGTTACAGTGTGACAACTGCTCAGTTAACCAGCAGTCAGTTCGGCATAACCACGTATCTTCAGTAAGTCTGATATAACCACGTATCACCAGTGGGTTTTGTGTAACCACGTATCATCAGTGAGACTGGTATAACCACGTATCTGTAGTGAGTTGGGTATAACCACGTATCATCAGTGGGTCTGGTATAACCACGTATCATCAGTGGGTCTGGTATAACCACGTATCATCAGTGGGTTTTGTGTAACCATGTATCATCAGGGGGAATTTGTACTAATGCTCCGTGTTAGCTGTATTGCCTCTGCATAGCCAGGGAAAAATGATTACTTTCTGAACATATAATTCGCTTATTCTGTCTGCTAGATGTCGAATAACATTTCGAATGTAATTGGCGTGGCCAAGTTTTGATAGGCAACATTGAGAATTTAAATTTTTATGCTAAAAGAAAGATTATCTAGCAGACCAAATTAAAAAAGAGATAGTAATGTCAAAATAGAATAAATTAAACAATAATAGTAATTTGCCAATTAATTTAATCAATCAATATGTAGAAAATTAGAAATAGATTTAAAATAAATAGCTAACGTTAACATCTAGACCTGTTCTGAAGTCTGTATATATACAAGAAATGGTAGGCTTTTTGTCTCTTTCAATGCCTGGGGACATTGATAATGGAGGAAATATGTTTTGTCTTATCTGCGCAGAAATAGGAGACGGTATTTCCTGTTCAGACATTTAAAATCGCTTTCTACAAAAGTAAATATTTTAAAATCTGTTTTAATTTATTACTGGTGAAATATACATCAACACAACTAAAGCGAGAAGATGTCGAGCAAGATTAAGAAAACAATTAATAAAACATTAACAAAAATAACACAAATTTATGGCTCACATTTTCGAGCACATGGCCAATGAACTACGTTGAACTGATTTGAGACGCTGCAACTTAAATTCAATTTTTGTATTATTACGTTCAGTCATAGAATATTATTTTTTTCAGTCCGATATTGTCACAGTTTCTATTCTATATTACTATTATTAGTTTCAATCAAACATATTGCATTAGTTTTAGTCCTATACTGTGTTTAGTTTCAGCCCTTTGATAGTAGCAGTTGTGTATTATTATTAGTTTCAGTCTTGTATTGTTGGTAAAGCTAGTGTTAGCGTCAGCTTCCTCACTCGAAGCGATGTCAGTGACGGAAGAGAGCCCATGATTTGAATATTGTTATTAGTTCCAGTTCTGTATTGTTATTAGTTTCAGTTCTATACTGTTATTAGTTTCAGTTCTGTACTACTATTAGTGTCAGTTCTATATTGTTGCAGCTATAGTAGTCTTCTGCCTGTTTTATCTTTCCATTTCACTATTAAGTTCGTCTTCATCGCTACTTCTTCCGGTGAGTCAGAGTTTTCCAGTATTGGTTTCCACTAATAATCTATCGGAATCACCGGATACGATTGTCCATAGTTCTCTTCAGTCATGAACCTATGGGGTAAATTTTCTCTATTAGTTCACTAAGATGATAAATATTAGCTTTATTTAAGCTTATTATTAGGGCACAATTTATATATGATAAGAGATTTATTTCTATTTGAAGTGCTATATGCAGTATATGAATCTGTCATTGATATGTGTATTATTTTGTATTTGATGTTGCATTGTATGTCTTATTTTAGTTTCTTGTAATATGGACAACTATATGTCTGAAGAGATAAATGCGTGAAGATGATGATGATTATTATTTTATGTTCTGATCTAATCCAACAGAATGATATTAAAATATTAAACTCTAATTTAATGATAAAAATAAACTAAAAAAATTGTTGAGGTAATTATTAAACATAAACGCGATGATTTCTCTCAATAATTATTTAATTACAATTTAATAATAATAAATTAAATAATACAACAACATAATACAATAAATAATTTAATAATAATACTAATAATGCAACTGAAGCTATATTTTTACTGACTTTAAAATTGATTAAGTAATTTTAACCTTTTTAACCAGAGCAAACATAATTTACATTTGATACTTTAGATTTGAATTTTAAATTCTTCATCGCAAATTTCTGAGAGAACCTGAACCGAACGAACACTCGACGATCAGGTCAGTTAATTTCCTTTCAAAATCGCACAAAATAAGAGATTAAGCTGATGTTCGTACGTTGAAGGAAGATAAATCCTGATATATCCTCTGTGGCGCAATATCATCACGCTGTAAGACCATTCATCACAGTACTGAGACTATAATATGTTAAGCTTCCGTGGCGACTTCTTAAGAACATCAAAGTCTCACGCTAGGAGACGGTAGATTACACCCCGTTAATTAGTTTTCGACCGAGCCTCTTCAGTAGAGATCATGAAATTGAGTCGAGGGGTGGGGTGGATAGTGGAAAGTGAAAACGGACGGGAGGGGATGTTATGGAAGAGATAGCTGGTAATAGAATTTCTTTAGAAATGGTCGGATGGTTTGAGTCAATCGACAGAAGGAAATTGTGAGTCTGTACATGCTTAGAAATCGATGATGTTAGGTGGAAGAAAGTCGCATAGGCAAAAGTTCTAGATATTGCGCTGTAGGCCTTTAAACTAAAGTTGAGAAGAGTAACGATATTTGTACACTTCATTATTTGCTGTAATAATTGTGCACTGCAAAAATTAGTTATCTTAGCATTTACATGTCTCAATTGATTAGCAAAACGAGCTTTAAGCTAAAATTTTACTGTATGATAATTATTTCATCAATCAGATTTATGAATGATATTGGACATTTGAATAAATTCGTCATCATCAAAGTTCTCCCTTGAATTCCAGTTTAGCCAGAACCCTTAAATTTTTCCATTAATTTTAGAAAATGCAGCAATTTTTGGATCCTATAGGTCTTTACCAACCGAATGGCTTTTTTGACGTTCGTTTGGATCTTAGAGCTTTGTCGCATTTTACGACACGCGCAGTCACAGGTTGGTCCATTCTTTACCAAACCGGACACAACACGGGGCACTAGAATGAATTTCAATAAAATTGTGAGTGAGTGTGATATACGACAATGTTCCAGCTCCCATGTTCTCTCTTATTACGGTACTCGCAAAATACATTTCTAATCTGCTGTCACTCTCACTGTAAGAGCTAATTCATCTCATAATAAAACAGGGTTTTATCAAGCATAGCTGATAACATATCATTTTATATATTTGAATCATTGATAATATGTTACAAGTAATGCTTTGAAATTCCGTATTTTATTACTTCTTAGTTATTTCTCGTTTGGACTACGCTATTGTATGGTTTGTGAAACATTGACCTTAAGGGAGGAAGATATTAAGAAACTGGAGGCATTGGAAATGTGGATTTGGAGAAGAATGGAGAGGATTAGTTGGACTCAAAAGGCTACAAATGAGGAAGTTATAGAGAGAGTTGGCACAGATAGACAGTTGATAAATGTATTAAGAAATAGGAAGAAGAGTTGGATAGGACACATTCTAATGGGGAAGGTCTATTAAATGGGGTCAAAGAAGGTAGAATGGAAGGAAAATGAGGCAGGGGCAGGCCGAGATTAGGTATGTTAGATGATTTAAAGACCCACTCATATGTGGAAATGAAGAGAAAGGCGGAAGACAGAGAAGAGTGGAGGCGTTATATACCATGGACCTGCCAGTAGGCGGTGCAATAAGAGATAGTTATTTCTCAAGACACGTGCAGCATTCGTGTAGTTTCGTACAGAAATTCTCCGAAACTCAGAGACGTAAATTTAATTATATATCATAGGTATTCAAGGTAACGAAACTATTACAACGATTTTGTTCGGTTTCGAAAACCTATTAAATTAAATTGCAATAATTAATTACTGATGCCGTAAACTTTAGCTATAATTTGAGAATGGAACCTGTATCTTATTCCAATTATATCTTCTGTTAACATGTCTATTTTTTTAAATTTTATTTACTTAAAATCTATATAATTTAATTTATTTTATTTTTAAATACTTCTCTTCGGCATCGTTTTGCTTTCTTCAAGCCTGACATAACAAATACCCAAATTAAATTTGTCATCTCAATACTGTGAAAAGCTGTAAAGCTAATATTTGTCATTTTCATCTCTAGAAAGAAGGAAGAGCCCAGGATTTGAATCCTGCATGGCCCGCACATACTGATCCGCAGTTGGATATCTTACAAACATCGCCACTGGCGCAAACGAGGGCGATGTCGGCGTATATTTTAATTATTATAGTTTAAATTTCCATAAGTTGAATTAACTGTTGTTAAATTTTTACATTATTGTAACATCATATTGTAACATCATTACTGTTATTTTGTATAATATGGTTGTTTTATTTCTTGATAATTAGAATATAACAGTTATTTTCTAACATGGATGATTAATTAGTCGGGCCAGTAATTTATGCAAGGATCTCGACAGAATGTTCTTGAAGTATCGTTGAAATAATTGTTTTACTTCTGCACTCTCTCAAGTACACGGATTATCTCTCTGTTTGCTGCGGACTCGACCAATCCATAGGTCGACTCTTGTCTTTAGAGGCTGATATTAACATTATATCATCTCCAGATGGCGTCTTACAATAATGGACTCCCTGATAGTGCAGCGTTAGCACTATAAGAGGGAATCTGGATTGCTTCGAGGCTGGATTAAAGAATAAATTGCAGGCCTTTACCTTGCACTAGGAATTCATTTAAAAATTTGACCATTTAAGGATTGTTTCATATGGAAATGTCAAATGCAGGCAAACTGAAATGTCGTGAATTAATTGAATTTAGTAATTTAGGATAGGCGACTTAGTTGGTTTAGATTATTATTAGTTTGAATTATTCGTTAAACTTATTCTTTTGAATTGATGCTTGGATTGCACTCTTCACTGATAATCATGATACCATCTGCTCGAATCTCAACCGTTCAGTGTCTGACTCCTTAGATACGCAAAACTTGGCGATTTTATACATTTCTTGAAAGTAGAATTACTAGCAACTGATCGGGTCTTCTGGTCTTGCAGAGATAACTAGAATGAATATGAGTTAAAGGTACTTAAAACAATTCAGATCTGTTTGTCTTTTGTGCTTACTGCCTCACTGCGGTATTTTACTGAAATTTTAAAAATAAAAGAGTTAAAGTCAATCAAGGAGCTCTAATATGTACTGTAATAGTACTCTAGTACGCAATAGTTTAAATTTTGTCAATAAGTAGGAAATCATAAGTATGGGAACTGTTGAATATGAGAACAAATTAAAAGTAAAATAGGCCCTAATTTTAATTTGTAAAACGAATTAAATATAAAATTTTTTGAAAAGTGAAAATGAAATAGGAGAAAAAAATTAAATTTAGCTCTAACAGTTGATGCGAAATCATGAAATAACAGTGTAATGTGCTATATATCTTTAAAAGTATCTGTTTAATAAAAAGAAGAAAGCTCTGGTTTAAAAGGTTGAAACTGGGGTGTATAAGATACACAAAGAGGCAGAAAATTTTACAATAGATGTATGAGATTCTCTAATGATAGAAAGAACTGACCATTCCTTCTAGTTATGAACTTATCGGTGCACAGTTGTAACCAGGATGGCATAAATATGAGGAAATGGAAAGCAAGGAGGCATAAATAAGAGGCAGACAGGGTATGGAGGAAAGATGGAATAAATGGCTGCACGCATGACTAGAAGCGCTTCATCATGCGACCATCCTAGCGTACTGCGCATGCGCACTGACCTCTTTCATCACCATTAATCAGCGGTCTGGTCGTTCTCAAGGCTTGGTCAAGCTCAGACGATAGATTGTTCTAATAAAGCTGGTGTACTTGTAGACCGCCATGTTTAATCTATGTATTACTATCGCAATGAACAGGCTAAGCTCTGAAAGAAGGAAAGTTTCGTGGAAGTGTTTTGGCCATATTTTAGGCGTTGCATGTTGGTTTCTGTTGGAGGTGTGTACTGTCAGAGTGTCAGAGATGGTCCTGCGACCTGTAGTGGGGCAGTCAGAAGAAAATGGGGGCAGGCAATTTAGACCATTTTCCGTGTAACGAGTCTAGTGAATGTCCGAGATTTTACTCTTAGATTAGCGCGGCTGGAATTCGAAACCACGAGGGTTCAATTCAACTCAGGATTTGTCATTTAAAACTTCATGACGTTACTCCTACACTGTTAAGACATTCGATGTGATGAGACTGTCAGATTGATTGATTAGAGAGAGAGAGAAAGAGAGAGAGAGAGAGAGAGAGAGAGAGGAGAGAGAGGAGAGAGAGAACTATGTATATTTCAATACACTCAAAATATACAGTGAACTACACAAGCAAGGCCGTCAAAGTGGGCACAAGTAACCTATCTAGTTGACGCCCCCTATCTAGTTGACGACCCCTATCTAGTTGACCACCCCTGTCTAGTTGAGAGCGGAGCTCGAGCTACTCTCAGCCAGGACTGGTTGAGCTAGTGCCTTCGGGGACCGCGATGATTCGACTCTATAGCAATTTGTTTAGCAGGCAAGCATGTTACCTCCTCAGCCATTAGCCAGTGTAGTAAATCGCCTAATTTACCTAAATTAGTGTAGTAAATCACCTTCCACCTAATTTACGATCATATCGTTCCGTTAACTGTTTCAATATTAATCTTCGTCAGTACTTATTAATAGTTATTAATGATACTGATCTTAAATGTATAATTATGTCTACCTATTATCATTAATTTTCCGTATTTTGAATTTCTTTATTTCAATTCTTTAATTTCTACTTTATATTTTCGTTTGAAGTTCACCATGGTTCACATTTAAATTGTGCTCACTTATTGCATTTACTTGTTTGTTTGCATTGCTTGTGAACTGTCCAGGGTTGAATGACCCTTTTTGGTGATCTAAATAAATAAATAAATGTAAAATTCAAGAATAAAAATATATAGAGAGAACTAGTAACTTAATCTTAATCATAAAAAATATTACGTTCAACGATAGTTTTACATTATAAAGTTATAGTTTCCCCTAAGCTCATATTGAAACTGTCGCTAAATTCTGCTGCGACATATGCAGTTAGGTCTATTATGGGGATTTATTAAGTTAACTTGAAATATTACTCATGTAATATTTTTATTGCCCAAGCTAAATAGCCAAATGACAAAAAGATTATTGGTAGAACTCTGCTAATTTATATAACAGACTTAATCAAATGTTTGAGTCGCTGATGATTTTAACTCTTTCCGGATCAATATAACATCCACGGTCCGCCATCACGGCAAGTCATACGGTTCGTCGAGCAGAATCCTGCTTTAAATGTCCTCCTCTATTTTTCTTTTTACTTGTTCTTCCTCTGTGTTCTATATGTCATGTTTCAATAGCTGATGGTAAAATAAAAGCGTCGTCTAGTTGGATGGATAAGCTATGACTGTAGCAGGTGTAGAATCGGTTAGGAGTCTCGACCCAGCAGCTGTTAGAAGCTGTTAGCAGCTGTTAGAAGGGAGGTTGATAATGAATCCCTGATCAGTCCGTTACCGATGTTTCTTCGAAGCGAAATGTTTGGCAAGAGCATGATAAGTGACCCGACTGGAGGACTAGGGGTATCTAAGACCCCAAAATTCAGTGCTCAGCCCCCAATTTTCAACCACCTGTCCATGTAAATATACAGGTCTCCAGAGATCTCTATGTTTCGATGGCCAATGATGGTTTGTAATTTATGTAAACCAGAGATCAGTAGGTGTGAGGTTAAGAACTTGAGTTCACTCGTCACTTACATATTTTTGATGAAATTAACGTTAACATCGGCAGAAGTAGTTTAGAGTCTAGATTTTAAATATATATTATACTTTATATATACATTAATTCTAAATTATATTATGCTATATTTTACATTATAATAAATTATAGTATATTATTTACAATATTTTATTATACTTTATATACTCTATTTTAAAATTTTATTATACTTAATAATTCATCTCAACTGTGTTGCACTTGAAGCAACTGATGCTTGGTAATTACAAACCATCGTTATAGGCTGACTCTCATTTTGAATTTAGCTCATGCAGTATGGAACTCTCTATCTTCTGATCTGCACTCTTCTACTGCTATTTCCACTTCTTTCTGTAGTATATTGAAAACACATCTCTTCCCACCACCATAGATGTATTTCACCGTATCTGACAGTGTTTGAACAACACCTGACCGCACCGTTTGCGATCTCCTCTCTGTCTATCTCTATCTCTCTCTCTGTTTCTCTCTCCTCTCTCTCTCTCTCTCTCTCTCTCTCTCTCTCTCTCTCTCTCTCTCTTGGGCACGTGTTCTTCTAAGTCATTTGCGTGAATAAGTATATGATAGCATTTGATGCCAAAAAGTCCTTCGTGTCATTTGTATGAAGAAAACTGAAGCTAAACCTTTATCTTTATTTCAATAATTTTTACTCTCTCTCTCTCTCTCTCTCTCTTTTAGTGCACTGCCTACTGGCAGGTCCATGGTATATAACGCCTCCACTCTTCTCTGTCTTCCGCCTTCCTCTTCATTTCCACATATGAGTGGGTCTTTAAATTATCTAACGTACCTAATCTCGGCCTGCCCCTGCCTCTTTTTCCTTCCATTTTACCTTCTATGACCTCTTTTAATAGACCTTCCCCACTTAGAATGTGTCCTATCCAACTCTTCTTCCTATTTCGTAATACATTTATCAACTGTCTGTCTGTGCCAACTCTCTCTAGAACTTCTACTATGAATTTTTACTATGAGCCTCATATATAAATGTACATGTATATTTGACCTCGTCTTAAATGTATTGACTGAGAAGCCATTAATATTAAGTTTAATTCAGTGTTATTTTAAACAAATAACTTCTCGATGTAATTTTTGTCATTTATAGTTAAGTTTCATCTATTTAATGGAATATTTTTAATATTTTATAACATTAAGAATATTTTACTAGATCAACTTTAATGCAATAATGCACAGATTTTAATTGTTTTCTAGAAAACGTAAATGCTGCTTAAATATTCGGAATCTAATCAATTTTCATTTGGACACGCATATCGTAGAAAATAACCCGTTCTTGCTCGGTAGGTTAGCGCGAGGGTTATTAGGTATGGCATTAGAGAACATTAAGTGCACGAGCCGGCTATTATGGGAACGAATCCACACCGAGCTAAGGGCCATAGATCATCTGAACCGGGAGATGCTGTACACAAAATGTCCACTCTTTCTTCATTAAATGGAAATCCGAGACCCGTTAGCGGCAGTTCAGTATCGCAGACCAGGTCAGTGCATTGGCTGGGATGTGAGAGAGGGAGGGGGGTGTAAGTGGATGTGGAGTGAGAGTGCTACACTAGGATGGGGGGTGATAGTGACACCAATTTTGAAACTCAATGAAATATGTTAAGAAAATGCTGACCTATAGACGCATTTATTTTGATATAAGCTTGCAGGCATACCGAAATGCCTGCAAGCTTTTACCAAGATAAATGCCAAGCCATAATAAGTGCTAAATCATACTAAGCCTTTAGTATGATCAGTCAAGTTCAGTCTTTAGTATGATAGGTCACAGATGTGCAAATGTGGATCAGTAGGTGCCTAGTTAGAATTCAGCACTCGACCCGTCACTGACATGCCTTCGATAAGAGACTGACGGCAAAGTCGGCTTTCGGCTTTAGCGTTTTTCTTTAATAAAAGTCAGCTTTTAGTGCCATTTAATTTTTGTATCTACGCCATAATTGGTGAAATTTAGAGAATTTAATTTTACTTAAACTAAATTGTAGTTATTTTTTAGTTTAAATGATAGTTAGTTTAGTTTAAATGATACAAATATTACACCTAGGCTTATTGCTAAAAATGTAGCCAATAGGAATTTGCACTCACCTAAATAAATGCGCCGGACTAGAGCACATTACGTGAACGTCTATAAGCTACGTGTGGAGAATGGTCTAGAGCCGTGTGATAGGAAGTACAGGATAGGATGTGGATTGTGCGGATTAGATGAGTGGAGACTTTAGAAAGGCGATTGAGAGAAAGTAAAAGAACGAAAAAACGAGAATAAGAGCGTGAATGAAGTTTAATGGGTAGAAATGAAACGGTTATGTGAATATATAGGAAGACAAGAACTAAATAATACACTCCGAGAAATATAAAATCCTACATTTCATTAAAGTACATTATATAGAAGCAGGAATGGAAGAAAATTAGAAAATAGAGATGCCTGATACACCATGAGAGGAAATTGTGAACAAATAAAATTGCTCAATGCTTCGAATGTCGATTTTGCATTTACAAAAATATAAACACCGGAAGGCAGACATTTATGGCATTAAATGTCTATATAGTAGAGATGGGAATTTTATGAATTTTCAGAGTTCGGGTTCGGTTCGGTTCGTTGAAAATGAAAGTTCGGTTCGGTTCGGGTTCGGTTAGCAGTTAACAATTTGAGAGTTCGGTTCGGTTTGTTGAAAAGGGAAGTTCGGTTCGGTTCGGTTCGGTTCGGGTTCAGTTAGAACAAAGGTTCGGGTTCGGTTCGGATTCGGCTTGCTTTCCAACTCGCAAGAGTTCGATTCGAGTTCTAAATGGTTTGGTTTGGATAATGTTGCATTGGTTTAACATTACTTATAATAATCATGGTTATGTAAACATGTTTAAAATGGTTTATGGTAAATGTGCTTAAATAAATACATAGAAGTCATAGTAACTGACACATATTTCACCTGAGTAAAAATATGACAATGAAAAAATGAGAGAAGTGGTATTTATTCCTGTACATTTCTTAAAATACTGTAAGTTGACAAACAAATGTTCATAAAATAGATATTTAGCTTTTTTACGGTATCTTTATTATTCTCCTTGATTATAACCAGAAAATAGAATGCTTCATCCATTTAAAAATAAATTTTGTCACTAGTCTAGGCCTATATATTAGAAAAGTTGATAATTAAATGGAAATGTCTTCGCTAAAATTTGATGCAAAATTCCACAGATAAAGTGCAATTTATTAACATAAAATGTGAAATAAGGGCGATTTGGTAAACACTTGTACTTCCACAGACAAATGATCATAATATATACTTTTTGCTATCAACTGAACCAGTAATAAACAATAAGTGTCTAAAATACCAGTGATTTTTGTAATGTTCTCTCTCTCTCTCTCTCTCTCTCTCTCTTAGTGCACTGCCTATTACAGGTCCATGGTATATAAAGCCTTCACTTTTCTCGGTCTTCCGCTTTCCTCTTCATGTCCATATATGAGTGGATCTTAAAATCATCTAACATTTATAATCTTGGTCTGCCTCTGCCTCTTTTTCCTTTCATTCTGCCTTCTATGACATTTTTAATATACTTTCCCCTCCTAGAATGAGTCCTATTCAATTCTTCTTCCTATATCTTAATACATTTATCAACTGTCTATCTTTACCAACTCTTTCCAGAACTTCCTCACTTGTAACCTTTTGAGCCCATCTAATCCTTTTCATTCTTCTCCATATCCATATTTGCAATGCCTCTAGTTTCCTGATATTTTCTTTCCTTGATGTCCATGTTTTAGATCCATATAATAGAGTGGTCCATACCAAGGTTTTCGATGTCTTTATCTTAGTGTCTTTCTTTAGGATTTTTGTTAAAAATTTCCTATTATGAAAAGTTTCTTTTGCTTGTGCAATCCTTCTATATATTTCAGTCTCGAATTTCCCATCATCTGTTATAGCATGACTTAAATATTTGCAACTCCTCACCTGTTCCAATTTGCTTACATTTATTATAATATTGACTTCATCTCTATTATGGGATACTCTCACTACTTTTGTCTCTTTGATGTTAATCTTCATTCCATCTTTCAATGCCATATCATTCAGATTATCCATTAACTTCTGTAGACCAGTCTCGCTTCCCGCTACCATTCCTTTGTAACGCTGACATTCCTATATATCTCTATCTTTTATTAATTTTTAAATTTGTGTCGGCACCAGCCTTACCTGAATATATGCTATTGGATACTGTAAGACATGTAAATGCAAACACTAATATATATTTGTATTGTTTTTACTATCTTTATATAATGTCAGGCTGACGAAGAAGAAAGGAACTTCACGATTTTAGTTCAGTTCGGTTTGGACAAAGACAGGGTTCGGGTTCGGTTCTGGTTCAGTCAGAGTCTGGGTTCGGGTTCGGTTCGGTTCGGCCAGAGTCTGGGTTCGGGTTCGGTTCGGGTTCGGCCAGAATCTGGGTTCGGGTTCGGTCAAAATTCCTGATTTTTGGGTTCGGTTCGGTTCGGCCCGAGTCTGGGTTCGGTTCGGGTTCGGTTCGATTCCCATCTCTACTATATAGCCGAGTAGGGGTAACGTCACAAAGTTTTGAATGACTGGTCCTGAAGTGAACTGAACTCTCGTGGGTTCGAATCTCAGCCGCGATGATCTGAGAGTATAATCTCGGACATGCACAGGACTGGTTATAATGATACGTAAAATTGAGTAAATTTCATAACGTTTTAAACATATGGTATTAAAAGTGATAGGTATCAGCGTAGTTGATCATTTCACTAAAATGCATGCTTACTGTCATTAGTGACAAATATGCCAGTGAAGCTGTAACGAAGCTGTTGAAGTTGCCTGCCTAGCTGACATTATTTGTCGTATCTCGTCATGTCTAGTCATGGTATATCTTACAGCATCGAATAAAGCTTTCTTTGTATGGCGCTATGTTTTGTATCGTATCGTATCATTTCCAGTACTGAAGACTTGACTGCGTTGTGTCATATTGTATTGTATTGTAATTTATGGTATTTGTTAATTTATCGTATTATATTACGTTGTGTTGCATTGTATTTCATTTCATTGTATCATATTTTATCTCTGAATAGAATCGAATTGTATTTTGCTGAAATGCATTGCATAGCATTCATTGAATAGTGTAGTGCCCGCTAGTTGCATAACTTGCTAATTTAATGCTCTCGAATTGGATGGAATATTTTTATATGGAACAAATGGTACCACAAGCTGAAGGGGATTCTCTTGACCTGTTAAAGTGTTGAATACACCGACAGATGAATTAAATGTGTTTACACCGTCAGTAGTCACTGCCCATCCAAAACACTCGACGACTGGCGTATAAACTGTTAATGGAACTTTGTGGATACAAATTCCACGCGTGAAAACATTTATATACGGCCTCAGGTTCTAGCATTTCTGCTGTGGTTTTGTATGCCGGCTGGTGGTCAAGTTTCTAGCGATCTTGCGCTATACACAAGTGGTCGCGAGTTCTAAAGCTCACGCCTTATTGAACTCTATGATTTAATTCTCTCTCTCT
Organism: Enchytraeus crypticus; assembly: GCA_905160935.1. Classification (NCBI taxonomy): domain Eukaryota; kingdom Metazoa; phylum Annelida; class Clitellata; order Enchytraeida; family Enchytraeidae; genus Enchytraeus; species Enchytraeus crypticus. Next base: position 529,451 of record CAJHZI010000629.1, read on the forward strand.
CTCTCTATCTGTCTCTCTCTCTATCTATTATATATATATATATACAGTATACATATATATATACATGTATATATATATATACATGTCTATATATATATATATATATATATATATATATATATATATATATATATATATATATATCTGGCTACCTTGATTAGTATAAATAATAATAAATAATGTCATCCACCTACTTAGTTACTGAATCATCCCTTGATATGTTAATTCAGTCGATTTTATTTAAAAACAAACTTTAAAAAGCATACCTATATATTATACGATGGCAATACAAAAAGACAAAGAAACTGTATTCGTATAAAATAATAAACTTAAGACGATTAGAGTGTACGGTTGTCAATGACAACAACAATAGATTAAAGTGCTACTGTTGTTCATTACAATAGTAGTACTGTAATAATGATGTAATCGCTTTGTTGCTACTGTATGGGCAAGTCATAAGTGGAACCATACAAGAAAATATGACATTAAATTGTATTAGAATAGCCTATAAATACGAGTATATATGTATAGCCTGTGTGTAAGTGCGTATCAGATAATTTTATTAATTATAAGCCGGAAGTCAGTCTGTTTCTCACATCATTATAAAGTAACTTATACACACGTATACTCACGTATACATATCGACTTATTTTAAAATGCATTCAATCACATTAAAACTCGCGCAGTGACAAAATATATTTACAGTCTCAGTTGAATTTTATTTTTAAATAATCTGACATTTACAGTAGGCCGACTATAAAAAGCTGGTAAAAAATGTTAACGTCAGTTTTCTCACTCGGATGCGATGTCAGTGATGGGCAAGCCCAGGATTTGAACCACGCACATAATGATCCACGGTTGAATACAATTTTAGATAAACTTACTTTAATTCGTATTCTCTTTTTCATTCCTAGCTCTATATCTTTGTCTTTCTGTTTATTTCTCAATCGTTCTCTTTTTGTTTGTTATATACTTGTTTTTGTTGCTTTATTTCTTTGTTTCTTTATTGTTTGTTTATTTGTTTGTTTGTTTCTTTTTTTCTTTACTTCCATCTTTATTTCTTTCTTTCTTTTCTTTCTTTTGCTTTAGACGGAATTTGCATTATCAAGTCTTCAGACGAATTTCATGTAAGAAACGTTTAAAATTTAAAGTAGTTTCGTGGCCACATCATCAGCTCGGTCCTTCCTCCATTAATTGCCTCTCCACAGTGATGGATGGCGGGATAGGAAGAGGAATTGAATGAAGAATGAATGATAGGAAGACGGTATTAAAAGTCGATGAAAGAGAGAGGAGAGAAAGAGTGAGAGCGATATATATATATATATATATATATATATATATATATATATATATATATACTCTACATAAATGTACATGTATATCATTCATATTCATATATATCTTATCCCCCTCTCTCTCTTTATATATATATATATATATATATATATATATATACAGTGTATATATATATATATATATATATATATATATATATATATACATATAGTGAGAGAGAGAGAGAGAGACAGTGAGAGGGAGAAAAGGAGAGAGGAAAATAGATAGATAGAGAGAGATAAAAATGGAATTAAAAAGAAAAAAGTCGTAAAGCCGATGTTAACGTCAGTTTCCACTTTCGAAAGCGATATATCGCTTTCGAAAGATGAATACAATTAGTAACGAGAGAAGCCAGGAATTGAACCTCGCACATACTGATTGCGGTGGGATATTTTTACCGACTAAAGATCGCAGAGACGGATATACAGAGAGGGAAAGAGAAAGAGGGAGAGAGTGAGAGTGAGAGAGAGAAGAGAAATACGAAACAGTTCATATAAATGCCCTAATTGATAAGAAATTGTGAACGTTACTCCTGAATTTCCTAGATAACATATTTCTTCAAACTTGAATTAAATTCTAATTTATTTTATTCAAAAATGGGCAATTAAGTTTTCATTTCGTTTTCACATGCTGTGAATGACTGCTTGATAATGATCAACAGAAGAATAAATAAATTCTATTGTCATCCAATTGATAGTCCTCCTGATTCTTTGTTTGAGAATACTGTAAAATAGAACGTAAAGTCACGTTTAGCATCTGGTAAAGCTGGTAAAGCTAGTGTAAACGTCAGTTTCCTCACTCGAAAGCGATGTCAGTCTTCATATCACAAGGAATACTGTCGGAGACCGTAAGGTTGGCATTCGAACCGATGGTCTACTGCTTAGCAAAAACCGTGCTATTCATTTTGCCATTAAAACAGATTATTAAATCAGCTTACTTTGATTTAAGAAACACGAGCGAATCAAGTGAATAAATATGCAAATATGTATATGAATATAGCCTGAGTTTTGTGTAGTCAGGATATTTTTTCAGGGAATGACGCCCCTGCCCTTTAAATGTTAGTTGAAGCTTAGGATGGCATAGGGGACAAACATCGTCTTAAGCAGAATCCTCCAAGAATAATGGTATATAAAAAGGAATATTATAGATGATTTAAAAATCCAATCGTATGTGGACATGAAGAGGAATGCGGAAGATAGAGATGAGTTGAGACGATGTATACTGTGGATCTGCCAGTAGGCAGTGCAGAAAGAGAGAGAGCGTGTTTAAGTTAATTTTTTCTCCAGTTTCAACGTTGACAGTGGTCATGAGATTTCCATTAAAATGTACAGTGTATACGTCGAAAAGGGCTATTTATCAGAGGCCTTAGAGACGTAAGGTTGTCACTAAACCATTTAATACATCTAACAAGTTAAATCTTATAATTAAACACATACAGCATATTATTCTTTGTCGGCTTGCTTATTGACTTGTCCAGTTAAACTCATCTTTCGAAAATTCTGAAGGAGTTTGAACAAATACAAATTCCATGTTACAGAAATATGGACAGTTTATGTTTAGAAAATTGTAAAAAAGGGTAATATCATTTTAAAGTGATCTTGAGCAATTGTTTGGAAATGATGCGATACACATCGCTTAAGTTTTAAAGACGTTATTATCCTTTATCGGTAGAGTTAATTTACGTCAAATTTTGAGGCGTATTCCGCTACTCATGAAAGGCTATCTGTGTATTTGAACCCGATGGAAGGGACTTGAGTTAAATTCCAGAGGTCCGAACATTCCATCGATCAATTATCGAGGCGTCGCTTTCGATTAACCACTCCTTCTCACCTTTCCCCTCTCTATCACCACCTACGACATCTTTCTTGTCCATCACAATCCACTCCGGTAACCCATCCATTCTTCCATTGCTTCCTTCTCGACCCATGGATTTTTAACTGACTGGATATGGCACTCATTTGTTATATAGGATGATAAGTATATTACTAAGATTTCCTATATATTTATCATATATATATATATATATATATATATATATATATATATATATATATATATATATATATATATATATGTATATATTTACACGTATACACATATATGTATATATACCCTAAGCAATATATTTCATTTTTGATATTAATTATATTTTATATATTATATTGACTTATTTCAGATATCTATATAATATTAAATGAAAAATGGTAGTATATCGATTGAATTGAACTTTAGAAAACAATAATCAATACGCAATTTATAGAGAAGCCTCAATAAATAATTTAACCAGCCTAAATCTGATCCATATGATGTTTGATATTCTATGACCAGGACTGATATGTCTCATTCTAAGAATATATCGTATCCTCGCTTCCTTCTCTTTGCCTTATTTCATTCCCTTTTCCTTGCCATTTTCCCTACCCTCCCGTTTGTCCGACTTAACAACATTCCATTACCAACAGCTAACACTCTGTCACTTCCACCAGATTGCTCTGTCTCTTCCACCAGGACTCTATGTCTCTTCCTCCGGGTTGCTTTGTCTATACCACCAGGTTACTTCGTTTCTTCCACCAGGTTATTTCCTCCAGGTCGATCACTAGATATTGATCATTGAAGTCTCGACCAATTTGAAAGTAATTCAGTTTAGACTGTATTAAGATGGAAACCTGATGTTTAGCTTTTCTTTACCGAAGATCAGAAATAAATATGGCCGTAATTGAATTTCAACAAGCGGAAGAGATAGGATAAAGTAGGCGATTTAGTTAAATAGATTCAGTTAATAGCTATTTAGTTAAATAAAAAGAAATTTAAAATAAAAATGAAAAAATAAATAAAATATAAGAAATAATAAAGTAAAAAATATAAAAGAATATACAACGAATTCTAATATAAAATATAAAAATACAAGATGTTTACTTTTTATACATGTTGCATAAATATGCTACATCGAAAAGCGAAAATTGTTCCTTTCTTTGCTATCTATTTAGCATTCTACGTGTATATATGGCCTAATATAAATTTCTTGTTCTGTTTATACTGCCATGTATTTTGTTGAATAAAGATCATATATAATTAAACTGCATATAATAGCCTCTATAGTATATAAAGATAAATATTGAAAAAATTAACGTTTCAGCTCTCCTAAAGCTTTCACTTTCAACGTTCACTTTTCTCTCTCTGTCGCTCTTTATAAATTAGTAATCAAATGGCAGTAATGGCAGCTCTGCAATAGCGCACTCTGCCCTCGATATTTCTGTGGTAACCTTTGTTGACTCGATCCAATATGGAGAATATCAAGTTAGCACGTGTACTCTGTCCTCAATGGAGCGGCGTAGCTTCTGCTAGCAACTAAACTGCATTTCAATTTGCGTAAAATAAGAGAATTGATTTTCTGGTAGAAGTTAGAAGTCCGTAGTTTCACAGAAATTAAACATCGAATCTCTCCGATGGCTGCTTGTAGAGAAGATGAAGCTATTATAGTAATTTTGTTAATTTATATATTTATATAGATAATTTATATATATATATATATATTATACATATATATAATATATATATAATTTTATATATATATATATATATATATATATATATATATATATATGCATGTATTCTCTATCTCTATTATCTATCTCTTTTATCTCTACCTCTCTTTTTCGCTCTCGCTGTATCTCTATTGGCCACTGTCTCGCTAGCTCTCTGTCTCTGTGCCTAAGTCTGTCTGTCTGTGTTTGTCTGTATCTCTCTCTGGCTTGTCAGCTTTCAGTGTACTACCTATGGGAGTGGTATCAGTAACCCAAAATTTTTCAATTGTCTTTACCCTCTATTGAAATTCGTCTAAGAACTAATAACTCTTGGACACCTATTAAAGCTCTCTAGACTGCTTAAGTGTTCTTTCGGTCAATGAAACCGACTTTTGTTCTGCATTGAATATTTGAATAATTTAATACCATAAAGCTCTTTTCAATATTTTTTGTACCGCAAAAACTGTTCTGGAATCGTTAAGACCTTGTATTGCATACATGACCTTTTTCTGTCAAATGCGCTTCGCTAGGTCATTGAGTCAGCTTGCTATCCACTATTGGTGAATCATAAATGCTATTTTAATTTATCTTTTGCTGAAGTAATATTTTATTAACGCTACTTTCTAGAAAACTTTTAAAATAATGTTGAAACGTGAAGCATACTCAAACGTATGCATCCAGGAATAAATCGGTCGAGATAATTCATTGGATTTGAAACTTTGTTATAAAGAGATGATAGATGCTCATATTGTCCCACCTTATGTTGATATGTTTATGGTAACTCATGACTACTTCACCAGAAGGTCATATAATATTTGAAGTGCGGTTGCAGACTGAAATAGTAGAACATTGTGACAACTTTTGATCTACTTCTTGTTATTCAACTAGATAGGACGCCTTTCAACCTATTCGATGGTCTGGTATTTGGTCCCATTTTGTATATGCTTATATCTGCACTTAATTACACTTATTATTTAGTTCACGTATTTGTTTATACATATTTTTCCTATATTCACCGATTTTGTTACTTTTGGTGAACATTTTTGAAGTTCAAATATTTGTCTCTCCTCTTCAGTAGTCTCAATAGCGTTGAGGTGACGTCATGAAGTTTTAAATGACATATCATGAGGTAAATTCAACCCTCGTGGTGGGTTCGAATCCCAGCTGCACTGATCTGAGAGTAAAATATCGGACATTCACTGGACTGGTTAAACGAAAAATGGAGTAAATTGCCTAACGGTTTAAACATTTGGTTTTAAAAAATGATAGATATCAACATAGTTGATCATTTCGATATAATGCGAGTTTACTTACTGTTCTGGGTCTGTAGGGTAAACTCAGATCAGCTGGTTCCGAGGTTCCAAGTGGTAAGAGAAACTCACGCCGATATACGCTGGTATTTTGTCTGCGACAATGCTAGTGTAGAAGAGACCCTACGAGAAGCAATCAGTCTTAGATTGAATCAACGCTTCGCTGCCTCGTCGCTAATGCTATTCCCTTGCCAACAATCTTCGCTCAAATCGGTCGTTTACGAACGTCCTTCTGACACACAAGCACCCATTCTAAGCTATTACTACATAACCCCGTGTTTAACAGCTGACCCATCCTAAGCTATTACAGCATAACCCCATGTTCAACGGTAGACCCATCCTATGCTATCAGTGCATAACTCCATGTTTAACAACTGACCCATCTTAAGCTGTTACTGCATAACCCCATCTTTAACAGCTGACCAACCATGGTACGGGATCTCCTCTATAGTAGTAGCAGAGTGATCGTTGAAGAAAGGCGTTATGAGTCCAATATCTATCAGTAGTACCGAAGTCTAGTTGCTTATTTCGGATTTGTATTTGAGTAATTTTATTTCGCTGTTGTAGTTTAGTAGACTACGTATGGTACCACTTTGTCTCAGTAAGATAAGTTAGATCCTTATCTTCCTAAGACTGCGTCACTTTTCTGTTGTTCCTGAATTTATCTGCAATTAATGAACCTGAAAGTTTATTGGTGTAATGCTATCAAGTGTTTCCATATATTAAAAGTTTAGTTTGCGTTATATTTTGCGACCTAAGGAGGCTATAGAGACGGCCTTACAGTAATGAGAATACATGACCTCCTGTGCAAGTATTTAATTATCAAATTATTAAATTTGAAAACGACTGTCTTTTTTATTTCATTTTATTTTTATGTAATTTTTGTGTAGGTACATTTTATACATTTTAACTTTAGAATATTTAAGGCTATTGATTCTCCGAGTTCTTACAGAAACGATTTCGTGATTTCAGTCTTGCACGGATTTTAAATTAAGTTATCACAATCTTAGAAGAAAAGAGTAATTTGTAGATGCAGTATGGCTTAACGGTTAGACTGTTCGTCTCGGATGCAAGTATCCCGGCTTCTAAGCCCGTGGAAATCAACAAATGATTAACATCCTCTGAAAGGTTAATCGTGTATCGGAGCTTGCGCCAATTGGCGCTATCAGTTGGAAAGATATGATTAACCATGGAAATTATCTATAATAGGCAGTTCGAGACATGTAAAGCAGTCTCGAAGACGGGTCAAGGTCCATGACACTGCTATGGAAATTGTCAGAGTCTATGTTTCTTATTTAATAGAAGACAATTATTAAATTATTTGCATTTCACATTCAAATGTTTGATTCAGTCTAAAGATGCAAATTATTATTCTTTTATTAAAATATCAGTTTAAAACCGAATCTTTATTTTTATCCATTTCTTCAATTTCATGTGAAGATATTTTCTAACTTGAGACTAACCATTATTGTGGCATATTTGCCGCCTACGGTTGCAGATGCATTATGCCTACTATACGGTATCTGATATGTATACATTACTCCACTGTACATTACTCTCTGAAAAAATGCATCTTTCCTTTGAAAGTCTGATATTTGCTGTTAATGCTTGCAAAAGCTTTGAGACATTTGTAACTTGAAGCTTATTTCCTCTGGATTAAAAGAATAGGACGAAATAGGTCTACAATAGTGATTAGAAAGAGAAACTTTAATGTGTTATATCTGATAATATCACTAGAGTCAAGGTATATAACAAAAATTACACTAATTATAGTGCCACTGTCGTTAATGGCACAATCAAGCACTTTTGAAATATATTCAATCCGACGTGTAAAATGGGCAAAAAGCGGTGCAAAACCCAAAATTCAGAAAACCAGTACAAATAATAATATTTTACGTTATATTATTAGGCCTACTTATCGTAATTTCTCAATGGTTACCGCGACCCACGGTGGAACTCATCAGTCCAGACATTATTGATTCAGTTCCATTGGCTGTATCTTTCAGGTTACGAAAGTATTGTACTTACGGTAATTTTCCTTTGCTTTCCACAGGTCTTTGCTTAGTCACTTTGTGCTATACACTCGCTGTATACGAGAGACCTATACGTATTTTTCAGCTGTCGTGTTACAATTTTAATAGATTAACTGATCTGCTAATTTTGACTTATTGTGTTAATGGGCTTCTTCTTGGGTGTGTCGCACTCGTTCACCCATCGATTATACATCTATGAATGTAACTATGTTACGAGTTGCTATTGAAACAAGTATGGTCGAGATCTTTACATTAGCTGTAAAATTCTGCCGTGTATCAGTCGGCCGTATTAATTGTGACTCTACGACACTCTAATATACATTAGGTGAACGTTTTTACGACAAGAATTTAAGTCTACATGTAGAACTTCAATTAATGAACATTGTCTACTTTTGTGGTGCAAATTACAATAAATTGAAAACTCTCAATGTCTAAACGCATTATTTCTTATATTACATCCTCCAACCACTCTTCCCACGTTATGTTGTGTCCAATCAATTTCTTCTCTTTATTTGACAATACAATGCAAAATTACTACGAGTAATTAGCGGTATGGTTTTATAATAATCATGTATTCGAAATTAAATGTAATTAGAATTGATAATTAATGCAATCTTGATAAGATCGATAATTAAATTTATTTTGAGAAGAGCTCGGGTCGATTCACCAAAATTCCAAACATATTAATTCATAAACATAATAAAACATAATTCATTAAACATAATAATTCATTAGCATATGTGTTTCATATATTGTCATGAGATGAACATTTCTTTAATATTCATTAGTTGAACATTTTATTCATATTTATTGGATAGATATTTTAAAATATAAATAAAATGAACATTACATACATGTTCATGCGATGTGTATTTTATACCTATTCATTGAATGACATTTGGTACATATTACTTAAATGAACATTTCATACATATTGATTAGATAAAATTCCATATATATGCATTTGATGAACGTTTCGAAATATACATTAGGTGAACGTTTCATACATATTCATTTGATAGACACTTCATGCATATTCATTAGATGGAGTGTCGTTAAAAGTATGAGCACAGCTGAGGTGTGAGCTTTTCGAGTGCTCTTATTAACGATTTTCTAGCCACAGCTATGTTCCATGAAATCATTCAGCTTGCTCGTAGCATAGTTTACTTTAACCAGTTTTCAAAAAGTAATTTTTCTACCGTTTTTCCTATTATAATTCAAGACTCAAATTTGTGCATTTTGCGACGCTTAGTTTGTAAACAAAGTGGCCTTAATTAACATGTTTATGGGATATTATCAATACAAAATATAATATACCTAGTGAAGAAATAGTGAGAGTGAGAGTGGGATAGATAAAAAGATAAAGTAGACGAAAGACAAATAAAGAGAGAGAGAAAAAATTCAGAGACAAAGAAAGAGAGAGAGAGAGAGAGAGAGAGAGAAAGAAGGGAGAGAGAGAGAGAGACTGCTATATGTTGGATCATATTGAAATCCAATATTATATAATATTTAAATAATGCAAAATATATTCAGCATGAATAAAACTATATTCATATCATTAGTTACTATAGTTAGTTAGAGATGATGGATATACATAACATAACATAACAAACACTGGGTCAGAAATCCCAATTGCTTGTTTAAGATCCACACAAAGTAAAAATAAAAAACTTACCATACTAACTAACTAAACGTAACATAAAAGGCATAACATAACTAACATAATGACAGCATAACTTATGTACTAACATTTTTCAATCTACAACAGAACTTGGCCTACACATTTTCAAACTGTAAAGGTGTACACGTGTACGTGTATTATATGTATACACGTGTATGTACACATACACGTGTATGCATATAATACAGTATATATATATAATATTTATATATGTATACATATATATATATATATATATATATATATATATATGTATATATGTATATGACTGTGTGTGTGTGCGTGTGAGTGTTTGTACACGAATATACATAGGTCTACATATTAGAACGACTTTATATAGCATATGCTGATAATACACATTGTACATTATATACTTGTATTAACCTTTGCATATTTAATAATTTCCGAATATCATTGAAATCATAAATGTTTTACATTGAAACTACTGCTGGCATATATGCCTACTGTATGTATTGGCTGAGCCTATGATTATTTAATTTGTAAATTTATTCTAGCAGAAAACTACGGATAATAAAACAGCGTATATCTTCTCGGGTTGTTTTTTCATGAAGTCGTTAGCACGTACAAGCGTTAGCTGCTGACGCAATGGAATAATAAGAAACATACTGGCAATTTGTGAAATAATAAGCAATCTGGCTTGAATTGAGAATGATTTTCCCTGGAAGGCATAATTATTTTCCGAAAGGAATTGAACAAAAATAAAAGCAATTGGCGTAGATACGAAATAACCCACGTTTATGTCATGGATTAATACTATTTTTGTCGCAGATTTATGCTTCAGCATAATCTTAACATAGTCTATATTGGGAAACTTTCCTAGTTGTTAATTATATTCATTTCTTTATTCGTCACAAATAAGAATACCAGTCCTGTAGCACAATTATAATCCATAAAAGAATGCCCTTAAATATAAGACTTGTAAATAATTTAAAGTGGTTAACTTTATCGAATGCCTTCTTCAGGTCAAGTGTGGCCATAAACACACTATTACCATTATCTAGAAAATATTTAACGACTTCAGTCATCATAAAAATTGCATGATTACAACCAGAGTTTACCTTGAAACCAAATTGAAGGTTGCCAGTAACAAGATAATCCTCACATATATCAAGAATGACTGACTCAAACAGTTTTGAAATGAGTACAATTAATGTAATACCTCTATAGTTGTTGACGTCGTTTTTATCACCAAGTTTGTCCTTAATTATCGGGAACCTGTACTGAACCCTTGAAGAACATAACCCTGGATAGCAATGCTTTTAAATAGGTTAGTTAACTGAACGACTAGTATAGGGTGTGCATATATTAGATTTTCAGCCATTAAATTGTCCGGACCACAAACCTTACCTATAGCAAGCATACGTATACAGCGATCCACTAGCTCAACCGTTAAATTCGACATATCAGGAGCATAAACATTCGAGCAATTAGCTAAACTTTTAGTATCAAGCATTCAAACTCAGTTTTAGCGTTGGTAGCCAGGCCGAAATCACAGTATACAGTTTGAAAATGATTCATGAAGGCATCTGCAACCACCTTATCCGAACTGGAACCATTAACACATATCTTATTGTTATTAGTATGACCAGTATACATTTTTTAGACCAAGCATTCCAAAATTCGGTGTTGTCTTTATTATAAATATGCAAAATTGAGGCTTCATCATACCTACTTCCATACAGTATATCTCAGCTGCTTTTTTAATGGCTAGTTTGTATTTGAACTTTGCATCGTTCTTATGGAGAAGATCAAACCAGATTTTGGTCGACCCATATCATGCCAAATACGATGCCACATAATAGACTTATCTTTAAGTTCATTTAGTTAGTCATTCCAGAATGGCTTTAGTGCTGAAGAAGGTATCTTAGGAATGGAAGTGCTCTTTGCTGTTAACAGCGCGTTAATAATATTGTTATGGAAATCATCTATAGCTAGTTTAACATTGTTGCCATTACAAGAATAACGATCGTTACACGAACAGGTACAGCTATATAATCTAGTATAAATATGTAAAGTAAAGAGTAACATGCCACTATAATTATAATATTTACGCAAGTCACCTTTGTCCCATCTACGCTTGAATAACTTGCTAGTATTAGCGTTATCATTTAACCCAGAATCACTGGACTGGAAACTTCCAGAGTGAATTGTAATGCAGCTATTTAACGTCACACTAACTGGACGGTGATCACTGTGGTTTAAAGGGCAATCTATAATTTCGACAGAGTTAATGTCAGATTTCAATTCATTCGTTACAAATAAATGATTAATACATGAAATATACCCATAATATGAATTAACAAAAGTACATTTATCATTAGTGCGACATTTAATAATATCATCACAAGCGCTCATTCCAACAGCCGTAAGAAATTGCTTGGAAATATTAAAGCCTAGATTTTGGTCGCCCAACTCAAGATTAGTGTCGCCAAGAATGATAACACCAGTATGGGAATTGTTCTCAACAATATAATCAATGAAACCTATTATCACATTAACATCATCTCTATATGTTGCAGCTTCGGAATTACAAGGAAAGTAAACATTTATCAATAAAAAATGCGATTACCTAACGATAGCTTAACCGCTAAGCATCTATTAGAGGGATCTGTTTCCACATATGGTACAAACTTATCAATTGATTTATGCCATAATAAAGCCACACCAGAGAAAGGCCTACCTCGCAGTATGCCTTCTTCCCGCCTATTAGTCATAGCGGAAACAGAACGCAACTCATAATCAGTACATATGAGTAAAAGCTTATGCAATTCGTTTTCCCTGAGCCAGTGTTCTTGTACTGCAATTATACAATGCTTTATTGCTAATTCTTTTAGCATAGCTGCACCATTGTTAAAACCGTGCATATTAAAAGTCGCAATATTAATAGCCATTGTTAAATATAAGATATAGGCTATCTTTATTTCTGGTTATACCACCACTCCCTAATTACAGAGTTTTCAGGCCATATAGTTGCATCTAATATATCACCTTTGTAGTTAACATCATAGGTGACAATGAATGCACTGGATTTGTATTCACGACCATCCTTACCAACCCCTGACAATTTCTTACAGACGCACCCTTGGACTTCACTGGCTCCTTTCACAACTCCATTATATCATCAGTAGTCGTTTCCTTCTCTAACCTCCCAACAGAAATTGCCATTCTTTTTGGTAATAGCTTTAACTTTTGAGTCACCCGTTGTAGTTTTTTTCCCGATCAAATGTGAAGGCCTAGGCTTCTTCCTCTGGACTAGCTGAAAGCCATCCTGATCCCCAGTGTTGGAACTAGGGTGTGAGGATGTTCTCTCCAGATTAGTAGGCTTCTTTTGTGAGATTGAGCGTTGCACAGGAGCCTGGGGAGGGCAATTAACTATGTCTGCCCAAGCTGTCTTATGAACGGCAACATCATCACGACTATTATGAGCACGGATGCGATCCTTGTTAGGGGGTTCATGCGACTTATACGAATCCATAGTTTGAGTTCTGGACGAAGGCAAGAGAGAGATGGGAGGACCCTTATCCAACCCAGAATGGCGTCTATCTTAGAGTCTATAATACCGAACCTCTCACCCAGAGTAGACTGAACATCAGAACTGGGGGCCGGTTTCTTTATAAACTCATCCATAGAGTTTATTTTAACCACAAAGCTATCCATTTGAGACCTCATTTCGAAGATCATCGCAGAGAGTCCACAAACGTCCTTTTCGGTAAATCTGGTTGGCGGAACCCTGGAGATCAAGGGCAGCGAACTTGGGCATATCCAGCTTGTTGATATCTGCCGCCATCCATGCGTCCAATATATCCTCAGCGTCGAGCTTGCGTTTATTTTCTGTAACACGCCGAGCTATATTTCTAGGCAAAGCGGTTTTAACATTATCATTGCTCCTACACTTATCTAAAAACTCAAAGAGCACATTTTTAGCCTCTGCAATCTCCTCCGTGTTATAGAAACCAATCAGCTGAGTAACTATAGCTTGTCTCGCTTGGGCATTTACGCTATTAGATACGAAGCATAACAGCTCATTAACAGTTAAACAGGTAGTGTCCGTCACGATGCAGTTCTCGATAACGTATAGAGCAGACTTCTGGTTCGTTAATATTAATAAATGAGCATAAATTAGTAACGGTATTTATTTATATATATATATTATGCATCAAGTCATAGATATATGCTATGCATCATGAATATATATGTATATGACGGCGGGATTAGCGCACTGACGGCGGGATTAGCGCACTTGGTTTAGTTGCGCGTCAATTTTCGAAGTTAAGCTGCATCGACCTCGGTTAGTACTTAGAGGGCGACCGCCTTGGAAGACCGACTGTTGGTAAAAGCTTAGGAAGGAAAAAGTCCCAGGGTGATGGAAGGTTATTCTTAAATCCGCGTCGGCTGCAATTGATGCGCCATCAAAAGGCAATGATTACTAATAACCATGGAGAGGAAGGAGGAAATGGATCTTAAAACAAGCATCTGTGCTTCCTGACCCAGTGTGCAGTTAAGTTATGCTGTATATATATGTATATATATATATATATATATATATATATATATATATATATATATATATATATATATATATGACGTCCCTCACATTGCCTTATGGCGAGGAACCAAAATGTGGCAGTTTGTCCGCTATACCCGCAACAAACAATTAATATTATAAAATATAATTGCATATATATATGTATATAGACATTGTCTACATATATATATGTAGACATTGGCTTTGCCAACATTTAATTAATATTGTTATTCATTCATCTACAAGGAGTGAAATGCCGTATGAATTGCATATATTAATTTCTTTATCCAGCTCTTTATTAGTATTATTTCTACAAAGTATTAAGCATAATTTTTTTAGTTGTATATTGTTGCATTAGATATTAGTAAACAAGCGTCAAATTAGAATTCTTAGTAAAGCGTTTGTAAACCGTAAGTTAATAGTCAACGTTGATACTATTTTGAATAAACGAGCGACATTTTGAGAGCGGCGTTGTGAATATGGTTGAGTCCTGACAGAATGGCAGTTGTTCAGTTGTGTGAGAGCAGAGAAGCGCTCATGGTAGAGTGTAAATTAGTAATGAACTGATAGCGCCGGAAGTATACGAATTACACCGGATTAGGATTCCGGATTCGACCTCCGAGTACATAGGGAGTGAAAATGAAGTGGAAAAACAGGTATTGTGAAAGAGAAATTAAAAATTAAATTTGAGATAGAGGATGAATATGTGTTAATATGAAGACATGTAAGTTATATTATTGTGTAATTATTTACTAGTAGGTGCATGGTTCAAATCCTCGCCCCGTAACTGACTTGAATTTGAGACAAGAAACTGATTTTAGTCTGTAACGATACACACTCACGTTCTCTCTCTCTCACTCTCTCTCTCTCTCTCTCACACATAGACATACACACAGAGAAATATATATATATATATATATATATATATATATATATAAGATGATCTTTGGCAATACTGATGAATTCTACTGATTTCTTGTAAAATCATCTTCATACCTATTCTACAGCCATGAGGGATGAGTTCAGACAGCAACCTCGAGATCTGGACGTGTCGGTGGGGGACCAGGCCGTGCTGCCCTGCAAACCACCTCGAGGAGACCCTGAGCCCAAAGTCCGGTGGATGAGGAACGGTGTACCAATGCAGGCTGACGACGATAGATTGGTCATCTACGACGATGGAAGACTGGAGATCCGGAGAACCATGAAGGCGGATACTGGGATTTACACCTGCGTGGCTTACAACGTGGGAGGAAGCAAAGAGAGCCTGCCTGCTAAGCTGACAGTCATGGGTTAGTCAGACGACTAATAAGTCATTTAGATCTCTCTATACATGTGGATTACAAGTTCAATTTTGCCTGTATTATGAATTATGAACTAATACTAGCTTTATTAAGAACTACAAATGTCATAATTATCATGGTAGTCGGCTAGATAAAATACTCTGTATCTTCACTGTTGATCAATTTTTCTGGCGATAGATGTAGGAATTGCTGTTGAGGCATTGTATGTCGCTTATGCCTTTTGTGTCTTTGCTGAAAAATAAACATATCATCTATCTATCTATATATTTATAATAAAATTGGCAACAACACTTGCCAACTGTATAGCGACAAATTTAGTAGCGACAGAAATAGCAGCAGTAACAACATAGAACGACGAGAACAACAATTAGCAATGTTAATAGATCAGATCGGTAATTGAAAACATATTTTGTTGTATGGTAATACTGGTTTGTTTATGTTGACATCTGATACATAAATTTACATGTAAATGTAATGGGTCTATATTATAACTTCGTTATAATGCATGCATACCGTTATAATAGGTGAAAGAGTTAAACTATAAGTGCTAAGTTATTCTTTAATTAATATACGTATAGTAGGTTGTAAAGTAAATAACATTTCTAAAGAAAACTTGTATTAGAAATTTTATGAGGAATTAGTACATTTCAATAGTATTCTATGCAGTGTTTACTTTTTCTAGTCCACTGTTTATATTTGGTGTCCACGATGTTCTATTTATAGCTATTACCGAAAAGATCTATTATATCATCAAAATAAAAACAACAATATCTATATCTTATTAATATATTGTTATACCCATCGAAAATAGATCTTATTAAAAAATTAAAAAATAAAATATTATTAAATCTTCTTTATATAGACAAAAGATCTCAAAAATACGTGTCTATAAAAACCCTATAAGAAGTCGACCGTTAACAAAGGCGAATCTCAATCGTTAAAGTAACTGGTATCAGCTATTGCATGAACACTTTGAAACCAATTTTTGAAAGACGTATTGATTTTATTATTTCAATTTGTGGAATTTGTTAATTTATTATGTATTTTGCATTCTTTCATTACAATATCTACGGGTGACCCAAACGTTAACTTGTGCTGTGTCTGGGTTTCTGAAGAATAGATCAACCGTACACTGCATGCTACGTAAAAGGTAGCAAAGCCTTGAGATCCAAACCAAAGTCAGAAAAGATATTCGGTTGGTGAGTGCCAAGGCTCCAGAAATAGTTTTAAAAATTTTCACAAACTAATGGAAAAGTTCCCCACCCCATAGAGAGGAATTGAGAAGGTTTGTTCGTATTCAGACCGTAACAAAACTGGAATTCAACGCAGGTGAAGATGATGATGATGATGATGATGAAGATGATGATAATGATGATGATAATGATGATGATGATGATAATGATGATCATAGTCATGTTATAAAACTAACATGGTATATAATAATATATATTTTAATTGCTTGCTGCATAATCCTGCGTTTTCAGAAAAGCCGCGGATTCTGGAGGGAGAGCGTGAAATCACTGTGTCAGAAGGGTCGGACGCTACATTCCAGTGTAACGCTGTGGGGGACCCGGAACCAGCAATCACCTGGACTCGCCATAAGGAATTCATCCCGGAGCACAGGTAGGATATAGAAGTCCCAATGCTTCGGTAGAATAAAATAGCCAAACTGTTGTAGTTTTATATTAGCGAAATGGTGAAATCTATTCGAATTTGCTAAATTAATGAATTTGTTAGAGAAGTTGTGAATTAAATTTTCTGGTGACATTGTTTTCTGGAAAATTTTGTCAGCTCCAGTTCTAGTGTTCACCTGTCGGTGACAAGAGTTCGAGTAGAAAACTGACGTTAACCCAAACTAGGTCATTAGAATATAAATTACTTTATTAGAATATCACTACTTTTAAACCGTTACTGCAAAAATTTAACTAGTTGCAAAAATGAATTCAATAAAGTTTTTATATAAATGAGCTGGGCATTTGGCTTGTTGGCATGTTATTTTAAAGCGGATCAGACCGACAGGTGCAGGGTTCAAATCCAGTGCATTTTCCGTTACTGACTTGATATAGAGCAGGAAGTTAACGTCAGACTTGGCTTTAGCTTTGGCTCTAAAATTTAGTAATCGATATAAACGAAATTATAATTGATTTGCTCGCTTGCATTTCAATATTTTTATGATTATTTGTAAAACATGGAAAAATCCATTATTATTTTTTATGAAGATAAAAATCAAATTACACTGCGAATATTTTACAACAGTTGAAAGTAGCTACTCTTACCGCAAACATAACGTAATATTATATTTTCAGATCAAAAATTCTTGAGGACCGGAGTCTAAAAATACGAAAAGTGAAGGTTCAGGATGAAGGAATTTACATCTGTCGGGTGGGAAATTCCATAGGTTGGCAGGAGGTTGAGTTTCGACTAACCGTGCTTGGTTGGTATTCCCTTCCTCTATCTCTCCTTCCATCTCTCTCTTATTGTTTTATAAATACACGCATTTTCCCATATCTTTATAGGATGCAGGGGAATACAATGTTTATGTTTCCCTGTGTATATAACAGTTTAATACGTAATTCTCTCTCGTAGTGGTCTTCTTACTGGCAGGTCTATAGCATATATCGCCTCCACTCTTCTTTGTCTTCCGTTTCCTCTTCATGTCCACATATGAGGGGATCTTTCAATCATCAAACATTCCAAATATTGGCCTGCATCTGCTTCTCTTTCCTTCCGTTCGACCACCTGCGAACTATGCTAATAAACTGTCCACCCTTAGAATGTGTCGTAACAAGCTCTTCTTCCTATTTTCTAATGCATTTTTAACTTTAAGTTTTTTAAGTCGCTGCTTTTACACATTGATTTTATTAATTGCAAAACCGGTATATAAAGTAGTGCCGTCATTGCCATTATTAGCAATCACAGTTTGAACTTTCAGTCTGAATGTTCACATATTTGTCAGAATTGTCTATGATGTGATGAATAAATGTGTAAATAAATATATTATCCTAGACAGACAATTTCAATATGAATAACGGTGTAGTATACTGCTTTATACATTTTCAGCACAGCCGTCCATAGTTAAGACACCAGTTAGTCAGACGGTTGGAGTTGGACGTAAGGCAACCTTTGAGTGTGAGGTCACTGGAAGTCCGTTACCAGCTGTCTTCTGGAAGAGAGAAAACAGTGCGGTAAATAGATTAGTAAATACAATTAGTAAATAAATAATTAATGTGATAAAAACTGTAAAGCGAAGTTTAGTCTAGTTTCCGTATAGCAAACGATACTGATAGATGCGGTTCGACTAGAATTAGAAACTATAGACTCCAGCTTCTGAGATAAGAGTGATATCCCTTTAGCCATCCAATCTGTACAATATGCTTTGCACATGCTCATTCAGAATGTCTAAATAGCGTAGGGGTAACGTCATGAAGTCTTAAATGACAAATCCTGAGGTGAATTGAACCCTCGTGGATTCGAATCCCGGCCTAGCTGATCTGAGAGTAAAGTCTCCGGCATTCACTGGACTGGTAAACGGAAAATGGTCTAAATTGCCCTACAGGTTAAACATGTGGTTTTAAAAAGTGATAGATATCAACATAGTTGATTATTCAGTATATTGCGTGTTTACTTTTTTTTAATTCATGAATCACTGAATGCGATCAATTGATACCTACCAGTACCATTATGATTTACTTCACTATCATAAGGATGAAAGCAGTCTCTTTAAGTAAACCATGAATCATTGAATTCTTAATTTCACTTTAAAACTTAAAATTAATTCAAATAACTGAAATTCTTCAGATATCTCTCAGTTATGATAAAATATATATTTTCAATAATAATAGTATTCGTAAAGTATCCGAGTCCCTACATTTGAACTTCTACTTCTTCTACTTCCTGTTCCAGGCACTCATGTTTCCGGAACAGGATTACGGAAGATTCACAGTTGGAGACGACGGGACACTGGTCATAGATCCGGTGCTCAAGCAGGACGCTGATAATTACTTCTGTCAGGCGCAGAGCGTCGCTGGAACAGCCGAGTCCAAGGCTCGTCTCGATGTGAAAGGTAGATTACTGTAATTCCTTTCACGTTACGTAATTTGTCTTGGAGCTAAGATCAACACCAAACGGAAGTTTATCGTCTTGTTCCAAATGATACGAGATAATTAAGAATATCCTACTTGAATTTGACATTAGATTGCCCCATTGATTCATAGATTCGTAGATTACACTATTGATTCATGGGAATCTTTATAAATATCACTGAGTAAGCTCGTAATACATGTATGTGTCAAAATATCATGTTGTTCCTGTTTTTGAAGGACATTTATGAAGTAATTTCTGAGTGTACATTTAATTCAAAGACATATAACGAAAAAGTCCCTAACTTTGTTGCACTAGAAGTAAGTATTTGTGCCGTATATTTCAACGTCGGTCTCTATAGCTGTTACACGTTTAGTAATAATAAGTAGCACTCTTATCTCTACCGTACTTTAATTGTCGTGGTATGTAGACTATTGATTATTTATTTAGTAATACTTTGTTGCTGTTACCTTATAGGCATATTTTTACCTAAGATGCTGTTCAGTGTAAAATGTTTTGTAATTAAAATTAAAATGGTGTAATTCGTAATAAAGAAGGGGGGGGGGGCACCCGAATTCTGACAAGGGTATAAGCCCATCTATAGATGACCGGCTAACAGTTAAAACCTAATTAGACGTCAATTTGTCACGAAAGCATATCTGTGACGTTAAGAATACTGAACGCTGCATGTGATTGAAGCCTGACCCTACTGATCCACTCTGCTGTACCATACCGATATGATAAAAAATCATCTGTTCTAAAACAAGGCGATACACGACGGTCTAGTATGCAATCACCATTCAATCATTATACAACGTAAGTTATTAGTTAGAATCATTGATCTCTACGGATTTAAAGCGAGAATAAAACCTGAACCCATACAAGCCCCGCGGGTGGAGTAAAACATCACAGTAAACAATACATGGGCGGCAGCGACATCACAACAGATCACAACAGAGGTCAGCCCGTTTATCACGTCTGAGGCTCTACTCTAAACTGATTAAATCTCGATTATGAAATGAGGTCAAACGACCGAGGAGCGCTGACTAGTATTAAAAGCGCGGATTATAGATACCGCTATAAGGAATTTAAACCCTTGGATTTTTGTATCTGGCTTGAATGCATTGGATAGTTAGAGTTTAGCAGGTTTCTAATGGTTATATTGTTCTTTCTCTTCTTTAGTGCACTGCCAAGTGGCAGGTTCAAAGTACATATTCATACTCAAAGTCTGTTTTCTCGCTCCATAAGAGCATTCCTTAGATCAACAAGTTAATCCCTTCACAAAGTCTATGCCTTATCCATACCTTATGTAGCCTATAGCTTGGGAAAAGTATGGCTTCTGAGGTGGTTTCCCGTTGCCTTCCTCAGTTAGATGGATTAATTATCATTTAATCTTGAGGGAAAATATTTCATGTTCTTTATAAACAACTTAAAGGACATTTGGACATAATCTGTGCTGAAATTTCAAAAGGATAAACTTCATCAAACACATTACCCTACAATCAAGTAATGTATTACACATGGTTTGCTTGAATAATCATAACATCATAATTTATTATAAGCGATTATATTTATAAGCTTGTGTATACCTATGACGATATGGTTAAGATTTCATTACAAGATTTGCGTCAATAAAATGCTATTTTCGTGACGTTCTTCATCGCTTCTTATTACGTGTTTTCTCTCGTAATTCTTCTCACCTGGCGTGCGTCACAATGCATATTCTCTGCTTATATGCATCATCGGCAGTTCAATTAAATGCCAATTACACGTCGCTGCCATAATCAATTGCCGTCGATCAGTGGCCTCAAGAATAATAAAAATACGATTGAGTCGCTAGAATAATTGTCTTCGTTGACTTGTGTCGTAAGCGCATTTAATTAGATTTAAATAATCATTCTACTTGTATCATTGTTTGCTTATATAAAGCTCTATATAAATTAAACACGCATTATAGTGGAATGATCAACGTCGAAATCTATCACTTTTTAATACCACATGTT
Organism: Enchytraeus crypticus; assembly: GCA_905160935.1. NCBI lineage: Eukaryota > Metazoa > Annelida > Clitellata > Enchytraeida > Enchytraeidae > Enchytraeus > Enchytraeus crypticus. The sequence goes on from CAJHZI010000629.1 coordinate 551,261, forward strand.
TAAACCGTTTGGCAATTTATTCCATTTTCTGTATAACCAGTCCAGTGAATGTCCGAGATTTTACTCTCAGATCAGCGCGGTTGGGATTCGAATCCGCGAGGGTTCAATTCATCTCAGGATCTGTCATTTAAAACTTCATAACGTTACCCCTACGCTATTCAGGCATTCTAATATACTGGTATTTACTGGTATATACTTGCAGGCCTATAATTATGTACAGGTTAAATATAAAATTATAAATCCTTTAAAAAGGGAGCCCCTTAGTGTGTGTGGATTGTTAGCTATGTAGTACTCTTAATATCATATATACAGACCTACATGTATAATACTATATGCATCAAATAGGCTATCACTTACCTTACATGTAGCTTTATTTTTACTTTTCTTCTGATTTTTTCTAATCACCTTCTTTATATGGGTAGTTGTTAATGTAAAGTTGTTCGGTTATCATAGGTTCTACAGTATTCGGTGGCGCATAAGACAATTTTTAATGGAATTATTACCGTAATAGCAGCTGCTACTGACTGTATTATCTCTTAGAGCTTATGCATTTAGTGGCAACCCTTTTCATGTTGATTGTTTGTTTAGTTGCTAGTTAAATAAGTTTATATAGTTTAAATATTCTACAGCTTTTATGTCAACATTAACAAAATTAAACAAAACTGAAGGTAAACAAAAATGTATAAAATTTTATGAGATATTGTACTGCATAGGACCTACTTGTTTAGGCTATACATTATTCTATAGGCCTACTTATAAGTAATATAGCATAGATATATAATTATACATTAGCTGAAAACAGCCTGCATGTCCTTTCATAAATTATTGCGAAGCAATTTGAGAGCTATTCGACAAGGAATATGCACGTAATATCCTTTTAATATTAATAGGAATGTAGGAGTAACCGCTGCAGGAAATGAAGCATGAAATCTATTTGCCTAATTCTCGTCATTAGATGATATCATACTAATATATTCTCTAATCATAGTTGTGTGACCAATTATATGCACCTGCATAATATATCAGTTTAACTATAATATAAAAATGTCTTTTTATATAATTCTGATATTTAAATGAATTTATATATATATATATATATATATATATATATATATATATATATATATATAACATATAGCCAATATAAATAGGCCTAACTACATATTTATATATATATATACACGAATAATACATACATGTTATATATATACAATGTGTATATACATGTATATAGAAGTATATATATATACATGCATATATATATAAATATATATATATATATAGACATAATAAAGGTTTAACGTCCGTTTCCTCATCCAGGGATGATGTCAGGGACGTCCCCAACAGCACACATCACTACAGATTAATTCACCCCGACCAATCTGCGAAAGAAATGTGCTGAGGAGAAGTAAGGTCCTAAACGAAAGCCAGTCCGGTGATCAAAAAATGGTCAAGGTAGATTGATATATATATGTATATATATGTACATGTATATGTATATACATGTATATATTTGTGTGTGTGTGTTTTTGTGTCTACACTGTATATACTGTATGTAGGTATTTATAATTTAATAAATGTGGTGCTAATTTCTCAGAAAATACTCATATCAAAATATGGGGCATAAATAGATCAATTAAGTGATATAATATGAGAAAAGGTCATAAAATATTGCTCTACGTTGCCATGCCTTTGTACCGGCTAGTAGCGTAACCCTTAAATTTCAATGAATGCCAATGATCCAGAGCCTTCCTAATTGGGATGACATTTTTGAAATTGTTAACCTTTATCAACCTCTCCAGGATCGAATAATATGAACAAGAATTGTTATACTTTAGAACTCTAGAATACCTATTTTTAACTCGCAATTCCGCATCCCTTCTCGTGGTCAGGCAATATAGCAGTCAATCCTGATTAACCAATATTTCAATATCCGGTTCGCAAGATCCTTGTTTCAACTCCGCTGACTCAAATAGTGGAAATCAAATAGTGTCGATAGTTCTATTCCATGTCGACTTAACCGTCTTCTGTTGAAAGCACCTGCCATAAAATCTGCTGCTCCGCTAAGAGAGCTGGAGCAGTTAGGCTAGAGGGTGCTGTAGCAACTAGGCTACAGGGTGCTGGAACAGCTAGGCTATAGGGTGCTGGAGCAGCTAGGCTACCGGGTGATGAAGCAGCTAGGCTGCAGAGTGCTGGAGCAGCTAGGTTACAGGGTGCTGTAGCAGCTAGGCAACAGGGTTCTGTAGTAGCTAGGCTACAGGGTGCTGAAGCAACTAGGCTACAGGGTGCTGGAGCAGCTAGGCTAAAGGGTGCTGTGACAGTTAGTTTACAGGGTGCTGCATGAGCGGCATTAGCAGCCGATAATTAAGATAAATTAGTTGAAGATTTTTTTAGAAGGAGGAGTTTAATACGGCTATTGAATCGCCATGAATGTTATGGTATTGTCCTTTGTGTGATTTCGCTTTATACCTGGCGGAATAGTTCCTGACTCACTATAGAATTTTTTATTGGTTCATTGATTGAGTCAGTACTTGTCTAATTGTGGATTTTATCGAAGTAATAATTATGTTTGTACAGTTTAAATCTGTTACTAATGTAGACCTTATTATGCAGAATCTCAGTTTACAGCTCTACCGCAGTTTAAAACTGTACCTCGGTTTACAATTGTACCTCAGTTTTTTATTGTAAGAATTATCCACACCCTAATGTAGCCTGTAGCTTTTTAACAATATAGTTGATTTTGTAAGAATTCAGTTACATTCCGTAGATTATATATCAGATTTTTCAATTCTCTTTAATCAATTTAGGTAATTTTGAAAGAATTGGTCGTACAAAAGGCTCGTAAATTACATATTTTATATCGGTTAATGACTTAAGTATAACGCCTCTATTGAGCGTAATTTGGTTTCACACAAACATCGTTTTACTAGAGTGAACACCGTGAATACCTTTGCCGTTACCTTTCAATGCATTTGTTCATTCCATCGTCAAAGCTTCTATGTCGCGAACAATGATCGGAAAAGCACTGGATAGAACACAGGATATTTACTCAATCCGTCTCGCTCTCTATCTCTGTCTCTCTCTCTCTCTCTCTTTCTCTCTATTTCTCTCTATTTCTCTCTCTCTCTCTCTCTCGGTATCTAATGTTCTGCCAAGTGGCAGATTTGTAGTATATATTCTTACTCACATGTTGCTTTTGTTTTCGGTTGCATTTTTTAGTTCTTGTTAGTTCTTGCTACGTCGCCTCTTGCGACACGTGCCGCTTACGGTTGATCTATTCTTCAGTGTTCCGGATACCACACGAGAAGCTCTATCTATATATCTAGATGTACATGTACATGTAAACTAGGATGTGGTAAGTATCTACTGCTCTGTAATCAAGTTACTAATATATCTAATATACAACGCTACCCTGTTTTTATAACTACATAAAAATATAAAAAATAAAAATAAAAAATATTTATTTACACCACCCATATCAACACTGTTTAGTAACAACCGAAGTTACAATAAAGAAGATTAGTGGTGTCTGGCATTATACGATGGAAATTAGATTACGAAGCTGCAATGTGATTGGGTTAGATATTTTCCAGATTATACTAAAATCTTGTCTAAACCCTTTTAGAGCATAGTAGCAATTGATATTCTATACCTGATACTCTAATATTTATGCAAATCTAAAATTAAACATTGTATCGTTATCACACAGAATGATAATCAATACCATGTTATCATTTTAATAGGGATTCGAATGGATCTGCAATTGTACACTCCGAAAAGAGGCTTAAATATGACCTAAAAGTATTTTCCAGTCAATTATTACTCCATGGATATTTTCCCAAACAGTTTCATGTGAACGTCGACAGTATAATAATTGACACGCGTACCGGTTTCTTTTGTTTGACAATAAATGAAATCGACACCGTTAATAATTCTTTATTGGCACTGCAGATTTCCTGTGACTTTTCAGTCATTGAAATGCAGACCAATGTACTTGTAGTCTTGAAGTGCAGTGCAGTAAAATCCTGTGCGAAAATAGAGATCCATCAAATTGTGTGAGAACCACCGAGAAATATGGAATTCAAAATAATTTTAGCAGCACGAGCAATGTTAAATTTAATTTATTACATTAGAAAAACTACAAATCATTGCTGCTCGGCTTAGTGTAAATATTTTATTGAGTATTTTAGCGTTTAATAGTGTGCTTTAGTTTTAAAATTACTATATAAATATTATTTTTATTTTATATGTTTATTTAAAAAAATACGATAGAGGCGGTTGCTTGCAGTTAGATGTCTAACTTCGGATCGGTTGACTAGAATGATCAGATCCAGTTCTTGCTGTCTTTATCACCGACATTTTTTCGAGAATGGAAACCTAACATTACAATTATTTTAAATTATCTTAATATATTGGTGCACGTGTTATGTCCGTGTTTGCTGAATAATATGCTAATCGTGGACTGCACGTGTCGTGAAAGTCGACAAATAACTTAGATCCACACCAACGCCAGAAAGGGCATTCGGTCGGTGAGTGCATAAGCTTTGAAATTGTCTACTAAATTTCTAAGTCCCGACCTTAGTTTGACCTTAACTGGGAATCAAGTGAGGAAGAAAAAGAAGAAGATGATAATGATGGTGTTTCTCTTTCTCTTAGTGCACTGCCTACTCCCAGCTCCATGCTATTTAACGCCTCCACTTTTCTCTGTCTTCTGCTTTCCTCTTCATTTCCACATATGAGTGGGTCTTTAAATCATCTAGCATACTCAATCTCGGCCTGCCCCTGCCTCTTTCTCCTTCAATTCTACAATCTATGACCCCTATTAATAGACCTTCCCCCTTAGAATGTGTCCTATCCAACTTTTCTTCCTGTTTCATAATACATTAATCAACTGTCTAACTGTTTGATGTGTATTCTATTTTTATTCTTTATATTCTGTTTTGTTCTGTATTTAGACACGGACACTCGCCCGCCCCCTATCATCCACATCGGGCCTCAGAATCAGACTCTGCCCATCAGCAGCATGGCCTCCATGCAGTGCACGGCCAGTGGGGATCCCGCCCCTGCCATACGCTGGTTCAAAAATGGGCGTGCCCTATCATTTACTGAGCAGAGGTTCTCCCTGTTGGACTCAGGAACTCTGCAGATAGCTGGTATAATATAATAATAATAATAATGCTTTGTAATTCTGTAATGCTTTTAATTGCTTGAGTAGATCACGAATGCTCAGCGAAATACATCACAGGATACCAGAGCTGTATAGTTTCTGCCATCTAGCTTACTCAAGCCCTTCGTGGTTGAAGTTCGGAGACTGGTGCATTGAATCACAGGAAGGAGTCCAACAAGGGAATCCCTTAGGGCCCATGCTGTTTTGCTTGACTATTCACCCTCTCCTTACTTCTCTCTCTAGCGCTGTCACCTAGATGACATTACTCTTGGTGGTTGCGAGTCGTCGATTGCAAATGATGTACAGACTATCATCGACAGAGGCCAAGAATTTGGGCTTCAGTTGAATCATACCAAGTGCGAAGTCATATCATCAGTTTGCAAATCTCCGGGCAACTCAGTTTTGTCATCCTTTGTGCCAATGGGCCTATCCCATAGTACTCTACTCGGCGCGCCACTCTCTGGAGAAGAAGCTACTACCACCGCTTTATCTAGTCGCTTGGAGGTTCTCAAGCGTTCAGCATTGCGCTTGAAGTCACTAGCCGCTCATGATGCTTTCACAATCCTTCGCTTTTCATTAAGTGCACCTAAACTTATGCACATTCTGCGCTCTAGTCCGAGCTTCTCTAATCCGCGGCTTTTAGACTACGACGAGGCTCTTAGGCAATGCTTGTGCGCCGTTATCAACGCAGATTTGTCTGATTTGCAGTGGCAGCAAGCCAGTTTACCGGTGAGCAAAGGTGGTCTTGGAATTCGTCTTGTTTCCCATATCGCGCCTTCAGCCTTCTTGGCATCAGCGATGAGAACGAGGCAGTTGCAAGACGCCATCCTTCATAAGTGCTCCCTTTCTGCCGATAGATCCATTGACGTTGCGTTGTCAGTTTGGTCCAAAAGCCTCACCTCCAGTGCTCCACCTTCTACCTCAGTCAGTAACCAGAAATCATGGGACCGTCTTATAGTGGATCGGATTTATACCAGTCTGTTAGAATCCCAGTCCAATGCAGGAGACAGAGCACGACTCCTAGCTGTATCAACCAAAGGAAGCTGGCTTCACGCTCTCCCTGTTGCTTCTTGTGGGCTATTTTTAGACAATGAGGTGATTCGAGTAGCCGTTAGTTTCCGTTTAGGGGCGAAAACTTGCGAGCCTCACATGTGCCCCTTCAAATAATTAATTGATTAATTGATTATTTGAATGATTGATTAAGTAATTAAATAATTTCTTAAGCTTTGACTAAATATTTAAATGGTCGATGAAATGAATGGTAAACTGATTAAATGATTGATAAAGTGATGGATTAAAGGTTGTTTAAATGATTGATAAAATTATTAAAAGATTGGTAAACTGATTAAATGATTGATTAAAGATTGTTTAAATGATTGACAAAGGGATTAAAAGATTGATAAAACGATAAAACAATTGATAAAATGATTAAAATATTGACAAATGATTAAATGATTGATTAAAAGATTCATAACATGATTAAATTATTGATTAAAGATAATTTTAAAAAAAGCTAAAAAAAAGCTAAGCTAAGGTTAACGTCAGTTTCCTCACTCGAAAGCGATGTCAGTGAGGGCGAGCCCAGATTTGAACCCGCTTCTACTGATCCGCGGTCGAATACCTTACCGACAAAAATCAAAAAATCATTTTATCAAAAGATTGATTAGAGATGGTTAAAATGATTGATAAAATGATTAAACGATTGACAAAATGATTAAAAGATTGATGAAATGATTGGACAGAACTACGACGCAGCGACACGGGGTGGTACGCCTGCCGGGCGGTCAGCGAGACGGGAGAGTCCTCGTGGAGTGCCGCCCTAATCGTCGAGGCCCCGACCAATCCATCCATCATCTTCCACAGAACTCCGGAGCCTTCCACCTACCCCGGAGCTCCTTCAAGACCACAGGTCAGCGACGTCGAAGAGACTTCCGTCAGGCTGTCCTGGAAGTCCAATCCGAATAACGGAGCGTCCCACGTGACTACGTTTACCGTTGAATACTTCAGTCACGAAACTGGAGATGTATGTTTTGATTTTATTAATTACAATTATTATTATTATTCGTTAATTTTCTAATTATGTTGCAATTTTTGATTTCACCTTTGCTCACCGGACTGGCTTTCGTTGAGGACTTTACTTCTCCTCAGCACATTTCTTTTGCAAATTGGTCCGGGTAAATTTATCGGTAGTGATGTGTGACGTCCCTGATATCGTCCTTGGATGAGGAAACGGACGTTAAACCCTTATTATTACTATTATTATTATTATTATTATTATTATTATTATTATTATTATTATTATTATAATTCATGAAGGTGAAATAAAAGCGATCTTTTTCTCTCTCATTGAGACTTAAGACATGAAAATTATTAATTAGCCAAATTTTTGTTACAGTGAAACGTGTATTCACTTCAATAACTCATCAAACTTTAAAAGCCTTCTGCTCCTCTTTTCTCAAATTTGATAAGTTTTTAATTTGCATGCCAAGCGAAGAATCGATTGCAATAATGATGAAAGAATTTCCCTTGACAGTTATTTCCTCCGTATTGACTTCGATTCTTCTCTTGAAATGCTAATCACAAAATTTATATCTAATTTAATTTAATTTACAATTTTTATCAATTACTTCAGCGACATAACGAGTGCGTTATGCAGTGAAATTTTTGGCAGTATGCACAAAGTGACCCGATGACTTAATGTATTTAAATTCATTAGATTCCAAGTTAGAGCTCTAATTTATTATCCGATTTGATTGATTCATTATTGTTATGCAGTATTTAAGATGTTTAAGGTTAAGGCACTTGATTCAATGACTAGAAACTAAATAATTTCTATATGAAATGATTTCAAGATGAAATATTTAAATCTTATTAGACAACTTTGATTAATTGATTTGTTGCTTAGTAGCTATCTAAATTGTCTAAATAATTATATTGATTAATTGTTAGATTGAAGAACTATTTTATACTGTTTCAGGGTTGGACTGTGGCGTCAGATAGCATCACTGATCACTGGTATGTCGTGAGGTCTCTGAGGCCAAACACAGCCTATAGGTTCCTAGTCAGGGCTCGCAACTCACACGGTCTTAGTGTTCCCAGCCCGATAACGACCGTCATCAAGACGAAAGGTTAATCGCCTATAACTACCCTAGCACTCACTCTCTCAAGGTTATTGCAAAGTGGCAGGCCCAAGGTACTTATTCACACTCAGAGTCTACTTTTACGCTGCTTTGAGAGCAATCCATACGTCAAATTCTTAATCATTTCACAAAAGGTTTAAAAAATTTCACAAATTAAAAGCTTGATGTAGCTTATAGCATGGAAAAATCAGGCTTCTGAGGGGTTTCCCGATGCCTTTTGTTAGTTCTTGCTTAGTCGTCTTATTCAACACGTGCAGTTAACGGTTGGTCTATTTTTCATGGTCCCGAACACCACTCGGGAAATGCTATCGCTATCAATCATTACTAAGAGTTCAACGTTCGACGCTTATCCGAAACTTTTTTACGAGTCTGTGTTTGTATTGCGTGTTAGATATTCAGCTACGGGTCAGTGGGTGAAGGATTTAATCCAAAGTTCACATGCCACTAATATCATTATCGAAATATGAAACTTACGTTAAGTTTAGCTTAATTCTCAGCTTAGCGGTAAACTGTGACAACTAGTTAATATTGATAACTAATAAATAGTGATAAGCAATAAATGACTTATAAATAATGATTACTAGTAAATAATGATTAGTATAGATCATGATACCTAAATAATGACAAATAATTAATAATGGTAACTTATAAAGAATGATAACAAGTAATAATAATAATAATAAAAGTAATAATAATAATAACAATAAAGGTTTAAAGTCGGTTTCCTCATACAAGGATGATGTCAGGGAAAATATTGATAAATAGTAATAACAAACAATATAATTAAAACTAATAAAATAATAATAACTGATAAATACTGATAATGATAAATTGTGCATTATTCAGGAGATAACTCGGTCCACTCGAAGCTACAGGGTGGCTCATCACAAATGGAGCCCTTCGTGTCTAAGGTGCCGCCTCAGGTCGTTCATCTCTTCACGCCTGACAAGGTCACATCCACGAGTATAGAGCTCAAGTGGGATGTCAGAAAAAACGAACGTTATATCGAAGGTAGAGACCACTTTGAAACGTTACAGTTTGAAATTATTATAGTTATTATTTAGATTTCTAGGGATAAGGGATTGGCTTGTTATGTGGTGTAGGACAGAGAAGATTTGAGACAGTCTATTTGTATCCCGACTCTGGTTAATCTGGAATTTAAGGGAGGATGATGATGATGATGATTATTATTATTATTATTTAGATATCTAGGTTAGGCTCTTTGTCGTTTGCGTTGTATATAGTTTCAACAAAATCCTCCTTATTTTATAATCCATTCCGATCCAGTAAGGTTTCACTAAAATTTTATTCTTAAATTGAAAAAGCAAGACCTTTGTACTGTACTTTCCAGGAGTGAGGGTTTAGTATTTCAATTCGTCTTTCACAGTCTGCTTTGCAGACTTTTATAACTTTGACACTGTGATAACTATTCTGCATTTATCTTTACTTTTATGCTAATTATATCATTTAACTTTTAATCTTGCATATGTGACAGTAAATTGAAAATTTACAAATATTTTTGTAATTATTAAATGATTAATTAATTATGTAATTAATTTAATATTTTAAAAATAAATATTAACCATTTAGCATATACAGGGTGAGTAAAAAATAGTGATAACACCTGAAAAACGTTTGAATATCTCAGGCTATTGTTAATATTTTAAAATGAAACTTTTACTAATTACTAAAGGACTAATTTTCGATGAGGTGGCCAATTTTCATCCATTTATATCAATTTTCATCCATCATCCAATTTTCATCAATTTCATCTATTTATATCAATTTTCATCCATTATTTTATAGATTGGCCAGTTATGAAAGTTTCAGCAGAGCAACCCTCCCCCTTTTTTTGAATGTACTGTAAATAAAAATTGTATTATAATTTATTTATTTGGCCCTGAAAAGGGTCGTTGTGGTGGTTCAGAAGGAAGCAATTGTATCTGGTAATATTACTGACTATTCGATATGCTTTCCTCCTGCTGCTACGCAGGACTGCAGTAAATTTCGGAAAGCTAGGACAGCCTTGTTGATTCCAGCTTGGGGCAGTCTCTCCCAAATTTATTGCAGCACTTCCTGCAGTTCTGTCTTGTTTTTAGGTTTCGACTAGTGTTTCTAGTAGAAACGCAGCATATTTCCTCAGACATGGTAATCTAGAGGATTTTGATCGAGAGAGTTTCGAGGCCATTCACTCTTCTTGATGAAATGCAGATTTCTCTCGCTATCCATTCCTGTGCATGACGCAATGCATGAACCGGAGCATCATCCTGCTGAAAGATGAAGCCATTTAGTAGAAGAGCATTGCAATCATCAAACAGCTTGGGAAATAAAGTATTGACGTAACAATGAGCGTTCACCTTTTCCTTCTCGCCAATGAAGTACAATTTTCCCGCACCGTTATAGCAAAAGTAATTTTAGGTAAAATTGGAGGGTTGCTCTGCTGAAACTTGTATAACTGGCCAATCTATAGATTAAAATAGATGAAAATCGGCCATTCCATCAGAAATTATACCTTTAGTTATCTGTAAAAGTTTCATTTGAAAATATTAGCAATAGCCTGAGATATTCAAACTCTTTGCAGGTGTTATCACTTTTTTTACTCACCCTGTATTTGTAATATATCGTTTGAGTTTCCATCTGCATAATTTTTTATAGGATACCACATTAAATACTGCGCCATTTCGGACTCAGAATCGTCGGCGGATAGAAGTCCCGATCTCCAGGCAGCTTCTTTCGCAATCCAGACAGTTCAGGACCCCTCTGCCAGATCACATGTAATCACGGACGTTAAACCAAACACTCGCTATCTCATCTTTCTGCAACCTTATTTTCATTCGCTAGATGGACCGGCCAGTAACACAGTCTACACTCAGACGTTAGAGGATGGTGGGTTTTATGCTTCGATATATCTCTCTATCTTTCTCTCTTAATTATTTGTCTTGATAACATATAGCTGTCCATTCAAGTCACATAGCTACATGTAACTATCAACTAATAGCTAATCCATCAAAGTAATACTTACAATTACTCTCATACATTTGCTGTTATTAATACCATTAGATTCCTCAGATTCACTACGTTAAGGACTCTAATTATTTATGTCTAAGCTGAAATGGAACAGAGTAATTGAAAGTCACATCAGATGCCGTATTCCTTAACTAGAAATGCAAGCTTACTGATATCGGTAAGATAATCGACCGCGGATCAGTATGTGCGGGGTTCAAATCCTGAGCTCGCCTGTCACTGACATCTCTTTCGAGTGAGGAAACTGACTTTAACATAAGCTTTACCATCTAGGAGGAATAAGGAAATATTAAGGTTTGTAAGAAGCTCAGCCTTTGCGATGGTCAACTCTTTGATCATCGCACTGCTGAGCGTTAAATAGACTGTGAAGAAGAATATGTGCCTTGAATCTGCCGCTCGGGAGGTTAAGCGAGAGAGATCTCTCTTAGTGCACTGCCTACTGGCAGGTCTATGGTACATAACGCCTCCACTCTTCTCTGTCTTTCGTCTTCCTCTTCATTTGCACATATGAGTGGGTCTCTAAATCATCTAACATACCTAATCTCGGCCTGCCCCTGGCTTTTTTTCTTTTCATTCTACCTTCTATGGCCTCTTTTACAAGACCTTCTCCCCTTAGAATGTGTCCTATCCATCTCTTCTTCCTATTTCTTAATACATTTATCAACTGTCTATCTGTGCCAACTATCTCCAGAACTTCCTCATTTGTAACCTTTTGAGTCCAGCTAATCCTCTCCATACTTCTCCAAATCAACATTTCCAATGCCTCCAGTTTCCTAATATCTTCCTTCTTTAAGGTCCATGTTTCACATCCATACAATAGCGTGGTCCAGACCAAAGTTTTCACTATCTTTATCTTTGTGTCTTTCTTTAGACTTTTTGTTAATAGTTCTTTTCTACTACCAAAGGCCGCTTTTGCTTGTGCAATCCTACTGCATATTTCCGTCTCACATTTCCCATCATCGGTTATAGTATGACCCAAATATTTGAAACTCCCTACCTGTTCCAATTTCGTACCATTTATTGTGATATTAACTTCACCTTTATTATTGGACACTCTCATAACCTTGGTCTTTCTTATATTAATCTTCAAGCCATATCTTAGGGCCGTATCATTCAGCCTATCCATTATCTTCTGCAATCCAATCTAGCTGCCCGCTACTATTCCTTGGTCATCTGCAAATTGTACATCTTGTAACAAATTCCCTCCTTTTATTCCTTCTTCCAAGTCTTTAAACAGCAGCGGCGAAATGCTACAACCTTGTCTTACTCCACGTCCTATTTCACCTTCTTCTGCGAGAGAGATATGAGTTGTTTAAAATGAAATATTTATATATTTTTTATTTTATGTTTTCAGTTCCATTTGGCTGTCCCATGTCTGTTAAAGGGGAAATGTTTTACAACAACACAATGAAGCTGACATGGGGTCCGCCACATATATCTGAACAGAATGGACAGATAGTGGGATACAAGGTAAGCTAGACATTATAAGCTTATAGCAGGAGCATACAAAGCCTTATTGCTCGAATAAAATTTTTAACTCAACTCAAATTAAATTAATTCATTAAAATACTTAATTTAATTAACTCAAAATAAAGAAAAATTGTGAAAAATAAGAGATTGACTGATGGCATTGTATGGGAAGAGAGGAGTGGAGAAGGTATAGACTTTATAGTCGTATCCCGACCTTGGCTACACTGGGACTCAAGGGAAGATAATGATGATGACGATGCATTATGTGCGCGAAATTTACAGTACCCTTGGCATCACCCTTATGTGGCAGATTTTTCCTCTTAAATGTACTGTACTGTAAAAGAACGTCTAAAATAAAATATGCTGCATATCAATACAATTAATAAGAAACGCATAGATAATGCAGTTCTTTTAACAGTCCGATATTTAAGCCGTTAGAAATAGACCAATTACATTAAACATCAGCCTGTTCAGTTGTTAAATGCATTTTGTAGAATCTTTAATTACAGATAAATAGCTATCTATCTCTTTTGATTTGCAGATATACATTCGCGACAACAACACACAGCAGTCCAGTAATTTCTGGGTGAACAGTACAGTGTCATCACTTCACATACCAAACCTTTCTCACACTTCTACCTATCTCGTTCAAGTGTCCGCCCAGAACAGACTGGGCGAAGGACCTCGCAGTGAAGCTATCGAAATTGGTAAGTGTTGCATTTATCACTTAACATATTTAGTTATTTTTAACTCTCCTGTTCTGATCCCAGTTCTGTATTGTGGACCACAGAAGAATAGATCAGTCGTAAACTGCACGTACCGAGAGAGGCAACTAAGGCTACTAAGCAGTAACTGAGGTATGCAATTGGAAACAACCTCAGAAGCCTTAATATTCCAAAATCTAAAGGCTACATTAAGGTATGACTAAGGCATAGCTTATAGTAGGATTAACTCTTTAATAGATAGATTGCTCTTTATGATATCTGTTAAGGAGCGTGAAAGCAGCATGTATGTAGGAGTAGCAGATCCAAGGATTTGCTACTTGGGAGGACACTAGCGAGCGAGAAAGATTATTGTTTTCTTGATATAAGAATTGCATTGCTGCTTAATGGACTAGTGGTAGAAAGCTTGCATGATAAAAACGAGGTCATGTGTTCAGGACTCGGCTGAACTGCTTCTGAAAATACAGTTGAGCACGGAAGCAGTCACCAAACGTAGCTCCATAGAATTGTTCAGAACTCTGTAATGAAGCATGCATAGTAAGGCGTATATAAACAAATGTGAAATTTAAACTGACTTGGAAATAGTTATACTTACTCTATTAACTCGTGCAGTGAAATAATCAAGAAAAGATGAATCAAATGGGCTGGACATGTTATGCGCATGGAAGATAACAGACACCCTCGAAAGATATTTAACTATAAACAGACGGCAAGAGAACAGCGGGAAGACCTAAAAAAGATGGAAGGACTGCCTCGAAGAAGACTTGAAGGCTGCTGGAGTTAGCATTTATGGAAGAACAGAAGGAATAAAAAGAATGAACATCGAGGAAATGGCAAAGAATAGAGTTTGTGGAGGAACATCATAGAGAAATCTTTAGCTGGAACCAGCCCCAGGATGATCACGTGATATGACATGCCATTTATGCTTACCTGTACACTGTAGTTATAGTTATAATGTAATTATACTTAGCCTATAGTTATGCTTACTTATGATATTATCTGTTGTATTCTAGGTCAGACAGTGAGTGAATACGACAGACAGGTGGACAGTCCGGCCTGGTTGCTGACAGCTGTCATACTCTGTGTGGGCTGCACTCTCTGGCTCTTCCTCTGCTCTCTCGTCATTTGTCTCTATCGGCGCAAGCAACGCCTGAGCAAATTTAAAGAGAGCCCGGCGAGCAACAGGAAACAAAGTAAGATATCAATCAATTAATAAAAGAGAATTTATTAATAATAATAATTTTCTGTGATGATTTCTATAGCAGTGTCGTGGTAGGTGACCGGACTTATTGACTGCTTGCAGGTTTCTGGCTGGTTATATTATCAATTTATAATATATAAATATTATTAATCTTAGTATTATCAATCCTTTTCATGGCTAATCATATCTTTATGAACACATGCGGTTGTAATATGTATTACCATACGATCAAAAAATACTATAGTTAAAAGTACCAATTGGCAGTTAGCTCCGATATACGATTAACCTTCCATGTGCCGAAGAGTATAGTCGTCATTTACTAACTGGCCTGGACCTTGAAACCAGGCCACTTGGGCCCAGACGAACATTTTAACAGTGTGCCATATCCCCTCCCTATCGATTTAATGTTCGATTTATCTCTAAGGCGGCATCAAGAGTAATCTAAAATTTTAATTAATTTTCTCGAATTATCTAGCTACTACTAGATTTACTGTGATAAATAAAAAATGGGAAGATTTATACAAATAAACATTTCTAATGAATATATCATGACGAAACTAGAACAGCAGATCTTTAATCAAAGCAAGAAAGTCTGACTAGAACTTTGATTATGCAGTTTTGTTTTAGTCAGTCAACGGGGTAAAGCATTAATCACTTCCACATCTTTACTTACAGACGGAGTAGTACAACAGCTTGGAAATGTTGAGAAGTCGATGACAAACAGTGTTGACAACACCTACGAAAACATTTCCCCTGCCAGCGCTTTATCAACTTCTACCAAGACTTTTTCAACCGTAAATAAACCTCCCAATTACCAGTCGAACCAGTACAGCACTCCTTCAGTTGACCCAATTTACTCTTCCGTGATTGGTCAGTTGGAGGAACGTCATAGTGTTGACCCATTTAGCAGCGGCCTTGAACCTTTCATTGAGGCGTACATGATCAAACCACGAACAACAGAAGAGAATCCGTCAATGGGAAGGTATTCCCAGACATCTGAATCCTACTGGATGGGTTAGTGTATATATTTTTCGTTACATAGCTAGAATGAGTTTCACCTGATTGATCTAGAAAACAGAGAGCTAATGGAAATATATACATTGAACCGGGAAATCGTGCATAGCACATTGGTAATCGTGTACTATAAACTTTTGTTTGTCCGCAGGTTCAATGTCCTATGCAAAGTACACCGTTTAGATTGCAATGTTTATCAACTTATTTGATGAATTAATTTGGAATTTTGTAGCAATGCTGAACTATTTAATTTTAAAATACCGCTATATAATAAACAAAAAGCCTTTAGTCGTTTTCCAGAGTATAATTGTACCATTTAGTACTTAATTGTTTATTTCATTGCTTGCAGGCAATTCATATCTTACGGACAGAACGTACAACTCCTTTCAAAGTCAACCACCACCCATGTATTTTCCTCAACCTCCGCCTCATTCGCCCTCCCATGAGCGAAATAAATTCATGACGACAGATCGCGTTGCCCAGAAAAGAAGAAAACGAAATTCCAGAATGATCGATCATTCCCAAAATCAACGAGAATCAACGGATAGTCATAAATTAGCTCCAGTAGGAAACTTTTCTGCTGATAATCCAGTCTCGCAATGGACAAACGGACAATATCAACATTTCGACGACTACATTGGACAGGTTTTTCACAGATCCTATTCAGACCTTGACTGTTCCAGCCCGATAAACGACCACCTTCAAAACGAACGAGAATTTCGACCGATTGGAAAGGATGACAAAATGTATCGGCCACATTTCGACGACTATCTACCCCCTGCTGCTGAATACGATCACGAAGTGGCCGGGTATATCAGAAACGGACAGAATAATAAAAGCGCAAGTAACAAATCCAACGCGAATAGAGTTATCGATCCTCAAAAATATCCTCGCAATCAAAAAGAAGACTTGGTAATATCTGGCGAGATGAGATCCATCGAGAAAGTTCGATCAGCCGTACGGGGGGCCCAGCACTACGCCACGAGCGAGCCAGACACTCCGCCGGCGCACCGGCGCCGCGCGGCGGATGAATACCCCCGCAAGGAGCAGCTCTCGTCGGGGGCGGGGGTGGATGCGGGGTCCCAGCGATGCTTCAGCGACACGGACGGGATGATGGACAGCGAGCTTCGGGGATTCTACGGGGGCCTACAGCCCCCCTCCCCGGCCCCTGAGGATTCTGATCTTCTGCGGGGGTGCGATGAAACATCTTATGAAGAAGAGGAGGGGAAGGAGGTGGACCCTAGAGTTTCTTTACTGAATCATTCACAGAGGTATAGATTGAAAATATAATATGTCTCTCTATCGCGCTCTCTCTCTCTCTCTCTCTTAGTGCACTGCCTATTGGCAGATCCATGGCATATAACTCCTCCACATATTCCATCATTTGCATTTCATTCTCTTTATAAGAATTAGTTATGAAATCTTCCAGCATCCCAAACCTCTGTCTTCTTCTAACCTTTTTTCCTACCATTCCTCCTTCAATTGTCTCTTTCAGCAAACCATTCCCTCTCATTACTTGCCCATACAGTTCTTCTTTCTATTTCTTACGATATTTATCAACAATACTTGTAGATAGAGATTATTTTAATGCATAGGACTAAACGCTGTTTTAGAGTTTTATGTAATCTCTCAAAAGGTACGGCCCGAATGCGGATTTGAACCCTGCACGTACTGATAATCAGCTCGAAAACTGTTTGGCTCAGTCAAATATTTAAAAATGTTATGCAACACTAATTGAGGTGTAGTGTTCCTTTTTTAACACGAATGTTCTCTGAAGGTTGTAGACTGTTTAGCGTTATATACCTCTAACAAGATTTAAATCTTATTAGTAGTTAGAGTATCAACATTTTTAGATTTGGGTTCAATCACATGTTTCTTTGGTAGACAAAAGCCGAGGTATTTGAAGATTATTCAACGTTTACTCTAGCTACAATGCACAATGAGAGCGGTTATAATTTAGCACGGGACTAAAAGAAAATAATGACAATTATAAAAAATAATGACAATAGACCGATTGTGTCACTATGCCTTCAATCTTGAGCAAGGCGACGTTCTTACTACAGCAGCGTTTTATTAGTAAATATAATTATCTAATGATTGATGATAGTAATGTGTATTTTTATATTGTAAAGTGAACTACTACATGTATATTTGATAACTTCCACATGTTGATTCACCTGTTAGCTTTAAATAAAATCTTATACCGCATCCTTCTCTCTAAATAAAAAATGATCTGGTCTGAAATAATTTAAATATCTTGTTTTGGTAGTTTAGCTATGTTAATATATGATAATGTTTTAACTATGTGATGTATCTTACTACATGTGTAATTTCTTGCATACGATGTGTTTCATTGTATATAGGCCCTAATTGGTGTATAGTAGAGGCATTCTATTGCGTGATATACTTGATGATACACTGAACTCTATTTATTATATGCTGTTTCAGGCATGATATCGGCGATCTTAACAGTAACATACAAAATTCCTGAGGGGAATTGAATATTTCTAATGGAGCTGGTATCACTGTGGAGCTACAGTAACTGAACTGCTATTATTTAGTCAAGATTGATTGACAGATTGTATTTAACTTGATTGATTTAGTTAAAGGAAGCTGATTGTTAGATAACTTACATTGATATCTAATTGATTATACTGTGGATGTTTGATTGATGTCATTACGCTGTGATTGATTGAATGATTGATTAATTGATTATATTAAGAAGCTGATTGAAAGGTTGCTTTTCTGCGAATTTAAGTTTATTTGCTGTGTACTGCCAGTATTTACAGGGTCTATGTATGACAGAAATAATAGCGTGAGACCCAAAATAATATATTTGTTTTTTCGAATTCTAGATGTGTGATAATTATGTATATTTCTCTGTATGTATAATTTTATATATTTCAATATATTAAATATTCATTGTATTTCTATTCAATTGTATACGTAATTAAGCATATTTACTTTCATGTATGTAATTATGTATACCTTAATTCAGTGTTCCGGACACCACACGGGAACAATCATAACTATGGACGTGTACTTGTATTGTGGCATATTTTACGTTCCTGGACTAAAGAATAAGTTTTGTAGACTTGAATTTATGATCTTGCCGAAAGAGTAGTTAATTTAATTTCAGCATTTGTTAAAGTTGAGAGTTGGGTATTATGTTTCGTTATTTTATTCCTGCACAAGTTGTTATATGTCGTTGTTGTTGTACTTTTACAAATACTGTAACTGTGCTATTTAGTTATTTTGTAATCTGCAGACGAATAAGAAACCTATTAATATAGCGCCTAGCTATTGCCAGAAACAGTCATCTATATTACAAAAACTGATAGCAAATTTCTGTATATCTGTATTAGGTATTTGCTGTAAATATTGTAAATGTTTATATATAAATATATTCTGTCAATTTCTGTGTTTTACAAATATTTTTAAAAATTCACAATATATATATCTCTCTCTCTCTCTCTTAGTGCACTGCTTACTGGCAGGTCCATGGTATATAACGCCTCCACTCTTCAGTCTTCCGCTTCCCCCTTCATGTCCACATATGAGCGAATCTTTAAATCATCTAACATTCCTAATCTCGGCCTGCCTCTGCCTCTATGTCCTTCCATACTGCCTTCTATGACCTATTTTAATAGACTTTCTCCCTTAGAGTGTGTCCTATCCAACTCTTCTTCCTATTTCTTAATGCATTTGTCAACCATCTATCTTTACCAACTCTCTCCAAAACTTCCTCATTTGTAACCTTTTGAGTCCAGCTACGGCTTTCTACTCTTCTCCAAATCCACATTTCCAATGCCTCCAGTTTCCTAATATCTTCCTTTCTTAAGGTCCATATTTCGCATCCGTATAATAGCGTGGTCCATACCAAAGTGTTCACTATCTTTATCTTTGTGACTTTCTGTAGGCTTTTTGTTAAAAGTTTAAAAATAAAAAAATAAGATAATATTAAGAGAAAAAAAGTAATAAAGATATAAGATTTAAAAAGTTTATATTAAGATAATATTTTGTTTAACGTTATAATATTGGGCAGGGGATACTGTGCGTTTGGTGTCATAAAATAAATTAAGCAACATCGGGTTCGGTTAAAACATGGATGGGTTAGCACCTTGAAAGACGAAGTGCTGACAGCCTTAAATGATCAAATCACAGGGTGTTCGAAGGCATTTCATAAATCCGCGCTAGTGGCAATTGCGCTATCAAATTCTTCAATTAATAAGAATTTACCGTCCGGTTCCTCGCCAGTACGCAATATCAGGTACGTGTCTTGCAAAATCTACATAAAGAGGCGCCAAGGCAGCACACGATTATGACTGAGTATACACAAGAGAATGCGAGATCGAAACAGCGCATATCCATGATCCAATGCAAGCTACGATTGTTTATACCAATGGAGAGAAGGAGGGAATTAAAAACCTACAAAAAGAGAAACTAAGAAACTTTGAAAATTTGTAATTGGGAAACTTTGTAGAAGGCGCGGTATATCATGTGTGTAAACAAAAGAAAATGGGCCTAAAATTCGTAAATTTTCGTGACTGTAAGCCAGTAATGTAGTTAAAAGTTAGAAAAATAATTTTAATTTAGGCCCTTGTGCAGTTAGTCCAACACAATTGCTTCAGTGAAGTTTTATATCTTTGAATGATATAATTAAGAGAGAAATTAAAATATAAACTATAATGATAGTGAAATTATCTTAATCCGGCGTTGTGTCCGGGACACTGAAGAACAGACCAACCGCTAATTGCACGTGTCGCAAGAGGCAACTGAGTAACAAATAAAAATGACAAAGAGGAACACATTTTCCAAAGTCATAGGCTACATAAGGTATGGATAGGGAATATCCTTTGTGAAGGAATTAGCTTGTTAATCTATGAAGTGCTCATTATGAAGAGTGAAAACAGACTCCAAGTGTGAATATGTACCCTGGACCTGCTTCTTATCAAAGCACTAAGGAGATAAGCGTATAATATAACGCCCGCGGAAATTGGTTATTCTTCAACTGAAATTTAATATGTAGAACGCCTCGAAAAAAAACTACAAAATTAAAAACAAGCTTAATAAGTTAATAATATGTTGAAATATTAAAATCACAAATCTTATAACGTTTTGAAAAATTCTAAAAAATCGAAAAAAGGGGCAGATCCAGGAATTTTTTAAGGCCGAAAAATTTTTTAGAGTACATTTTTTGCTTACACCCCGCCTTCTTCGGGACATGTGACGAAACCAGACAAATTTCTGTGGGGGGACTCAAAATTTATTCACTACTGAATTCGGCTCATAGAGTGAGTGTATATCCGTAACTTACCCCCCCCCCCCGCTTATACCCGTACTAAAATCAGGGGAATACCTATAATCCTACATTTGTTTTGGAAAAAGTAGGTTAATTTTGTCACCTCTGAAGAAACTCTACGGATCTCGACGAATTGCAAAAGTGACCTAATTTTGGTGGTGGTGAGGGGCTTAACTCCTCCCATCCAAGGATGTTTGCACCACTGCTACGGGACAGAGTTCACATTTTTTACTTACACCCTTTCTTCCTCTAATACATAGGTTCAAGTGAAAATTGAGAGCTAGTGAAACGGTCAACATTTTTTGAACCTCCTACCATTATACAGGGCTCCTAGTATATTCTAGAAAAAAATCGAGCTATTGGAAATGAGTTCCCTGTCGTACCACCCCCCGGCCCCCTAACCACTGCCATTACTAACATATTTACACATCGAAATTGCTTTAGAAACAATGAAACTATACCCTCCCCCCCGCCCCCCCCCCCGCTCAACCACTGCCAGTACTAACATATTTACACATCGAAATTGCCTTAGAAACAATCAAACTATACCCTGTCATACCCTCCACCCCGGGCCCCCCTAACCACTGCCATTACTAACAACATTGCACATCGAAATTGACTTAGAAACAATGAAACTATACCCTGTCATACCCTCCACCCCGCCCCCCCCCTAACCACTGCCATTATTAACATATTTACACATCGAAATTGCCTTAGAAATAATGAACTATACCTTGTCATTCCCTCTACCCCGCCCCCCCCCCATAACCACTGCCATTAATAATATATTTACACATCAAAATTGCCTTAGAAACAATGAAAATATAGCTTAAAATTTTTTGTCGGCGGACCTAAGGGGGGGGTGGTACTTAGGCTAGGCCTAAGTGTAAGTTATTTTCCTCGATAAATTTGAGCACAAATCTTATAACTCCTTCATAGAATAAATTCTAATATATCGGCGATCTGAATTTGAAGCATGAAAGATTCCCATGTGCTTAACAGTTATGTTTGGTCATATACATGTAATATAGTATACTATTCATCCTTAGCCTTTTACTGAAAGTTTAACCAGTATAGTTTAGGTCTATAGTCAGTGGCGGATCCAAGGGAGAGGGTACAAGTGGGTCATGGCCTCCACATATAGGATCCAGTCTTGTAGTCCTCGAGACCTGGTCTTGGTCTCGAGACCCTTGAGACCGGATTTTGCCGGTCTTGGTCTTGGTCTCAAAGGTATTGGTTTTAGTTTTGGTTTCGAGCTATTGGTCTCGGATATTTTCGTGACCACTGTATATTATTTTAATTATTTTCAAGAAGTTGTGAATCAATAAGTAGCCAGAACTATACATGAATGATGTATTGCAAAGACGTGCTTAATGTCCTTTTCTTGCTCTTCGATTGTTATACACTATAAAGTGCAGTCAACTGATTAATAGATCGATTCGATAATTTCAAATTTGAAGCGGCTATAGGCGGTTATATATTAACCTAATTAGATTATGGAAAGTCGATCCTAAGATAAACGGCGATTTTAGTTTATATTTTTCTACTTGCAGACTCTTTAATGGTGAATCCGTAATTTATGTTTTTCTGTTCGTTAGTTATTTTTTCATTTCTTGTTCTGTTCATACTGCCATATATTTTGGTGAATAAAAGATCATAATATATATAGGAAACTCAATTGAATCTAATGTCAAACGGTAAAACATAGAATATATCGGCCTATATTTAGCAAAGAAACCCTTAACATCCTAGTATACGGCACTAATAAATAATAGATTCAAGGAATGTCATATTTATAGGCCAATCAAGAAGGTTATGTTAACTTTTTTCACCATCATATTACATATAAATATTATGCTATATCATCATGTCTAATTTAAAATATAGACAAATTTAGTTTTCAATATTATGATTTATATAAGATAGCGTTTCCCTTCAAAGAAATGCATTATTGGACACTACAAACACAAAAGAATCTAAGTTGAAACATTTGTCAAAAAAATCAGCGAGATGGTAACAGCGCACCTTAGTTGTTATGACAACGCATGGTACCTAACGAATTGTTTACATTTTATTTAGTATTTATTTACTCTTACAGTAATTTTAGTTACTACCTCGCCGTAATAATAATAATAGTTTTTCAGGATAGATAAAAATTATGCTGTTTAATTATTCCAATTATGTGATTAAATGACACTATGGAATTATTGTATTAGAGCCTTATTTTAATTTTTAATCACTTTATTTTTTATCTGGCTGTACTTTTTAAATATCCTTTTGGATAAAAGTAATTTCTTGTTCCTAAATCAATTGTTTAAATCTTCGTTTGAAATTTATAAGAATGTTTGAAAATTAATAATCTAGTAGGTATATAAATTATCAATTTTTAAACCTTGATATAGTTAATATTTTCTAAACGCTTATTTGCATTTTATAACTTCTATCAATTGATTGGTTAGTTTTAGATTGCAGCCAATATAGTAGAGTTTTGCAATGGCCACTAGTTACAGTGCTAACCAGGTAATTAAACTATATCTAAATCTTGTTATGATATGATATTTATACTGTTGGTTTTATAATAGGCATATTGGCAACAACCAGTTTAGGAAACTTTAAAATACTTTTATAGTGGAATTTGGAATAATGCTGTATAATAATGCTGTATTGGAATGATGCTATTTGCACATGTGTGTTTTTATTGTTGAATTGTTGAGTATATTATGTAATCATTTACTCAAAATATGTACTGTAATCTCACTTGCGATCTAATTGGTGCACATGCAATTAGATATTTTCTGCTGTTTTTACTACTAAAAATTTTGCTTATAAGAAACGAAAAAACACGCATCTTGATATGTGGTGTAAAGATATTAGTTATCATCTTGGATGATCATTTCGCTACATTGGATGGCTAATGATCATGAAATAAAAATTTTCGAAACTTTTTATTTAATTTCTTGGACTTTTTAAGCCTTCCCTATGTAGAACAGTGTTATCGTATTTAGGTTAGTTTGAGAAACTCTCCGGAAGTAATTCGGCATAAAATTTTCAAAGTAGTGTAAAATGCTACTCCTGTAAAAGCGCAATTGCAAAGATTGTGAGTTTAAATCAGTATATCATTAATGCTTCATACATCCCAAATTGTAAGTCATTTAATTAATATAGAGCTGTTAAACTCCTTAAGCCGATAACTTAATCTAACTAGGCAAACTTGAAATGGAGCATTTCAATAAATAATACAACATAAAATTAAAGAGATATTTTGCTTGTTATTAAGTACATTTTGGAGTAAAAATTTCAGCAATAGGGCTTCATTATAATGGATTTGCAGTTTCAGTAGTACTTTTGAATAAGGATCAACTTTTGTGACTAGGATTTGAAGGGAAAATATAGAAACAGAGAGAAAAGTGCAGCAGTACGTACTAATTACAAAAAATATTCGTGTTTATTGGGTACTGCTTTCGGATTATTTATTAATATTCATTTTATACTACTTTGCTTAGTTCAATGTAATTCTCTTATCTCTTCTTTTCTATGACACAGACCAATTATAGTGATACTTGGGCAGATTATTCTCATTCTTAGTGGAATCTCTTGCTTAATATTACTTAAGATAAGTAAGATTTTAAGATTTAAGATTTTACTATATTTTAAATTATTTTGTAAAGTATTGTATTTAAATCTAATTGTAATGTATTGTATTTTAAATCATATTGCATTGTATTATATTTTAAATCTTATTGTATAATAATAATAATAATAATAATAATAAATGTTTAACATATTTTCCTCATAAAAATGTGAGTATTGTATTGTATAGCATTCGAAGTGAAATTAAGCTTAGATAAAATCTAGTCGGATGGTTAGTAATTTGATGCTGAGTGTGAAGCATTTTAACTCCTTTTATTCAAGTTATAAATAATTGTTTAATAATTTCTGTTAATTGTTAATTGTTATCTACTTGTTAATCTTTTTTAATGCATATTAAACAATTTTTTTCTATTGCAAGTCTTTATATTTTTTGTATTCCTCTTCAATTATAAATAAATTAATTATGTTTCAGTATGACAATGCTTTTGTTCCAAAGCATCTCCAGAGTTGGGAAAATTCAAGATCAACCAGTGATGTAAGTAATGGCTATAGTCAATGAATATAATGCTTTCAATCTGTCGTTGATCATTGCTGTCTTTAAAAATGAAGAGAACTACTTTATAGTTGCTCCAAGTATTGACCGAGTCAGCATGACTGCTCTTTGTTCGTGGTCAGGCTAAAAATAATAGCGATCAGCTGCGACTTCTTTTATGTAAACAAAACTTTGTCAGGTTCTTTGTGGTTGCCTATGAGAAGAGAGATCACTGAAGTTGTTCAGAATCTAAAAACTATATTAAACAGACTACAGATGACCTGAACACTCCTTAGCTTGTTTCTATTTTCTTTTATCTATAATGTAATAGGAAACTAACAATTTTTAGAAAAGGTTAAATATTTTTACATAATGGTCGATATCTCCCATTATAATCAGCAAACTGATATGCAACAACATAGAACAGTTGATTGATCTACTTTAAAAGTGTCAAGAACCTATAATACATCTCTGGGATAGGCAAAAGCTTTCATCATCTATGGCTACATATTCAGGACTAGGAGCTAAATTTAGCTAGGTTTACTGTACAATAAAAGAATATTAATAATTATAATCCTCTCTCTACTTAAATATGTCCTTAATGTTGAATTTGTTTCAGAGACCAAAATCTATGAAGTCATGTAAGCCAATGGCCACAATTGATGGTCGTGTGCTGTTTGAATATAAGAGAGAAAATTCATTTAAGACCAACTACGTGAATACGTGGGATATGCCAAAACGTTTGCCAGGTTTGTATTTATAGACACTATGTGATTTCTGTTATCATCTTTATAATTTATGATAAAACAGACGTTTATAAATGCAGTTTACTCTATTTAGTGGTATGTTTTGTTATATTTAAATTTTGTTTCTGTTATTTGTTTCTTCTACAGTTGTTTTTTTCTTATTTGCAGGAAGTAATATTGACAATCCAACTGCAAGAGATTTTGAGGCTTACAAAAGTCTACATGACCAGTATGCTGACAGTAAACTGGTTCTAACTGGAAAGAAGTTCAATTACAAACCTACTGTAAGTATTAATTAATAGTTATAAAATAATTAAGTATATATTGTAAAATGTATAACTTATAATTTTAACTATAAGTTGTAATGAGTAGGAATTTTTGTAGTGAATAATTTTGAACGCTTTAGCCACTGAATTGAATCTTAATATGTTCCACCAAATTCATTTAGTTTCATTTTCTAAGTTTGTTTCTCAAAACAACATTATTGCAAGTCTATTGTAAGAAAAAAGTCTTATTGGACTTCTTTGTGAAATGAGAAGCATAATTTAGTTCGCACAACATAATTGGTGAAATAAAGTCTATATAATATGTACTTACATATGTACAGTCTATATATAAATATGATACAGTCTAGTATGAATTATAAATCGTCTTGTTAAACATCACAGACTTACTATACTGGGAGACATAAAGAGGATAACTATAGGTGGACGTATATGCGCCATCACCTATGATCAGATCTCAATGAATCTGAAATAGACTTTAAACTATTATATCAAGAATATTGCTTCTGTTGTGTGGCTTTATCCTGGCAAATTGGTTCGATATATGAAAGAACATGGGCTACTAATGAGATCGTTTTTATAGCGAACATTAATATACATGTAGCTCAGTGTATAGAGTGAGAAATAGTGACATGAAATTGTCAATGAATAATCATGAGCTGAATTTAATTGTCATGTATTCAACTCCTGGGTGATCTGATCAGATGGTGAAATCTCAGACATTAATAGGACCTACTAAATGCATAATGGAAAATATGTTGCCTAAAGATTTAAATTAAAAGGATTTGTATTAAAAGAATTGCATTTATATTAAAATAATTAAAGGTTTATATTAAAAGAGATAAATAGCATCATGGATTATTATGATGATGTTATATTTTCTTAGTCTTTCATAGCATTCTTACGTAACGATTGAATAGATAGCAACCTTGCCTGAGAACTAAAGGCAATCGATTCTAAATCCAGTAGACCATCTATGAAAGTATTCGTTGTTCTTAAGAAAATATAATTTAAACTTAGGGCTTTTATGAGACTAACGCAAACGTTTAATTAAGCTTTTTCTACCTTTACCATGTTTTACCGCATTGCAGTTGCCGGTAGCCAAGGGAAAGAAAGGTCTTAAAAACGTGCAGAATGGTACCACTGATCAAACCATCGACAATGGCCAGGATTTCCGTTCTTTGAGAGGTGAAGAGGTAAATGAAAGAGGAATTACACCAGGAAGTGCTGGAGCGATGGCATCTGATCGATCAGATTTCCAGGATCAGAGGGAAAGAATTTCCAATAGGATTCCACTTCCGGATTTCAGCCGAGAACTTAGTCGTGAGGAATCCCGGGAGGATGGCTTGGTAGCCCTCTAAGTTCTAATATAGAATTCCTATCAAATTGTGTGAAATTCTCTATCTATCTGATTATTACTTCAACGGTTATATTATTTCCTTTATTTGATAAGTACCAATATTCTCTCTCTCTCTCCATAGTGTTCTGCCAAGTGGCAGGTCCATGGCACATATTCATGCTCTTGAGTCGGTTTTCACACGTCACAGAATAGATCTATAATTTAATCCCTTCATTAATGCTATGACTTACCCATACCCTATGTAACCTAAAACTTGGGGAAAGATATGACTTTTGAGGTGGTTTCCCATTGCTTTCATCACCATAATAGTAATATTAAATCAATGTTTAACATATCAACAAATAGCAAAATCAAACATTGCTCAACGGCCAAACTGATATACTGATAACCTGCTTTTATTACTCTGTGAAACTGTTAATGTTGTCTTGAAGTAGGACCTACATTATAAATTATTTCTAACTAATGATAGATAATGTAGCTGATTAGTCAAATTTAACAACTGCTTCCATACCCAAACGGACTTTGTACTAGGCGGTCCTACTGGGATTTGAAGCCAAGGCGTCCTGCTCATAAACTTTACCCACACCAACATCCAGATAGAATTATATAATCTTCTAGTGCATTGCCTAACGGGAGGTCCATGGCATATAACTCTTCCAACCAAGTCTATCCGCAGCTTTTTCAGTTCTATGTGAGAATTTGTTATCAAATCATCCAACTTCTCATGTCTTGGTCTACCTCTTAACTCGTTTCCCCTGCAATCTTCCTTCTATTACATCATTCAGCAAATCATTCCCTCTTATACTATGACCTCTTCAGCTTTTCTTTCTATTTCTTATTACCTCTATTAACTGTCTCTCTGTACCAACTTTTTCAAGATCTACTTCATTTGTTAATTTGTATGACATTTAATCATGGAGAAATTTACGGTGAGGTGGATACCCTGTGTCTCCTTCAAATCCTACCTTAGTCATCTCTTACGAACGCGGCAGCTTGTTTACCGTTACCCTATTCTGCAGTGATCCCCACCACACACGGGAAAAACGCGGGGTAGAATATTATTACACGGGATAGAATAATATATAAATATATGCAAATATTTTACTTATAACAAGCTAGTTTGATCTTTTCAACAATGTAAAACAATTAAGGAAGCGCAGTAAATGCCTTTTTGAACATGAAAAATGTAACCACTACACGATTGATATTTTGTGATCTATTGTTTTTCGAAGATTTTCTTTTAATTTGGTGCTGTAAGAATTAACAGTCGAATTTTGAATGTAATTTGTAGTTTAGATGAATGTCTCTCTAAGTCATTGGTAATGATTACTATACTGATTATCTCTTTGTAAAGTGCAATCATGCTGTATATTACTTATTTTACTCGACGGCCTTAATTTCTTTTGATATATTTTGTAGATGTTCCCTGTATTTTATGATTTCTTTCATTATTTCCAAGTATATTAAATTCTTTTAGTAATTTCACATTGAATGGCCTAACTTAAATTGAATATTTCATTATTCTTTATCTTTACCTGACCCTAGTTAAGCTGGGATTCATGGAAGATGATAAATTGTTAATGATGACTTTCTAATTTGTAATTCTTTAATTTTGCGTTAGGAGTTCAATTAAATTGCCTTTCTATACGGAGCATTATGATAGTTAAGCATTGTACGTTGGAAATCGATTTCAGTGATCTTGAAACGTCTATTTATAACTATAAAGTCTAGTATAGCGTCTGTTTGATGCTATACGGATATTTTAAAATACTGACCGGCTCGGATTGGAACCGATAATCTCATGCTTATCAGACAGCCGTGCTGTCAACTTGAGCGTTCAAATCATGTAATTATTTATATTTGAGGTTTTGCTTGCATGTACAATTGTACATGCTACTGCTAGCCTGTATGCAGAATATGTAATCGTTATAATTATAAAACTCTTTTATTTAGCCTTTTTGAGTAATTGGAGTTGTAATTTCAGTTTGTGGTGTCATAATGATAATGGAAAAGTCTCAAATAGGGGATTGGCTTATGATATGATGTAGGACAGAAATGATTTGACACAGTCTATTCGCATTTCGACCCTAGTTAAACTGGGATCAGGGAAGGTGATGATGATGATGAAGAAGATGATGATGATGATGATGATGATGATGATGGTGTCATAGTGATATAGATTATATTGTTAAGATTTATTTCTTATGGACCTAATATTAGCTTTCATTAGTGTGCATTAAGAGCTATTGTTTTGCTGTAACTTGTATTATTAATGAGCAAATTAGAATGCAGTTTGCTATTTTTATTTTATGGGAATAGAATACGTTTCTAATATTATATTTGCAGGCGCGGTTATATGAATAACATGATTGTAGCCTATTTGTATCATAATTATGACGTCTCTGAAAACATCTTTGTATGAAAAAACGGACGTTAACCTTTAATTATTATAATTATATATACTCGACAGCGGATCAGTATGTTCGGGGTTCAAATCCTGAGCTCTCCCGTAACTGATATCGTTTTCGAGTGAGGAAACTGATGTTAACCTTAGCTTTACCAGCTTTTTAAAATTACTTTTATATTGTTTTATTAAGTTATGTACATGTCGTCGATTTTTATACATATATATATAAGCTGTCGTTTTGAATTAACTGCTGATTTTAACTAAACAGTGTGTGAGAAAATATTTTAATTGATTTTTTTGTTTTTCTACAAATTGCTTCACACGCGCAATACTCGGAAAGAATTGAAGGAAAGAAAAATTAAAAGCATTAATTTTTGTGATAAAGTTGTTGCTTTTTTAATCATTTACGACGAGATTGCAACTTCAAAAGAAATTTGTGCTTTGAACCTGAGTTCGAATCGTGCAGTACTGCAAGACAGATAACTTAATAGGAAATATATAGAGAATTACGGGTGTGTTATATATTTATGCGCATATTACAATGAAAGCCAAATGCCAAGTATTTTTCGAATATTAAAAGAGCAACTAGACTATGTATTGCCAGCCTATAATTTACAGCTTAATCGAGTATTTTAATGAGCTCGTTAAAATAAAAACACCAGTCAATATATTTGAACTCTTATTATAGCGTTCCGTCAAATGACAGGTCCAAGTTATTTACTGTTCGTATTCAAACATCTCTACTTTCACTCTCATTAAAGAGAACTGTATCTATCTACTACAGTGGTTGATCGTCGGAAATATTAAAAGCTTGAAGGCTAGACCGTAGCTAAACAGGACAGTTTATGCATTTATGTAACCTCAATGTTGACCTTAGCTTTAAACAATTTCACAAATTTATACGAATGAAAACAGCCTCAAAAAGGGGAATGACTATTATTCGAATTGATATTCGTATCCCGACCCTTGTTAAACTGAAATTCATGAAAATATGTTGATGGTGATGATGAATGTTGTCCGTGGCTTCCACCACCGAATATGATTAACGGAGTTGTCTCCATATTTATGTTCTCAGCCGCTGCTTAATTGTCACTTACTCCATAGAATGAATACGCCTAAGTATTGTCTATTCAGCTTTGACTTTATATATAAGAAATACATCTTTATATATAAGAAATTGCTAAGATATAGTACGCAATATATAATGAACATTTGTTAAATAACAGACAGTCAAAACTTATATATACATATTACATATGTACACTGTCCAGTGTAGATGTAGTACAGATTTATTCATGTACAGTCTTATATATATATATATATATATATATATATATATATATATACACATTCATGTATATATAGCTCTGCTGGCTAAATTCCATTTGCTATACCTAATAAGCACTTTCACATTTTAATAAACTTTTTTGTAATTTTTCTTCTTAAATGTTATACTAATTTTATTATCTGGAATATTACTGAAAGCGCCAATCTAATACACTAAATCTCGATCTTGTGGAATTCTCTGCCGATCTTCGATTTTGTAATTATATTGGTACTTTCCTTGGCAAGGGAAGAACCCATCTCTTTCCGCCATAGATTTAAATTTTGACCCGCTTGCCTTGGATCTTGGACTTGCACTGTTTTTTAATAATAATAATAATAATAAAGGTTTAACGTCCGTTTCCTCATACAAGGATGATGTCAGGGACGTCATCTGACTTTCTCTTGTGGTCTCTGTGTACTCAGTCGTCATCGTGTGGTGCTTTGGCGCCTGTTTGTGTAGAGTCTGAAAGAGACGTCCCTGACATTGCCTTATGGCGAGGAATCGGACGTTAAATTCTTATTGATTGATTGATTAAATGGAAACCAACGTTCCGCTAATCGTGCGACATGGTAATCAGCGGATGGAACAGAACCATCGTGGTTATGATAATAGCCAATAGAAACAACCAGAAGAAGAGCCGATCAAAGATCTCGGCCACCCTCGTCCAATCCTTAGAATAGTTTGCTTTATCTGCAGCACTTGCACCTCCCGGCGTGTTGGAGGCGGTCTGTGGAACAGCTGGAGTCTGCGCTCCGCCATCTGCCGCGGTTCTTTGTCTTAACTCCGTCGCTCCTGCCGGTCTTTCAATCCGATCATCGTGTTGACGTTTGGATACCCACCCTCCCTTGTCTCCCTGAACTCTCCAGACGGCTTCATCGGCGGGTGATGCCTCCGCTCCTACTCGGACATCTGTCTCGAAATCCTTAGGTATGAATGGCTCCTCTACTGGAACGGTCTGCCCGTTTCGAGTTATAGAAAGATGGAGTGGAGGGGTTCTTTCGTCGAAGGCTGGATCGTTGGCTGACCAGGGCCAGAGACGTCGATGACGAAGGAGACTTCGACGCCTGAGGGCGCTGTAGGCCTTGGCCGTCTGGGTCATGCCCAGACTTCGAGCCAGGTAGACAAGGACGAAGGTCTTGATGCAGGACGGGACTGGACGGTCAGCGATTCCATAGAGGTTTAGGACCAGGACGGTAAGGACCATCGATAGGGTTGTAATAGCCATAGTGCACGTCAGGTAAACCACTGTAAATTATTAACACAAAATTATTAAATTTTATAGTTTTACTGCAATTGTTGTTGTAGTTTATAACGGTTTTTTTCCGGGTTGCTGAAGAATAGATCAACCGTGCACTGCACCTGTCATAAAAGGCGACAAACCACTAAGATACAAGGCAACGTCTGAGAGGGCATACGGTTCGTTTTATGACGATCATTTTAAAATTTGGATGTTTCTCCTTCCACAGATACTTTCCCCTTGATACGATTGCTGCTTTCATAAATTTTCATCCAATAAACTGCAAAATACACTTATTAAATGAAATTAATAAAGCGCAGAAACAAGTCAAATTAAGGAAGATGATTGCCAGTGCAAATCAAAATGAGCATTATGTAGAGAAATGGCGACTCTGATTTTCTGATGTATCGGATTAAAACTCAATCAGTATTACTTGCTTTAAAGCTTTTAAGACGATAATAATATCTCGACCGACAAAACTATCTAGAGTTGGCAGAATGCTGTTTTAATGCTTTTATTGCTAAATGATATTAGTTTAGGGGGTTTAAAGTAATTTTAAAATGATCGCAGTGATCCTTTATTATTTGTTACAAGTTTTACTACTACAATTTTCGTAAATAGCGGAAAAGTAGCGAAGCTTAGAAAAAGATAGAATTTATTTTTCACGAAATGTTCCTATGAAATTAATTTGTAACTGTGGAGTGAGGGTATTAAATTTATTAAAATTTAATATTAAGATATATATGTGAAACATGTACAATAAGCACGGGAATAATTAGTACACATCTTCGTCTTACCCAGCAGTGGAATATGATCGGAGGTCTTTGGTATGTTACCGGCCACGTTGAGAAGAAATATGCGGAAACTGAGTAGCACAACTACGCCTATCTGTACCTGTTGACATATTAATGAATGGTAGGTTAATTCTGCAATGAGTAAAATACAATGATCACAAGGGCCTACCTAGGACAGGAATGTGATCGGAGGTCTTTGGTATGTTTTCAGAGACGTTGAGAAGGAAGATGCTGAAACCGAGTAATACAACGACACCTATCGGAACCTGTAAACGTAATCAATCAATAAACCGACGTAGATTTAGCGTCCGGCTCGCTACCAGAAGGAAAGGTTTGGGACGTCTGCCGAAGACTTCGTAACAACGCATGAAGAAATAAATAAGGAAAAAAGCTAAAACAATAAAATAAGTTTAATGATTACGAAACCATCATTCCATCAGTAAACCAACGATTGAAATGTCCAATTCTTGTGAGATCAGTTGCTGAAGATGTTTTTAGCTTTGAAACTGTATTGTAATTTATTTTAATTTATTGTAATTTATTATTGTAATTTATTCTCTGTAAGTTTTTAATTGCAGAAAGAAAATTATAAAATTTATTTGGATTTCGTCAACTAGTCGAGTGGTCACTGAAATGCATACAAGAGCTAAAATTAAATGTCATTACTAAAGTTGAGGGATTGAAAAGATTAGCTTTTTATTACTCTTTGACGCCTTCAACTGTGTAATGGAAAAAAACGTGTGACTTTAGTGATAACTGGCGTTAACACCATCTTTATCAGCTTTGGCTTTGCTTTATCTTCCTTTGCTTTAGCAAACACTTAGGCCTATATTACTTTATAGCAGTAACAACTAATCAAATCAGGGTTATATGGCCTGGGTACCTTTTGTATATATTATGTTATAGCAGTAACGACTAATCAAATCTGGGTTATAAGGCTCGGTTACCTTTTGTATATTATTTTATAGCAGTAACGACTATGAAATCAGTGATATAAGGCTTGGGTACCTTCTGTGCGGGAGTGCAGAAGAAGATGGTGAGGAGGAGAATAGAAGACATGATGGAGGGCATTATGACGTTCATGATGTAGAATGTGTGACGTCGTCTCAGGCTGACGATGAATGCCACGTTAGAAAACTGAACAATACACGCAACAGTGTAGAATAAATACAATACAAAATGCTATATAGTGCCAAACACAGTCATCACCATCATCCTCCCTTGAAGACCAGTCTAACCAGGGTCGGGATACAAATAGACTGTCTCAAATCCTCTCTGTCCTACACCACACCACCAGCAAATCCTCTTTTTGAGACTTTTCCATTCGTTTAAATTTTTGCAGCAATTTCTGGAGCATAGGCGCTCATCAACCGAATGCCCTTTCTGACGTTGATATGAATCTAAGTTCTTTAGTCGCCTTCTACGATAACGCGCAGACACCGGTTGGTCAATTCTTCTAACAACCCGGACACAACAAGGAGAATAGTGTCAAATACATAATTAAAGAAAGTTAAATACGATGAGATGATAAATGAGCAACTGGAATAAAATATTAAACAATACAATAAAATCACATTCAATATAATAAAATTTGAAACATTAAAGCGTAGTAAAATATAAATAAACAAAGATCTCAAGATGCAATAAAAAATACAAACATTTAAATAATGATATACCAATATTTTCAATAAACTAACTATGAATGATAAAACAATGTACAATGCTATAAATTTCTATAATGCGTAGTATGAAAAAAGATGCCAATAGGAATAACACAATGATACTTAGGGCCTATACTGATAAGATTGAGTGCAATAGATTACCAAATAGCTTGTCTCGTTTAGTGTAAAGTCTAAGATAGTCACTTTAGTTGTAATGATTTCCAATGAATCTGGGTTTCATTAAATCGAATAAAACAGATTCTAATGAAACCCATTATATCTGTTTCATGGGTTTAATTTGTCATCTCCTGTCTGGTGATAAATAAAAAGGCAGCACCCATGCCTCGTGAAGGCAGCACCCATGCCATGTGAAGGCAGCACCCATTCCTCCTGAAGGCAGCATCCATTCCCCCTGAAGGCAGCACAAAATTCCTCTTGAAGGCAGCATCCATTCCTCGTGAAGGCAGCACTCATGCCTCGTGAAGGCAGTACCCATGCCATGTGAAGGCAGCACCCATTCCTCCTGAATGCAGCATCCATTCCCCTGAAGGCAGCACTCATGCATCGTGAAGGCAGCACTCATACATCGTGAAGGCAGCACAAATTCCTCTTGACGGCAGCATCCATTCCTCGTGAAGGCAGCACCCAAGCCTCGTGAAGGCAGCACCTATGATTCTTTTTCTACTTACTCAATTTGCATTTTATTCATACTCAATTATTATTAGCAATCACTTTCTTTTTATAACGCACACTCAGCTAGCGTTAATTTAAGATCAATCTTCTAATCTCCCCTGGGATTATTCATTACTGAGATTCAAAGCCCTGATCTCAGGAATTAAATACACATGCTCTACCAAGGCGTAAAATTCCCGTCTAAAATAAAAGCTTACCTTTTCGTTGGGGGAAAACTCATAGGAGAATTCCGTGCGATTAGTGGTGGTACTTAGAATCTCCCACTCTCCGTTGTTTTTATACGAGTCAAGGTTGACGGGAGCACCGTTGTCGCTAGTCAAATTCATCTTTTCAGTGTCGTACGACCAGGCACCAAACGTTAACGCACAGCTCTGTTCATCGAATGGATAGTATGTGATGTCTATCTCACACATCGTCTTGAAAACACCTAAAAAGTTGAGAAATAAGAAGTTTGACTAAAGCGAAGCTAGTAGGTAGTATTTAAGGTTATACTCCGTATAGTTACACACACGATAACCGCATGTGTTTACACAGTTTCCTTCTTAGCTGCTGTTTTTTAGTTTTTGTTATTTCCTCCTTTTTCCTTACTTGGTTATTAGTTATCGTTTCCTTGTGATGGCACATCGATTGCATCTTGCGCAGATTTAAGAATAACCTTCCAACACCCTCGGGATTTTTTCATTCAAAGCTGTTGACAGTCGGTCTTCAAAAGTGGTCGCCCACAAAGTACTAACCGCGCATCGATTAAGGTAGTACGAAATTAGATAATCGACCAGTAGCAGATATGGATTTCGTCGATGATGCGTTTTAATTCTTAACATTGTGTTTTGCTCATTTGTTAAACAGATTTCTGAAACAATTAAGTGCAATGTCATATACCGTCAAGCGACAATAAACTCAATGAACTTTACTGTCAGTGTAAGGTACATAATTGCATATACATGTAATAACTCAGTATTTTCACATCAATTTCAAAGAAAGAAAACACCAACGTCAACAAGGACATTGCTCGTGTTTAACTTGAACAAGCCGAATAGACTCAATAGCTTGTTTTGTTTGTTTTGTTACAAAAAATTAAACTGAGTGATAAAAGCAGTGGATATTTAAACTTTGGGGATGAAGAAAATTAATCACTATTGTTTCTAAAGGTATTGAAATCCTTGAATATCACTGAAATCTTCAGCCGTTACCGAAATATCTTCTTAGATTTTCACACTTTCTCGCCTCTAACAAGTTATGAAAAATTTCGTCGCAATTATGAATGTTTTCGTTTATTATTCACCCGTTTTCGGTATGAATTTGCATTTAATTTCGCACAGATAAATTACTTAAGATTTGCTAATAAAGACAATGAGAACAATCCTCGACGGGGATATACCTGTATATCCCACCCTCAGAAAACCCAAGAGCTCTAGATTCTGATTCCATGCGAAAAAAATTCGCCGGAATTTTATCAGTCGCGAGCACATTCTGGCTGCTTGCTAATTAACGACTGTCTTTTTATGCTTCCTTTCTAAAACATGCATTAAATTATGTCCAATTTGCTCCTGAAAACAATAACGAAGTTTCGTGTTGAGGTCCGGTTCAGCTTGCATTCGAGACTTTTGTGATTTTGTGATATTTATTTAGCAGCATTAACAATAATTAAACGTATGTTTATTTTATTAGTTTACAAATTTCACATTTTCAGTTTTTAAACAAATACCGACTTGTATCACGGGAATCATAGGATTATAAAGTAAAGTTACCACAAAACGAATTATTTTTCTCATAAGAAGTTTACTCTATGATTTTGAGAATTAATACTCATTATGATTAGGTCTCTCTCCCTCTCTCTTAGTGCACTGCCTACTGGCAGGCCCGTGGTATATATCGCCTCCACTCTTCTCTGTCTTCCGCTTTCCTTTTCATTTCCACATATGAGTGGGTCTTTAAATCATCTAACATACCTAATCTCAGCCTGCCCCTGCCTCTTTTTTCTTCCATTCTACCTTCTATGATCTCTATTAAGAAGTCATAGAAGGCACATTATGAAATGAAATTTATATGACGAACATATAAATAGGCACATGTAGAAAGAGTGAGCGAGAGAGCAAGAAAGAGTGAGAGAGAGCGAGAGAAAAAGAGGACATGAAAGAGAAATATATATGTATTATTGCATGGCTTTTTATGCTTTTCCATCTAATTCTAGATAAAATAAGTTTAATGGAGTAGATATAAAAACTCACAACCTTAAATTGATTTAGAATACTTTTGTCACAGCGGTTTTACATGATAGCTCGGCTGCGAAGAGTTGCAAAGTATTGTCAGGAACGTCTATGACAAATTCTTCAGATGAAGTGAACGAAAGATTGACTTTTTATAATAATTTATTAATAGACAATTGAATTGATCAGTTGCATTTAATGAGTTAACTGAATTGAATTGAATCACGTTTATTTCACTTCGGTAAGATCGTACACAAGAAATACATGGAGATAAAGTGAAAAAGGACACAAAGGCCACGAAGGCACTAGCATGTGCCCTTTAACTGATTTTATACTTTTATTAGAAAGATAAATCTTGTGCGATATTCAATATTTTTCAGTAAATGCCAATTAATTCAATTAAAAATTAGAATTTTAGAATAAGAAGAACCAGTTTTTCTAATTGTTGAATTACTATACGTTGGCGAGAGTACAACTAAGTGAAACTGTTAGTACGCGTCTGTAGGTTAATGGAGCTCAGAAAATACTGTCAAATTTTCATAACTTTTGAATAATGCCCACTTTCTTTGATCGAAAACGTGACGGTAGAAAAACGTGATGTACATTTGCTCCTCAGAGAGTTAGAACGTGTTCCAGAAGCTAAGAAGAATATGCTTTTGAAGTTCACTAAGGAATTATAAATTTTGTCTATGCCAAATGCAGAAACTTGAAAACATTTGTATACTTTTAAAATGAATATATTTATACCATTTATGCCAGAGGAAGTACAATACATTCTGAAATAAACTCTTTTGAAGTTCTTATTAGCTGAGATTTGCTCAATACTGTAGAGATGTATTACGACATATAGGTAATTTTATCTTTAGCCCGTTAATTCTGCTGCTGCTTAACATTTTAAAGATTGTGTTTTGTTGGTATGAACAATTGTGAGCTATAGTACCTGCACTAAACTAACCATCTTCATTATCATCCCTAGAATCTAAATTTAACCAGGGTCGGAATAAAATATACTTTCGCCACTCCTCTCTGTCCCATAATAATCACAATATGCCCATACCACTCCCAGAATTAAACTAATAAATAAATAAAAAGAAAATAAATGTAAGGCCTAGAAAAAGTTGTGAAGCTACTTTTAATGTCTGTTTTGTAGCACCGAACGCTCCTAAGAAGAGTTCACGTAGAAATTCACACTCGCAGCATCTTGCTAACTATCAGTTGCTTTACCAGGTTGTCCAACTATGCAAACGACTTTAATATCATACATCTTGTGTATCAGTGTAAGCATATCACGGTTCATTAAAGTCCTATACAATTGGTTTATTTAAATGTCAGTTATCTTCAATATTTTTACTTCATTGATCCCGTGTAGAGTTAGGGC
The DNA here is from genome assembly GCA_905160935.1 of Enchytraeus crypticus. NCBI lineage: Eukaryota > Metazoa > Annelida > Clitellata > Enchytraeida > Enchytraeidae > Enchytraeus > Enchytraeus crypticus. Next base: position 590,518 of record CAJHZI010000629.1, read on the forward strand.
TAATGAAGAATAGACCAACCGTGGACTGCATGTGTCGCAAAAGACCACAAACACTGACATCCAAACCAGCACTAGAAAGAGCATTCAAGGGTTGAGCACCTAGGCATCCGAAAATGCTACACAATTTCTAAAACGACTAGAAAAGTTTAGACTACCCGATACTAGATAAACTGGGATTAAATGGAAGATGTTGATGATGATGATGATGGCGATGATGATGATGATGATGGTGATGATGATGATGATGATGATGACGATGATGATGATGATTATCACTCATGGTTTACTGTTTTATCCAGCGATGGAGTCATCGATTATTTAAATATTTTCTGTTGCACGCAACATAATGCAAACCTCCGGGTTCCCAGTGCACAAGTCCTTTGCTAGAGATGACAGCTCTGAACTGATTGTACTCCTCATAAATCTTCTCAGCTCTGAAAGAACAATAACAGATATGTCCGTGAAACAATTCTATGCTTCAGTATATGTATGACATCAATAATACATGCCGTACTATTGATGTCCCGATGTCACCCTGGCTGGAGCCAGTGGCGATATCGATAAGATACTCGACCGCGAATCAGTATGTGAGGGGTTCAAATCCTGGGCTCTCCCGTCACTGACATCGCTTTCGAGTGAGGAAACTGATGTTAACATTAGCTTTGTTAGCTTTATTAGCTTTAGCTGTATCCTTGGTAGTAGAACAGTATGTTAATCCAGTAGTACTATTAATATTATTCATAATAATAAATTAGTAATTAAACAATTAATCCGGTTTTGTAATAAGTCATTCTTTAGTAAATTACAGAGTAGGCCTATTTAAAATCTCTCTCCATCATTGTTTTTTTTCTCTCTCTCTTTCTTCCTTCCTCTATCCCTCCATATCGTCCTCTCTTCTCTATCTTCTCCTCTATCTCACTCTCTATTATATGAGCATCTTATCTCTCAATATTGTTTTTGCAGTTGTTTTATCAACAGGGTTAAGTTTTGGCTAAGATAAAACCATGTAGGCTATTAAATTACTCTTTCAGTTATTCATCTCAGTCGTATATTGTGCGGCAGAAAGTGTTACAACATGTTAATAAATTTAAATAGATTAAACATTCACTTATTCATTAATTTAAATTAAAAAATTATTTTTTTGAGTAATTATCATTCAAAAGTCAAAGCTCTAGCCAACTTTAACTTCAATGTCCTGCTCGAATATCATATCAGTGATGGTGAGATCACTGGATTTGACCCCCGCACCTACTGATCCGCTATCGAACAACTTGTCAACAAGCCATAGGCTCAGCCCAATTAATTCAAATACATAAATTTTAGCATAATTTAAGCAGGGTTTAAATTATGATTTATAGAAGCGCGGTTTCTGCAATTCTCAGTGGATCACTGAGCGAGACATTCCTGACAAGAACCGCATCTCAGGCTGAGTCAACTGCTTTAAACCAGAATAAACTGGATCCACTAAAGGTGTCCGCCATGATGGAAAGAAGCAAAAGAATTCAAGCATTTTAAAATGATTCAGTTAACAAATGCTATTATAATTAAAACCCGAAATCTATATTTAATGCCAAAATATTTCATTATATAAAAATAATAACGACATATCTTAGACAGTAGTTAGGTAGTATACGCGGAATGCTATTTAAAATGTAAATCGCATATTAGAGTATTTTCTTAGGTAGAATGCGGAATTAATACTGTACGTTATCGCAGTGTTGTCGATTATTGATTGAGCCGGTTACAGAACGGATGAGTATCGTACTCCGGGTCAATAGCAGCAGGTTCAAATCCAGTGAGCGCCACGTCACTGATATGCCTTAGAGACAGAAAACTGGCTTTAAATTTAGATTTAGCTTCGTATTATCTTAAAGTTTACGCCTATTATTAGAGAAATTGTTCAGGCCAGTCACCCGCGTTGTGTAACGGTTATATAAGAATGTACCAACCGTAATCTGCACGTGCAGTAACAGGCGGCAAAGAACTAAGATCCAAACCAACGCCAGAAAGGGCATTCGGTTGATGTGCTCCTAGGCTCCATAAATTGCTAGTAAATGTTCTAAGTCCAACGACCCTAGTTAAACTGAGATTCCAGGAAGAAGAAGAAGAAGAAGAAAAAGAAGAAGACGACGGTAATGATGATGATGTTCTGTCCAGTGATTATAATTTCTCAGATCGACTGATTGATCAACTGGGTCCGAGTGATAAAGTGAGATACGAAGCCAATCGCGTTGACAAAGCATTCTTCTCTTTCATCCTCAGTAATTTATTCATCACAGATCGATGCAATTTTTCTACCGTGATTTATTATATTGGTCAGCGTAAATAGTACCGTTTATTTTCTCTTGTCTTATTTCACAACCAACAATGCTCGTTTCCTCGTGTTGTGCTCGGGTGTGGTTGGACCACTGCATAATAGGGCAACCGTAAACAATCTGCTGCGTGTACGTAAGAGGCGACTAAGGCAGGAGCTGAAGATGTCAAGAGGGGACCTAACTCATCATAAAATATTTTAAAGGTGGTCCTGTTGGGCCCCTATTAATTTTAATTTTGACAGTGATTTAAGCCTTACTGTGTGAGATGGATTAATTGATACTTCAAGTATGCGTTATATATATGTTGTGTTTATTTCAGCATCAACACCAAATCACTGACAAACGCAAGTATAGTATCCTAACAATGTAATACACGGAATAGGGGGAAAAATCAATGAAATCATAGTAAAATATACGAAGGTAAATTATTTCCGCTGCACAGTAACTGTTAGTCGAAGCTGAAGAAGGCATAGGGGCCCACCTCGTCGTAAGCAGAATCCCCCAAGAAAATTATATATATATATAATAACAATAATAAATATTGCTAGATGATTTAAAGTTCTACTCATATGTGGACAAGAAGAGATAGCGGACGACAGAAGAGTGGAGGCGTTACATACCATGGACCTGCCAGTAAGCATTTTAATGAGAGAGAGAGAAATTATTTCAGCATAAAGATCCTCACTCTCACAACTACTATTATCAATTTCATGATCAATAATCCTATTTAGAATGTTCTCAGATGTCTTTTGAGCAGTAATTCGTTTATTTTATTCATCTAAACTCATCTTAATGCATTAATTAATTCATTGATTAATTCTTTCATTCATTCTTGAATTCGTACATACATTCATACCGTAGCATTAAGCTTGTATATTTGTGTGCATCTATATCATGTTTGGAGCATTTTCACTCTCTCATTAGTACCACTTTATTCATTGAGTGTACTGATTCATTCATTCAATCGTCCATTCGTTCAAAGATGTTTTTCAGCAATGGCGGAGCTTGTGCGAAGAACCTGCGCAGAACGTTGCATCACAATATTTCAGCGATGAACTAGATTGCAATAGAGTGTTTTGCAATAGAGAACTGCAACAGACCCGTTGATTACAGCGAATTCGGGCTTCCAGAGAAGTTTAGCGTCGATTACTATCTCTGTGATACCATTGTGATCTGAGGGTTTCCAAGTCAACCTCTCATCAGTCCACTCCTGAGCAGAAATCATAAAATATATCTTAACATGACAGGCGTTATAATATGACATGGCTAATTAAGTAAATTTTCAATAGTAAATCCAAGTAGAATCATCTGATATCTGAATTGACCAGATTAATCAAAATTACTCTTATAAATGATAGTTTAAATTATTAATGGCGCTGGTTGACCAGAGATATTGCCCACACGTAGTGGAAAACCGGCACTCCAATCATCTCTTTCCATTTTTATCCAAGTAGCAGACTTATGAGTCTTATATTGAACAACCAGTGGTATTATATTCACATAGCGCTATATCAGTACAGAGTCGTACTTTAATTTAGACATTAGCCTACTCTAGACTTACTTTACTTTAATTTACTTTACTTAAGACTTTTGCATGAACATATTGGCAATGAGGCGGGGGTTAAAACACGCAGTATAGTGAAATTATCAACTACGTTGATATCTATCACTTTTAATACCACACGTTAAATCCGTTAGGTAATTTAGTCCATTTTCAATTTTACCAGTCCAGTGAATGTCCGATATTTTACTCTCAGATCAGCGCGGCTGAGATTCGAACCCACGAGAGTTTATTTCACCGCAGGATCTGTCTTTTTAAACTTCATGACGTTACTCCTACGCTTTTTAGACATTCAAATGCCAAAGGCTCGCTTAGTGTCCGACCCGTACGAAAAGTGATGGTTTTATCTAAAGTTTCTGGCATAAACTATAACAGCGCAATGCCCCATTCGGCAATTAACCGCCTCTCAATCATTCAGTGTATCACTCTGCCAATCAAGCTCTCCATCATTTATAATTCAATACATCTGCAACGGTTATGATACCACAGGAGACCCAAATGATTTGACGTCATGCTATCGTCAGCTTAGAGAAATCTACAGCGAATGTATATAACCAAAATGATTTCTTGTAGACTCATAGCAATAAATAGTTGACATATTAGATTTTGGAATGATAACTTTTATCCTACGTTATACTACAGTAATTAGAAGATTAAGAGAGTTAAACTTTAGAACTTTAACGTCAGTTTTCTTTAAAAAAATCACTGATGGGGCGAGAATTGATCAGGACCTGCTAATCAGCCATTGGACAATTGATCACCAGGCCCCAGTCCAATAATTGGTTGGCTTATTATGAAGTATATATTGAATATTTCATTTATCATATGCATATCACAATTGGCATACACAACAAGCAATTAGAGCGTATGAACGTAAATAAAGACCCACAAGTGACACTTACAAATTCCGAAATTGTTCCAAACTAAACGCTTCCAAATTAATTGGTAAATGAATATTACTTGAACTGTAAAAGCTGGTAAAGCTAAGGTTAACGTCAGTTTCCTCACTCGAAAGCAATGTCAGTGACGGGCGAGCCCAGGATTTCAACCCGCACATACTGATCCGAGGTCGAGTGTCTTACCGACTTCGGTGTATATATATATATATATATAAATAAATAAATAAATATATATATACATATATATATATATATACATGTATGTATATATATATACATGTATATATGTACATGTATACATATATATATATATATATATATATATATATATATATATATATATATATATATATATATATATAATATATATATATATATATATATATATATATATATAGTTAAACCATCATATGGTATGGACCATGGTATTATATAGATGTGAAACATGGACCTAATGGAAGGAAGACATTAGGAAACTGGAAATGTATCCATGTAGAAGAATGAAGAAGACTTGCTGGATTCAAAAAGTTACAAAATGAAGTTCTGGAGAGAGTTGGAAAAAATAGGCAGTTGATAACTGCTGTAGAAATTAGGAAGAAGAACTTGAAAGGAGTGGTGTGAGTTTACTAAAATTGATCATAGAAGGCGGAATGGAAGGAAATAGTGGCGGAGGCAGACTTAGATTAGGAATGTTAGATTATTTAAAGTTCCATTCTTATGTGGACATAACCACATGTGGACATGAGGAAAACAATTATTAGCTTTCTAGCATACTCCATTTAAATGTATCAATATTATTGTAATTTATAATATATAAATAAAAATGTACACAGTATACTGTATATAGATACATCGACATTGTCATCATCTTCCCATGCAACCCAGCTTAACTAGGGTCGAGATTAGAACATTGTCTAGCACTTAGCTCCATTGGAAATAGCCAATGTTATTTCGGAAAGCAATGTGCAATAAAATGATGTGCAATATTTTCGACTGTCTCCACCTTTTGCAATTTATCACTTAGAGTTCATATTTTATTACCTCAATCAGATACAATACATTTTGATCAGAATCATTCAGTCCAGATTATCGGTGCATAATTCTCTCGTAAATCATAGGAGATACAGTAGACCCATCTACAGCATCGAAGCAGGATTAAAATATAACATTTTGATTCGCCGACTGCAATGCAGCGAAATACTATAAAATTATCGAAGTTTAAATGTCTCATTCAAGAAAGCAGCGTTCAGGGAAGTCTCAAACAGAACAAATACGTGCAAGCAGCTTGCAGGATAGACGCTGACAAGATAGAGGTATCAGAACATCGGAAGCTATATATTGTACTGTAGCTACATGAACCGAAGAGAAAGTAAGCTCCTAAATAGTGTAAACTCTTAGCTATGGTAGAACAGCGCTATTAAGACGGAAATAAATGATTTTTTTGCTGAGAAACGTTGAAAAACTAATAAAAAATCTAAGACGAAGAGACAAAATATTCCGAAGTTTATGAGCAGTAAAACTGAATTCTCGTCATTTAATTGAAGCAGGAACATTATAGAGAGAAAGCAGGTTTGAGCCACTGGAGCGGAGAGATTGGAAATGTTGACAGGATGAGATAGGATCAGGAAGAAATCCTGAGTTCAGTTGTAGGCGGGATTGATAGTCCTTAGTCCTGACTCTGACATCTAGGACTGAGGAAGCAGACGTTAAACGAAATCGAGAGTAGATTGAATAGAGCCTAGCAACCATTTTAATTTTCTTTGTGGCTAGCTTTTTCAACAATAGAAATAATTACAATGTTACTGACATCAATTAAAACATCGAGCACTATTTAACCTCAAACAACCCGACGAGAAAAAAACAAAGGGTCCAAGAACGGTGGAAAGTATGAATTTAAAAAAACCAGTCTAAAGATAAGAAAGTTTAGATTCTTAAAGTTATTTAAATAAAAATGAATTAGTTATTTATGTGTGCATGTAGGATAATAAATAAATAAATAAATATATATATATAAATATATATATATATATATATATATATATATATATATATATATATATATTATCCTACATGCACACATATTACCAACTTCGCCACTGGCTCCAGCCAGTGGCGAAGTCGTTAAGACACTCGACCGCGGATCAGTAGGTTTGGGTTCAAATCCTGTGCTGTCCGTCACTGACATCGCTTTCGAGTGAGGAAACTGACGTTAACCTTAGCTTTACTTTGTATATATATATATATATATTTATATAGGCTTATATATTTATATTAAAACAAAGAATCAAAAAAAGGATAAACAAAAGTACATATCAAGTATATAGTAATTGGCATTTTGCCACACGGAATGCAGATGATACGCATAAAATTTATGCGCCCGTTGATTTTCGGCATAAAGTCAGATGAATGATATATCATCATTTTAAGTTATTTAGTGTTATCATTGGATAACGGCGCCGTACTCATTCCACTAATGGAGTGAATTAGAAAACAATCGTCCGTACATTTTGATAGTTGAAATGTTACTCAACTGTTGCGTAGTAACCGATCAATGAATCTATAAATTAGAGCAGTTATAAATGACTAAAATTACGTTTATAGCTGCTTCAGTATATCAGTATACTATATATTTTGTTCGATAATTGAGCTTTGATTGATTATTTTATCGATTTATGTTAAGTTTCGATCAATTGGTTGATAAAGTAGTCCTACCGATCTATGCAAAATGTAACAATAACGCAGAAAATAAATAACTTTTAAAGCAAAAATAATAATCATACAAAATAAGTAAAAATTAGGCCTAACCTCTCTTTACTACAAATAAGCTTAGCTTAAGCATTAATGAATTGTGATCATTTATATAAAAAATAGCTTAACTAATTGAGAAAAAGGACGTCCTAGGAAAAAATTACGATTTTTAAAATATTTTGATCATATTGCTAATCATATAATGATTATTATATGATTATTAAATTATTGCATAGAATTAGTAAAATTAATAGCAAGAATGAAACTACAAGCCATTTCAGACTGTACTGCACTTATGAAATTATTAATTGTTTACTTTGGCAATGAATCTACTGAATTTACTGCAGTAGACCCCTATATAGTAAATTTACTGCATTAGTTTCATGATTGAAATTGGATTCACAGAAACAGTATAAATAATTGAAAATTAGCCATAACTTCAGCACTTGATCTTATTGTTCCATCATCACATCTAAGTTATTACTAATGGTCACAGCTGAGTAAATGTAAAACTTATTTTACGTCGATATCTGCACCATACGGATCCTGTCATATGTCCAAGTGTAACCAACAGGCTACAGTTTGTTTGGCAAGCTTGCCATCAATATGGTCATTCTAACGGAACCGACAAACTGCTGCATTAAAACCTGCGTGACAGAACTTATACTGTACAATAAACGTTCTTAACGGTTAAAACATGTAAATTAAACATGCATTATAGTGAAATGATCAACTGTGTTAATATATATATATATATATCACTTCTAATGCCACATTTTTAAACCGTTTGGCAATTTAGACCATTTTCCGTGTAACCAGTCCAGTGAATGTCCGAAATTTTACTCTTAGATCAGCCCGACTGGGATTCGAACCCACGATGGTTCAATTCACCTTAGGATCTGTCATTTCAAACTTCATCACGTTACCCCTACGCTATTCAGACATTCGAGTAGTGTCAATACTGTATAGTGCGAAAAGTTGCTGTCATGAATTACGATTTCACTGTAAAATATGTTTAATATTTTACGACTATTTATCGAGATCGAATGATGATGTCACAAAATTCAACCATTGAATCACACCAATATGTATGTACCATTTAAGCGTATGCACAGCAAGTCGTATGTATACCCGTGCTATACGTGTTGTGTCCGGATTGAAGAATTGACCAACCGTAGACTGTACGTATCGTAAAAGGCGACAATGCTTTAATATCTAAACCATTGTCAAAATGAGCATTCGGTTGGTGAGCCTCCAGGCTTAAGAAATTGCTACAAATTTTCTAATGAAGGGAAAATTGCCTCAAGCCTTAGAAAGAGTGAAACAGGTCCATTCGTATCTAGACCCTAGCAAAACACTATTCAAAAGAAGATGATAAAGATGATATGAAGACATATGTACAGTATGTCAACATAAAAGTTTCAACCAGTTTCATCTCTCAACAGCATATTTCGAGAGATAAAATGTGACAAACTAGCCTTTCGAATGTTACTATATTCTGATCTACATACTAACCAATCTAACCTAACCAATCCTGATAAATTACCAAAATTTTGCGCAACATATTTCACGACACTTCTTCTGCGAGATCTACGTAACAGAGATCCCGTGTGATCCGGTGTGGGTTGATGGATTCGGATGCGGTAGAACGGAAGAGGCGGATTGCTGTTATCTATAACGCTCTCGCTTAAGTCCGATCATATTCCTGTCTGTGAATCATATCAATTTTCATCGGCGGTCAATAATCGACATACACGCAAAACTCTAGCTCCGCCTCGTCCAGAGTTCATTTTAAATCCTCAGTCCGGCGCCACGTTCTCATATAGTTTATCCCTCCATGGATCCTGCATGGCTCCACGGGTGAACAAGTGGGCAGTGACAGACTTCTGGTAACCTTGCAGATATTAAGGGCTTATTAATTTGATCTAATAAGAACCATGCGCAAGCTCAAAGCACATAATTTTAAATCTTGAACACACAATTTAATATCATAAGCATACAATTTCACATCTTAAACTCATTTTTCACGTCTTAGACTAACCAATTCGCATCTTAAACACGGTAATTCACATCTCATATTCATCATTTCACATCTCCTGATAACAAAATATTTATCAATTAATCATTCAATAAGAATTTAAAGTCTGGTTCCTCGCCAAAAGGCAATGCAGGGACGTCTCTTGCAGACTCTACACAAACATGGGCCTGAGCACAACACGATGACGGTAGAGTATACAAGGACCACAAGAGAGAGCGAGATCGAAACAGAGCAAGTCTAAAATCCAAGGCAAGCGTGTCAAAATTTAGACCTATGGCTGAAAGAGATGGCTTGCCCAGGAAAATAGTAATACAGTTACAGTACAAGATCGAAGATCTTGTGGCAGAGAGTTCTACAGTATATTGTCGAAACAGAAAACATGAAGGATCGTCTGCCTATAGTAGATTTAATGTTTGGTACAGTTAGAGAATTTTTACTAGAGGAGCGAAGACTACGAGAGGGTTGATAAATTGATAAAAGATCAGATAGATAGGACGGTTTACCATAATTTAAACCTTTGAAAATCAAGCAAGCTATCTTGAATTTTATTCAGTCAGAGACTGGAAGCCAGTGCAGTTCCTTAAAAAGAGAACAAGTGTAGGATTTAAATATTTTTACATTGCAGACGGCTCGAGAAAAAGAATTTTGTACATGTTGGAGACGAATTAGAAAGGTTTTCGGGAGATCGTTCAGCAGGGAGTTACAGTAATTAAGATAAAAATGGACAAGGGCATTTGCTATAGCAGTGGTAGAATTGATATCTAGGGATATATGAATTTGACGTAATTGTCGAATAAGGAAAAGAGAAGAACGGCAGACTGACGAAATATGTGCTTTAAGGTTTATAACAATACCCTAAACTACATGTATCTTAATAAACAGAGATTCTAAGACTAGGCTCCCACTCCTCTCACAGTGAGAGCTCTTACTACTATTGCACTTATTACACTTTTAAATAATATATATTCTGATTTATCATAGTAGTGAATACGAACATTTAGAAGTTAAATATTGTACAACAAATCGCATTAAAAAGAAAGTTTTCAACTTTAGGCATTTTGGTTCCATAACTGAAAATTAAACTGAGACTTAAGAGAGAACGATAGAAGAATAAGGATATATCAAAACATTCTTCATTTAATTGATGCACATAATTAAGACACTAAAATGGGTTTTTATAGGATTTTAGGATATCAATTAAGAAAATTCCAAGTAATTATGTCAGGAGCGTTCATATAACATACAGTATATAATGTAAATTACTACCTACTAATTCAGTCATGCATTATTCGCAAATATATTTGTTAACTGATTCTAGGGAACAAAATTGATTCCAATATCAGAACTGGATTAATTATCTACAAGCATGCCAACTCATTTTAGTCAGTCTTCATACAAAGCAATATGTTAAAATCTGCCGCCCTAAGTGGAAACAGAAGAGCTAGATGAAAGATTAAGAGGCATTGGGTTTCAGGCAGTGGAATACAAAGTTGAACAGTATAGTTTTTCTATTGAAGTGGGAATTTTTTAGATTTTTAGGAAAAAATGTTCTACGTGGCATAACAAGATTTGCTACATCCTAATTGTACGGAATGTTTCTGTAAGTTACGATGTACAGTTACGATGTATGTTCATTCCATGAAAACTATAAGTACAATAAGATCAAATTGTTTCATAAATATTCTGGATTTCTGAAGAGATTCTATGTTTCTTTCAAAATAACTTTTTGTTCGCATCCCATCTAATGTATTCAGAATTTGTTAAATACTTATCAACTTAATAATTAATTTGCTGTTAGTAAAGTTTACCGATTTAAAGTCACGGTTCCTTAAATAATAAACATTATAGATGGCAGCGACACACTTTATTGGATCGAAGATATCATCTTACATTAAAATTGCAAATTTCTAAACTAACATAACGATCATGAAATGACATTTATTCGGATACATGTAGGCCCGTCTGCAAGTTGGTATTCTAAAAGCGTAATATAAAATGGTAAAATATTCATATATCCTTCGAATATTTCAATTTCAGAGAAAAAAATGAAAAAAATGAGGAAACTCGTCTACAGTTTTTGCTAAGTTCTTGTCGAAATAATTAGAACGAATTTAAATAGTTTCTCTATATTACCGTTAACTAGTAACATTCCACAATAGTAGTAATCGATTTGACATTTAAATGTAGGTATAAAGGTGCGTTCATTGTAATGTCAATTGTAAACTTTTGAGCTTTACATAACAGAAGCAATCAAAGTTACATGTATTTTCTCACTCGAGCATCTCAGCTGTCAGACCATTCAGTATCAGCAAGTAGGTCAAGAGGGTGAAAGATTGGCTTATAAAGCGGCTACTATACTGCTGTTCCAGGCTTCGACAAAACTGCAATTATCACCTAGCCTATATGCTATCGCTCTATCCCTCACTCTTTTACTCTTTGACTTTCTTACAAAAACATACCTCTCTTTCTTCATATCTCTCCCGTCCTCTTTCCCTCCCTCTCTATCTCCCTCCTTACCTCCATCTTTCTGGTATTATGGCAAACGCATGTACAACACAAAACCCAAAGCACTTAAAGCTTTCTAAAGTTAAGTGGATAGCCTTGGATAGCACTACTTAAGCTCTACTCTGAGTTATATAATATTTTTGATGGAAATGTTCGCCATGATGTCGGCTTTGCTTTATTTCGTCTAATTTGTAACAAACATCAACTCTGGCCAAACTCCAGTAGACCGTCGTAGTGCGTCTGAAGACATTTCGACAGACGAATTTCAAAACATACTTTAGAGAGATGGTAATCGATACTAATGGTTGCCAAAGTCGTGGCGGCCATCATCAACTCCAATCACCACTCATTCCAACTCGTCTAGGATGGATAGGGATGTATCCGTGCTAGACTTCCGCCTTTTAAACTCCGTCCCGTGGGACGTAATGATTATCTCGTTTCGGTAATGTTTCGTGGCAGTTCCTGTTTGCTTCAAGGTATGATAAGTAGATCATGTTTGTCTTCTGGCTTAAACTGTTTCGGTACACATTAGATTCATTTGATAGAAGCTATGACCATCATTCGCTTTCACTTATACTGTCTACCCCTGTGTGTAACATGTTATCACAGATATCTTTAAAGAATCTCTGAGTTTTGTATATGTCGTTATCTATCATTTCGCTCGAGCGGCTATATATCTTAATAGTTATTGAGATGAAAGGAGGAAATAACGAAAACAGTAAAAGCAGAATTACTTAGACGCATAGTTAAACACACTTATAAAATCATACAAGCAATCTCAAATCATGACTTGGCTCTTAATACGGACTATTGGTAACAATGTGAACTTTAGGATCTGATACTTGACAGAACAATTGAGCGAGAGAGCTCACAATCAGGACCACTACAGAGCAATCAACAAGTCTATCCAGTTCTGGACATTATTCTATCAGCACTGCTTTATATAAATAAATAAATATATATACATACATATATATATATATATATATATATATATATATATATATATATACATGTATATATCTGTATATGTACATGTATATATACATAATAGGATAATAATAATAATAACAACAATTAGAGTGCTATAGTCATTAATGACAACATAGAGCACTATTGAGACAAAATTAAGCCGGCGAGCAAAAAGAAGACCCAAAAACGGTGCAAATTCCAGAAAATCAGTCCAAAGTAAATGGAACTAAAGAAAATGAGGTTCGGCCCAGGTCGCAACTCATGGACACTGGATGGAAAAGAGAGATGTAAAAGGAATTTATACAATATAAATATATGAATATATAATATAATATGAATATATAATATAATATGAATATATAATATACAATAGTGCATAATGGGCCCAAGAACGAGGATAATAAAGAACTTTTCTAATTTTTTCGGAATGAGCAATATTTAAAACTTATAAAGTTGGCCTAACTCTTTAAAATGTAAAAGTAGCCTACATGTAAATATGCATGATATTAATGAATAATTAAGTGAACGGGAATACAAAAATTCTAGTTTAAAAAGATCGTACTAGTCGATCGTGAAACCTGAAATAGCTTCTCAAGCAATATGTCTTAAATTAAACCTCAAATGATAAAGATAAAACAAATATATTTACAAATATTTATGTTTTGATACTATTCTTTGTCTCTCTCATTAGTATTCTGCCAAATGGCAGGTTCGAGGTTGACATTCCTACTCTTATTCTATTTTAACGCTCCTTAAGGAGCACACCATCAACTGACAAGTTAATCCCGTCAAAAAGGTATTAAATCTCCTTAACCACACCTTTATGTAGCCTTTATCTTGGCAAAAATATTACCTCAGATATGATTTCCCTTTGCTTTCCTCAGTTTTGGCTAAGTATTCTTAAATACTAAGTGCTCTTATTGATTGATATATTCTTCCGCAGCACGTATACTGAAAACAGCTGATCGTATAAAAATTTTCTAAATTGTTACCCATCTTTCTGATTTAGAGGCGTCAGAGGCACAGTTTTGTGATGGTTATATCCATAGAACTTAAACTAAAAATATGCAACTAGCTATTACAGGACTTGTTTCCTTACCTCACGTATATGGCTTCGGTTGACCGATTTGTAACATTTAAATATTTATCTCAATTACTATTCAGGTACTGCATAGCAAGAAAACTCAGGGACAACCAAACTTGCTTATTCTCTTCAGAAACTCATTTGCATCTTGAGTAATTTCACTTCCAATTACCCCAAAAGTGTACAGGACCGAGATAAATTGTCGAGAACAAAGTAAGCCCAGAATAAATCCTACCTAAAGGTTTTTCCCTCTAGTCGATTTCTACTATTATATGGACGAAACTATTTTATATATATATATTTTTTAAGACCATAAATTGCAAAGTTGATATATATATATATATATATATATATATCAATTAAACGATTTGCATAGTTAAAAGGAAATTTGTTTAAAACTCAACTAAATTTTAATAAAGACATAAGAATAAATATTAGTTTATTGTCAGTGTTCTATATAGAAAAACTGCTAGCCACAAGGCAAGCCTCTGGTTAGAACCTCGCACCTAGTCATTTCAAGTTCGACAATACAAATTCTAAAAGGAAGGTCGGTGTTAACTCCGGTTTTGTTTCTCGAATGGACATCTGCGACAAGCAAACGTAAACTTGAACCCTACACATAGAAAATCATCATCATCATCACCATCTTCCCTTGAATTCCAGTTTAATTCACTAGGGTATGTTTTTAAAAATGCGCAGCAATTTCTGGAGTCTTGGCTACCACTAGCCGAATGCTCTTTCTGCCGCTGTCTTGAATCTCAGTCCTTTGTCGCCTTTTACAGCTCGTGCAGTCCATGGTTGGTTTATCTTTCCGCAGCAATGACATAACACGGCTAAATAACACTGGTTAACCCCACACATACTGATACGCACTTAAAAACCTCATCGACAAAGAACAATTTGTTACCAATGTCGATTAGTTGATCTAAGTTTATTTAGCTTATGTCAGTCAGTCACGAGAAGATAGCCAGCTGTAGAAACTTCTGCACTTATCAATCTGTCAATCAATACAACCGGAAGATTTCCTCGCTACGTTAAGAGTTTCTGACAGTCATTCGTCATTCCTTCTGGAGGAATTATCGTCTAACAAAGTGATTCCGTAAATATTTACGAGACTGAGAAAATGCAGATCATTTCGATGTTCAAACAAGTGTTCATTTTTAGGTAATAATATAACTTGCAGCAAAAAGCGAACATCATATGTTTATCATATGACGTGTTTTGTGCGGAAAACTGAAGAATGGACCAACTGTTGGATACATGTGTCTTAAGAGGCAATAAAGCATAACGGAGGAAACAGAAAACCACTCTAGAATTCTAACTTTTCCCAAATTAAACGCTACTTAAGGTATGAAGCTATATGATGTTAAACATAAAAATTGAAGTTATATGGAGTATTGAAATGGGTTAAATTAAAATTTTATTTTTTTCACCAAAAGGTACTGGCGGCCAGGCTTTGGTGCGAACTCTTAATCTCTTGCTTTTCTGGCATTTGCGTAAATAATCGACACAATTTATTGGATGTCTGTAATAATGAACAAGACACAAGATGAAATTTTCAGCAAACACTTACAACCAGAAAAAATATTACAGAGCTGATCTGAGTTTAACATAGTCACTTATAGCCATATTTGAAGTCAACTATGTTAGGGCACGAATGCGACGGGCATCACTGAGTACAACTTTTGTGGATATGTTTAACAAAACATAACATATGTAGTGTCTGATATGCTACGCTATCGCGATCTAATCTATTTGTTTATCTATTATTATTATTAGCAATCTATTTATCTCTGAACAAAATCATAGTATCCTCTTAAATGTTACATCTATAAGGTTATATGATAAAGTGACAAGGAATACATGAAATGTACAAAGAAAATAAATCACTAAAATGTTTTTATTATTCACTATGGGACATTTCGATTATTAATCGGACATGTACATGTGTGTCGTATGTTCAGAAGTGGAGCTTCTAAAAGAAAAAAATGGATTTAAAAATTAAAATTCTGGAATAAAGCGGCATTTCCGTTCTCTCTATCCGGTCAATATAGTATCCATGGTTGAGATGACCAAGGATGCTGTGTGCTCCCGTCCAGTGGTAGGTCTCCACACAAGAGTAATAATGCTACGTGTTTGAACAAGCAAGTGATGCTCTTGTTTGTCTCATATGCATTTGTTTGCCTGGTGGATAATCGAGCGATAAGCTTGATCAGATGTAGAGTGCCTAGGGTTAATTAATTCCAGAAAAAGGTTCCTTTAAGGTTTTGTATCCTGATATATAGTGATGATTCAAGAAATTATACAGTCGTAATAATTGTTGTCTTGTACAAAACAAAAATCAGAATGAATTTCTGTAATTTTCGGAAAAATATTATGTTATCGTGTGTCACTATTCGCAACATATCGCTCTCATTCCATGATTTTGTAACGTGTAATTACACAAATAGTATGCTACTCCGGTGTCGCAATCACTGGCCAGAAAATTAAGTATATTAAAATGTCTTATATCATACGAATCGAGTAGGCCTAATATCAATCTCTATACCAAATTCGTAACCTATAGTCGGGTTCTTTTTTACGTATCTTATCAAGTAATTGCCCTTAGTTTACGCTTAATCAGCCTGAGAATAAAACCGAGGGTCTGCAGTACAATTGAGGATTCATTGACAAATTATAAAACTTTACTGAAAGACGCATCAATCAAACAAAAGATATAATACAACATACTATATGTGTATATATATATATATATAATACATATATATATATATATATATATATATATATATATATATATTACATGTATACTGTTTAGGCTTATATATATATATATATACGTATATATATATATATATATATATACGTATATATATATATATATATACGTATATATATATATATATATATATATATATAGCATTAATAGAAGACCATTAATAGAAGGTAGAAAAAGAATGAACATCGAGGAAATGGCAAAGAATAAAGCTTTGTGGAGGAACATCATATAGGAATCTTTAGCTGTAATCAGACCCAGGATTATCATGTGACATAACATGAGTTAGAACGGGAATTGTGAGCTAAAATACTTTCAATGTCACTTTAATATTTTAGTATCCCACTTGCATTATAAACGGCCCCTAGTAAATCATATGTGAGCACCTAGCAACTGGGAAACGCACTTCTGTGTGTTTTCTCCACTTTAACCACTGTATACATGTGTATATATATATATATATACATATAATTATATATATATACATATATATATATATAATTATATATATAATTATACAGTATATATATATATATATATATATATGTAATATAATCAAATTATTATATCGTATATAATCTTACCAATATCAGCAACCCCGTTGTTGTAAATACTTGACTTCTAATATCCTGAAAAAAATTAATAGACATTGTAAAAAAGTAAGTGTAATGGTTCCACAGATTTAAAATTACGTGTTAATTAAAACTGATGTTAAAGCAAATTCAACTGTCCTTATTTACTATTTTACTATTATGCCTATGGAACTTTTTATTAAAGATATACATGTATTTAAAAGTTAGGTCAATTTCTGGAACTCTTAATTAAAGATATATTTAAAAGATAGGTCATTTTCTACCTATGGAACTCTTCCTATTAAAGCTGATGTGAGTAAAACTTGCGAAGAATGAATAGAATAGTATAATAGGCTTGAAGCCTTCCTAAGATGCTACAAAAAGGCAGATTTCTGCAAGGATTAGACCAGTTTTGAAGATCTGGGTGATCAGCATCTAAATCATAAATCTGAATGAAGAGCTATCCATTCGACCATCCAACCGGGAAAATGAAGACAAGAATCGAGAAGCAGAATCAAATTCCAGACCAACCGTCTCTAAGCCTATCACTTTTCGTGCGTACTTATGTAGAATTTAAGCTCAACTTAAAATTAACTTAAAAGTTAAAACAAAACTTAGGATTTTACTCAAAATGAACACAGAATTTTCGATTTCACACGAAAAATTATCCTCAATCATAGCTATGCGCTGAGTTTGTCGGTAGTCATCCAGGCGTCCTTGCTACGCCGAGAGCTGGAGCTTGGAAATGATTTTCACGTCACTAATCGAGTTATGCCATTGTTAGGGACTAAATCCTGTTTGTTCTGACTGCAAATGCACTTGTATAACTTCCCGCACTTGCGAAGCTTTCAACCGATAAGATTTTAGAGCACTTGAGAATGTTACTATATCGTTCAAGGAAAAAACGTATATTTTAAAGTTACTTTACATATCTGAGCCATATAAATAGCAGACTTATATAATTTATGAAACAGTCTTCAGCCAGTGGCGATGTAGGTAAGATATCCGACCGAAGATCAGTAAGTGCGGGTTCAAATCATGTCCTCGTCCGTCTGGGGTACAAGCGATATCCGATATCCCATAAGACATCCAACCTTAGATCAGTAAGTGTGAGTTCAATTCCTCACCCGTCATGGACACAAGCGAGATTGTTGAAAAATACAACTATACTATACAGTTGGTATACTTGTAGGCAAGTTGTTCGAAAGCGGACCAGTAGGCGGACTAATATTCTGTTCAAACCCAGTGCTCTACCCGCCACTGACATAGACCAACTATAGTGCAGGAAGACGGCGTTAAACTTGTCTTTAGCGTTAGCATATTTTTATACCAGTACTTACCAAGTCTTTAATGTGCAGAAGAGAGAACTGTATGGACACAGCTACGGTTTTGTTAGAGTTGAGCACAGGCCTGGCGTACTGGTTATACCGTCCAAACAAATTCCCCATCAGTAGCTCCTCATCAGTCAAGCGTTTCCCTGACGCCAGGATAACATCACTAGGCTTGGGGAATTCCGTGGTAAGCTTTGTAGGGACCGGAGCCTGATTTATAGTGTTTTCCTTGATCTTAGGCTTTCTGGGCTTGGTTGTGACATTGTCTGCTGATTTACAAACAGATTTTAAATTGAGCTATATTAAGTAAAAGATGTAGTTGAACGGTGACAATAGTGAACGACTCGTTAAAAGATGACTAGAATATGTACAAGTATTGCTTGTAATGGAACTAAGACATTTGTAATTAATAAAGATAAAAGTGAAAGATACAATGTAGTATCTGACTTTTATTCTCTAACAATTCAGCTGCTAATCCGTAAGACTGAATTGTTACTGTTAAACGAATGGCTCGTATTCGCAAATACGTGTGGCTTTTATTGCGGGTACAGTGGATTAAAATATTACTATCATGCGTGAAAAAACTTCATAAGTCGCATGATATACACTGTTAGTGGCGCTACTGAACTATGGCTAATTTAAACTATGTTTACTACTCATCTCCACTACTCATTTGCATTACTTTGACATTACGTTCACGTATGTATTGTAATCATGTTCGTGTGTTCTATTTCATATGTTCGTATATGTCTATCTGCGGTTTTATATGTCGTGAGATTGTTCTGAAATAAATGAATACATTATTATTATTATAATTGCGCACTGCGCTGCGTAGTAAATTTGTTTTTGCTTTTTCTACGTTGGACTCAGAAGTAAACAATCTATCAGTCCAAATATTTACTCAATTTGTCAGCTTTTCCACCGAGTGCAACTCAAATATGATTAGTAAACGGATTCCATGTTATAGCAGAGTTAACTGTGCTAAACGCTACAATTTGAGGCCGCAGGTGGAAACTTCATTCAAATCTTAACAGTATCTGTCAGTTTGGATCAATGAGAATAAACTGAACGGAGTGTTGAAGAATTCTTCAACCTGGGGTGTCGTAAAAGGTAAAGCTGGTTAAAAAGCTAAAAAAGCTAAAGGTTAACGTCAATTTCCTCACTCGAACGTGATGTCAGTGACGGGCGAGCCCAGGATTTTAACCCGCATCAACTGATCCGCGGTCGAGTATCTTACCGACTTCGCCACTGGCTCCAGCCAGTGGCGAAGTAATTGCAAGTGGTTGCATAAGTGGTTGCATAATATCAAAATTCAGATAGATATATCGACGATGTCGGTAAGAAATTCGACAGCGGATCAGTATGTACAAGGTTCAAATCCTGGGCTCTTCATCACTGATGTTGCTTTCGATTGAAGAAACTGACGTTAACATTAACTTTACCAGATAGATTTAAACGTACAGGTAGATTAATATTTCGCATAAATGGTGGTGTATGCATTCAAATGGGAAATCTTTGAAATCTTAGACGTATATTTGAAACAATGTCATTAGCTTTACCAGATAGGTAGATATAAACGTACATGTAGATGAATAGTTCGCATAAATGGTGGTGTTGGCATTTAAATGGGAAAGCTTTGAAATCTTAGACGTAAATTTGAAACAATGTCATTGTCTGCAGAATAATAGGCATAATAAATCTTTTCAAGATAACATATATAAAAAGAAGCAGAGATTACAATAGCAAGAGAATAACTATATCAATTTTAAAGCGACCTTGAAAAAATAACTTTCCAAAATTTCCCTGTTTTTCCTAAACCGATAATATTTATTAAATTTCAATTAAGTATCTCTCCCTCTTGGTCTATTTATCGATCTACCAATTGGTAACATATTTTTATCCTCTGGTTAGAATATCATGTATAGTAAATAAAGTGTATCAAATAGAGTCTTCAGTACACGGCCAAGTGGCAGGTTCAAGGTACATATTCATACTCAAAGTGCTTTCTCGCTCCATAAGAGCACTCCTTAGATCAACAAGTTAATCCCTTCACAAAGTCTATGCTTCATTCATACCTTATGTAGTCTATATGTTGGGAAAAGTGTGGCTTCAGAGGTGGTTTCCCATTGCCATCCTCAAATAGAGTATTAATTGAAAAACAGCTTCGGGGTGGGGCCAGAGTTTCTTGCACCCTACTGAAGCGACGCCATCTTGAAGACTCCTGATTCATGACGGTTGCTTGTCTGTAAATCTTTTATTCGGACCCAACGAACTGTTGCGTTAAACGTTTCAGCAAAAAGCGTTTTTGGATGTGATTGGAATGGTTGTCAATCAACCGTCGCTGTGAATAGTCAGTTCTCATTTAAATCTCTCTTTCTCCATCTATCTCTAACTCTGGTGTGCAGCACTTTGGGTTAATTAATTTTTATCTGAGGGTCACAGAATTTAAAATAATTTTCACCTTACTCAATTCTAACGAGAAACTGAAACCAGTGGATGCAGACGAAGTTATTGACTTTTTAAAGTCATACATAGCTCTCTCTCTCTCTCTCTCTAGTGCTCTACCAAGTGGCAGGTCCATGGTACACATCGTTCTACATGAATCTGCTTTCATGCTTCATTAAGAGTACTCCGTAGATCAACAAGTTAATATCTTCACGAAGTCTATGCCTTACACATACCTTATTTAGCCTATGGCATATATATATATATAGAAATATATGGCTTCTGAGGTGATTTCCTGTCGCCTTCCTTAGCTCTTGCTCAGTCACCTCTTACGACACGTGCAGTTAACGGTTATTCTTCAGTAGCCCAGACATAACAATAGGAAAGTCTTTATATATTTGCCTTACTTCGTGAAATACTCAAACTACGTGTTTAAACTAAACAGAACCACTTTGTGTATTATTAGCCTAAAAGCAGTTAATTGGCATGCATCATTTTGCATATCTTGACTGTTCAATACATAGAGACAGTGTTGTTTTCAATCTTAGCTTACAGTTTGAATATTTCGATGAGCACACCTTAATTTCATGATGTTTGAGGGTCGAAAATTAACCGAGATTCATTTAATACGCACATTAATGAATAATTTCCGCTGAATAAAGAATGATATACATTCTCGAGTTGCGTTCGGAAAACTGAAGAATAGACAACCAACTGTTAACTACTTGTATCGTAAGAGGTGACTAAGCAAAAATTGAGGAAACAATGAATATTTATATATGTATTGCCTTCCTTAATTCGTTAATAATAATCATATTAACGAATATCAATATATAAATATATTGATATTCATTAATTAAAAATTCTGATTGATATCAATATAAAAAATTTCTAAAATAACGGTAGCAGTAAAAGTAAATAACACGTAATAGTAACCAATTAAAAGTTTATAAAGATACGGCACGACGATACATAAATTTAAATATATAAAATATCGATTTCAGTAAAAGTATTAAATGACAAATAATACTAAGCAATTATAATTATCAAATGTATAAGACGTTATGCATTTGTTCAAGTCTATACATTTATGTAGATGATTAGCTTACAGCTCAAGTTAAAATTAACAATGTTAACTAATATGTTTACCACAGTGTTGGGCAAAATGGTATTTTCAAGATACAAAGGGACCTTGAAAATACAAGATACTATCCTGTTTCCTCAAGATACATTTAAAATTATCTGTATCTTGTGTCTTCAATATAATTTTAGAAAGTATAATGAGGAACTCAAGATACTTTTTCAAGATACCTTTTAAGGTAGATTTTTGATAATATATCTTGTTAATATAATCACTCTGTTAGTAATTGTAGCACTAAACAACTATTACTTAGAAAATAATTGAGAATACAATGTTGACAATAATGACTAAAGCGATCTGTTATGTTACTGTATAGTACGTTACTTGCAAGAGTCATAATATACACAACGGTACCAACATATACTCTTGAGGATTTTATCCTAAAAGTGCCAAAGTGACTGCATTTAGTTGAATGATTAACTCACGCTAACTGCTGATTACAGGCATACAAGTCATATGTGCATTGATGTACATCATAGAACTGTGATCTGCGATGTACTATACTATAGTGTTTGATTGATCAAATAATTAAATTTGCAAAGTTATGTCACTAGGCAACTGAAATTCGCTCTTTAAACGTTTCTGTCAAGACTTCTATACATACCTTTTTACTGCAACATTTCTTATAGTGCCTATTGTGAATGTTACCATAAAATATGTGTACTGCTTGTTATTCAGAACTGTGCAATCACTTTTGACACCGATGAAAGACTATATTTAGCCTATATTGGCTACTGTGACTTAAAATATCTTTATAAAGTACCTTTAAAAGTATCCTGAAGATACTATCTTATCTTGTATCTTCAAGATAATTTTGGAAAGTATCTGTATCTTGTATCTTCAAGATACTCCTAGAAAGTATCGTTATCTCGTGTCTTCAAGATACTTTTAGTAAGTATCTTTATCTCGTATCTTTAAGATACTTAAAAAAAGTTTCTAGCCCAACACTGGATTACCGTATACTAAGCAATAGCCATGACAGTAGAGCATGTTGGATTTTAAAAGTTACCGAAGCAAACCGAGACGAGGAATATCAGATGTTAATATCAGATTTAGCAGAGCAGATTTTAATGCAAAATTGTTGGATTACTCTGATGAGATCCGCCATGGTTTAAATTGCCCGTTACCCTGCAATATTGCGTAGAAGTGTGCTGCATGCGTTAAGCAGTATAGCTTCTTTACAAGCAATTGATCGATAACAACAACAACAACAAAAACAACAACAACAATAATAACATTAATACTAATAATGAATAGTAATAATAATAACTAATTAATAATAATTAATTACTACTATTAATAATAATAATAGTAATTTATCAAACCTCGGATTTTACACCCTGGGATAAAATAATAATAATTATTATTATCATATTTCTAATACTAATAATAATAATAACCACAAAAATAATAATTATTATTATTATAATTATAAGTATGTACAATTATAATTATAAAATTATATTAATAATACAAATAATAATAATAATAATAATAATAAATAATAATAATAATAATAATAATAGGCCAGCATCAATCTTTTAAATCCTTCTATATTTAGGTTGTCGAACAAATACCCGCAGTCACTACGACTTTATTCCAGAATTCTGGGAACTCCAATATTCGAATCAACAAGAAAGGAAATCAAATGTATTTACAGATGCGGATTTAGCCAATTATCTGCATTCTGTTCTAAAGTTTCCGGATCTGCTGGTCTTAAATATACCTTTGATCTTTGGTTCTGCTTTAAACCTGAACGCTGGCATCGAATGATTGAGCAACTTACTTAGACCACTAGACCATGATAGGCTGATTGATTTGAATTCTTAATGTCTTTCATCCACTAAAATAGCTTATTTTGCTTGCTTTGTCTATTTTACTTATTTGATATATTTTGCTACTTAAAATCTAAATTAAATTTTCTAGAGTTACACTGACTACTAGCTTAACGTTATCAAATGTTTATTTAACATTTAACGTATGCTTTCATTACTACAGGGATTGTGTGAGTCAAAGATGGCTTAGTTTGAAAATTCTAGTCCTACTGGTTACACGGCAAATGTTCTAGTAACTTGATTATTAAAGCGCTACTGAACTAAAGTAAAATGATTAAATTTAATTAAATAGTTAAAAATTTAGATAATGACCTTCTTAGAAATCTTCTCTTTAAATCTAAAGTTAAATACTGTGTCTCAGAAAACAACAAATATTAGAATACTATTGTCATCAATGGCAACATTGAGCACTATCGAACCGAATCCATTTCTACGAGTAAAAAGAGGATTCAAGAAACGGCACAACGTCCAATAAATCAGTCCAAATACCAGAAATATGTTACGGAATATTTTGCATTAAAGGATCGCAGAAAACGTATCAATTCCGTAGTTAAATCCACCAAAGGTAAGCTTAATTTTCAAAAGTCCATTTTGGAATTTTTACTCAGCATTTACTCGTTCAAAAGCTTAAAAATTACCTCTCAAACTACGGCACATCATAAAAGCAAATAAAGCTGATAAAGCTAATGTTAACGTCAGTTTCATCACTCGAAAGCGATATTAGTGACGGGCGAGCCCAGGATTTGAACCCCGTACATACTGATCTTCTGTCGAATGTCTTACCGACATCGTCATTGGCTCCAGCCAATGGATAATGTTGGATAGCATGCTCTAGTGAGGAAGTGTGCTCTAAATCATTATGAAGTTTTATTAACAAATTTATAACATGCTAAACCCAAACCGAAATGTTGATAAAAAGATATCCACGAAGCTGGAAAGTGAGTTATCACTTAACAGAAACGGTTGTGGTCATTGACGACCAGCAGGAAGTCTATTCTTCAATTAAATCCAAAACGTATTGATAACTGGCTTGTTTTTATTTAGGTATTTAAAATGATTTTATCAGGAGTAGCGGCAAAGTAACTACAGCACATAAACTTTTAAAAAAATAAATATTTGTTGAGTCATTCTTAAATCTTCAGATTCCCGATGCGTAAATTTTACCTTTAATTTTTACTTTTGATGAGTTGCCGATTTGACACTTAAACTGGCAAAATAAACATTAAATATTTATGTGTATTTGGTACAGCTTAGCAATAAATAGAAGATTAAAATGCTTTGAGTTCTACCATATGTCTTAACTGAACTAGAGGTCATTTACCCGCTTCTATTTTTGATATCTTTTCTGATTAAATTGAGAAAATACGTTTGGAATCTTCATTCCAAACGTATTTTATAATTTATCACATCATTTCCAAGCTGTTTTCGTAATTCATGTATTATGAATTCATGTATAGGGCCTATAACAATATTATTATATCTGAAATAATTATAATTATAAAACTTTATGATAGATAATTAATAAAATTAATAATTAAGTGCAAATATTATCACACCCACATCGTAGAATTGACTTCAATCGACAGACCAATCAGAAGAAAGTGATATCACTAGAACTTAGATGATGTTTTTGTTATCCTCTGATTTTCTGATAATATTTTAATGATAATATGACATGAACTTGAGCCCAAGTCGAGAAGACTGAGTTTGACCGGTTGCCTCTCATTTTACTGGTATCCACTGTACCAGATATCGGTCATTTTGCAAGTAGACATGGTAACAGTTACCATTCATTTCAAAAGTAACCATGGTAATAGTTACCTATCATTTCAAATGTAACCATGGTAACAGTTACCATTCATTTAAAAAGTAACCATGGTAATAGTTACCTTTCATTTATAAATTGCCATAGTATCAGTTGACAACCGAATGCCTCAGGTGAGTAAAATAAAATTAAAAAATGTGAAAACAGGAAATTAAACGTCATTGCTATCCTAACTGATATTAATACTAATATATTTATTAAAGTTAATATGCCAGTAAAACATATGACGTTCTAGCGCCAATGTTCGAATCACAACGTTTCTGAGACAACTCGATATGTACAAGTTAAAATCGCAAAGACTAATTTAAGCTTATTGAAATGGTATTTTTTTAATAATTTGAAAAAAAATACTTATTGAGAGAGAAATCAGAGTTTCATCTAACAAAACTAACAGTTCAGTACTGGTCATCTTTTGAGAGAATCAAATTGTATCTGAATAAAGAAACATACGAAATAATCTATACAAATCAGCCACAGTTAAATTGCCTTAAGCTGAACCAATATAAGGGTGTTAACTTTAATCAATTTCATTTCTGTTTTACACAACTGCCTTAAGGTTGGTCCCGGTCGATAGGTAATAGAACTCTTCAGTTCAACATTTATCCGCAAGACCTGAAG
The DNA here is from genome assembly GCA_905160935.1 of Enchytraeus crypticus. NCBI lineage: Eukaryota > Metazoa > Annelida > Clitellata > Enchytraeida > Enchytraeidae > Enchytraeus > Enchytraeus crypticus. The sequence continues at coordinate 617,183 of CAJHZI010000629.1, forward strand.
ATTCTAATTTCGGTTATTGAGAGCCCCTAAAATTTCGTTTGATTATCGTTGCAAAATGGAAGAACTTATAAATACGACAGATTTACGATCAGGCCTGGAAATAAACTTCTAATAGAAATACGCCAAATGCATAGCAAGTAGATTATAAACTGCTCCCAATGCAGGAACCCTAACATCTCTACGCAGTTTGAATCAGCAGCCATTATTGTAGCAGCGATAAATGGAGGTCTCCATAACTAGTTCTTCCGTCTCTAGAGTTTTCTGAGATTCAATTGATAATAGTTAATTAATTATTAATAGAATACATTGTACTCGGACATATTTGCACACTTAGTCTAAGCAATAACCAAACATAAATTAACAAAAAACTCTACGTAATTTTAACGTCTGTTGCCCTATAGTAGAGGATGTGATCAGAGACACAAAACAAAAATAAAACAAAACTTGAAAGATTAATAATAATAGGCCTAACATATAATAATATCATCATTTTAACTATTGAATATTATAATAGGCAACTTATGATAATATAATAGTAGCAATAATTACAGCATTTAGAGTGCTACTGTCGTCCATGGCAACATCGAGTACTGTTGAGACATAACCAGACCGATGAACAAAAATAAGATCCAAAACGGCGCAAATACCAAACTCAACTAAGTCAATCCAAACATATATGTAAAGAGTTTTATATACAATATATATATATATATATATATATATATATATACATGTATATATATATATATATATAATTTATATATATATATATATATATATATATATATATATATACATGTATATATATATATATATATATATATATATATATATATATATATATAAAACAACAATATTAGCAAAATTTATTAACGCTGTCAAAATCCGAGGAATACAGAGCTACCAGACAGTAGGTCTACAATATAGTAGAGTAGTAGTTAAAATTTTTATAAATTTGTTTAATAAATAACATTATTTGATATTTTATTAATCTACATGTATATTGCAGTAGTGTTGACGCCAATAGAGTCTTCAGAAAAAATACAGCTGTCGGTCGGTCTATTCTTATGGTTCAAGGCGAAGCACGAAGCTTTTCTTTTACCCACTCATAATTAAATCAAATAAAGCTTTAAAAATAAAGCTAAGGTTGACGTCAGTTTCCTCAGTCGAAAGCGATGTCAGTGACGGGCGACACTGTAAGTGAACTCAAATAAAGTCGATGCTTTACTGAACTGTAATTTATTTATTAATTATTAATTTCTAAAACAATTCTTCACAGAAAAATCTAAATATCACTTATTGCAAGATAATTTTTTAAAATGTATTATAACTTGTTGAATAATTAACTTAATATAATTAACTTGTTGAACATTTAAGGAATTCCTAAATAAATTATTACTTATTAATTACTTAATAATTAGTAAAATAAATATTCACGTAATGAATATAAGTATAATTAGTTACCAAAGAATGATTTTTAAAATGTATTTTATTAATATTAACTTATTATTAAATAACTAATTACTAAATAATTAATTAACAATAAGTATTCATATATAAGTATAAATATAATAAGTATTCTACAAATAAGTAATATATTGATTTCTTAATTAAAATTAAGTCCCTGACATTGCCTTATGGCGAGGAACCGGACGTTAAATGACTATTGATTGATTGATTGAAATACAGCAGGGCAGCAGTCAACGCTAAGGTCAGACTGAACTCTTGTCATTGGCTTCATTAGGCTTGCTATGATAATAATCTCCTGACCGCATCTTTGATAAAAAGGCAATCCAAGTTTAAAGTCAGTTTCCTATTGTATATTATGTCAGTGACAGGGAAACACGGGATTTGAATCCTGCATGTAGCCTACTGATCCGCTGTCAAACATGCCAACAAGCCACCAGCTCACTGCAGCAAGTCACAGGTACGATTCCATGTAAAAATTAAAATGTATAAATCTCTGTATTAGGACTAGGGCAGTTAAACTTTTACTGTTTGGTTATACACACTACACACAAGGCACTTGCTGTAGAGGTTCTTTGCTTGTTTGCCGTTTCTGTAGATTTTGTTCATCCTCTCTCTGTGATTATTTGTAATCCTAGACTTTTATTAGTGCGTTTATTTAGATTATTATTCGTTTAATGAACTGGAAGGTTATAGCTAGAAAACAATTGTTAATTTTATTATTACTAATCGAATACGAATTAAAATTAAAATTTATTTCGTACCCAGATGTCAAGAATAATCATTAATCCAATCAATCGCAATAATGTGTAGCATTTCAACGTATAACTTACGCAATTCTTACCTGCTTTCTTGGCATTTGCTATATCCGTTAATATTCCTACGACTGCTACGATAAATATTGCACAGTGAGAAACTCGTAATATATGGCACATTCTGAACTTTGTGATAGTATAACAGCAAATGAAAGAGCACTGGTTGAATCCCGTTTAAATCCGCAGCAATTCTTCTAAATATAGCCCAACAAGTTAATTTTCGCTCGTTCTCAATTTAAATCGAAGCCGAATTCACTTTCAGTCGATAGATCGGCAGTATGCTATTGGAACAATGTGTTATTGCAGGCACAATTCTTTATTGCAGGCACAATGTGCTATAGAAGGCATATGCGCTAATGCAGGCACAATGGTTTCTATCGGTGAAGTTATAGTATAAATGCTTCTGCAGGGGGGGGGGGGGCGCAAGAATTTGATACTGAAATGAATATATAGCCGAAATGTCAAGTTTTGTGGAGTAGTAGCGTAATGTACAAACACGCAGAGAGAGAGAGAGAGAGAGAGAGAGAGAGAGAGAGTGAGTGAGTGAGAGAGAGAGAGAGTGAGAGAGTGAGAATGAGTGAAATAGAATGACAAAGAAAAAGAGAAAAAAAAATGACAACGAAAAGGAAAATAGAATGAGAAAGAGTGAGAACTAAAGAGTGAGAGAGAAAATAAATATCATCACATTTAACGAAAGTTTCGGGTCTCGAATGTTTAATTGTGGATAATATTTATGCTGCACCCCCAGATCCGCAGAGTTGAGCCAAACTTATCGTGTCACTGGCGCAGTCACACACATGTAAAATTTGGTATAGCTAAGGTTAACGTCAGTTTCCTCACTCGAAAGCGAGAGGAATATACATGTATAGAGAAGAAGATATTCGCTTTGAAGATTAGCAGTATGATATTTAATCGATTTGATTAGTCGCCTACATTTCTTTACATGTAATGTTCACTAGAAGGTTAAAGCCCAATCGTACACAATATCACATCAGGGACCAGGCTAAGTTTCGATTTATTCTCTGCGTCTAGTGCTTCACAGTCAGTTAACTAAATCAGCCATTGAATAGCTAAATATATATTTCTTAAGTCAATTAATGCTTCTAATCAATATCGAAAGTACAGCTTATACACATTTCTCCAGGATTCTACAATTTATGCACATACATGTACCACCAGGATTCTACAGTTTATAGACATACCACCAGGATTCTACAGTTTATAGACATACCACCAGGATTATACAGTTATAGACATACCATCAGGATTCTACAGTTTATAGACATACCACCAGGACTATACAGCTTATACACATTCCACCAGGATCCTATAGCTTATACACATTCCACCAGGATTCTACAGCTTATTCACATTCCACCAGGGTTCTATAGCTTATACACATTCCACCAGGGTTCTACAGCTTATTCACATTCCACCAGGGTTCTATAGCTTATACACATTCCACCAGGATTCTACAGCTTATTCACATTCCACCAGGGTTCTATAGCTTATACACATTCCACCAGGGTTCTACAGCTTATTCACATTCCACCAGGGTTCTATAGCTTATACACATTCCACCAGGATTCTACAGCTTATTCACATTCCGCCAGGGTTCTACAGCTTATTCACATTCCACTAGGGTTCTATAGCTTATACACATTCCACTAGGATTCTACAGCTTATACACATTCCACCAGGATTCTATAGGTCATACACACTTCATCAGGGTTCTATAGCTTATACACACTCCACCAGGATTCTATGGCTTATAAATATTTCTACTTCTTTATTCTAAAACTCCCAAAAGGAGTTAAAAGCTATCACGCGGAGAAATCCATTTCAAGCCAAGTTTATGTTACCACTTGCTTCCAGAAATCCTACAGGGTGGCCGATGTACAATTGAAGGATTACAAAAATATGCCAACATTATTTTGAAAAGGTTTTGCACACGTGGACATTATATCGGCCGGATGAATCACCCCTTTGTTGTTCTGCTGCAACGATAAAAGCATTTATATGTTTTTTGTTTGTTATTCATTTACACAATTAAACAAATTATCAATGTTTAAAAAGTGATGAGATGTCAGGCCTACTTAAATAAAATGTTCTTACCTTAAGCATTCAAGAAGGGGAATACTCTTTTATCTAACTCTAATTCAAATCATAATAGAATCATAGTTTTTCAATATTGCCGATTAATATTATTAAAATTATATCAAATCAGAGAGCGTTAAATATAACAAGGGTAGCTTTTGATAGATGACAGACTTTGAAAAATGCCTCTCAAGTAGGCTTATGGTTTTTATGAACTTACAATGAACAAATAAACATTGCAATTCAAAATAGAATCATGGGCAACTTTTAAGAAAACATCAATCTCCTTTTCCATAACAAAGCTGTCAAGTTTAATTATTCAACGTCTTTTCCACTGGTATATACGCAAAGTTAAAGAATTTTTCAGCTTAATTTAGTAAATATGTAGTCGTCACAGTCTAATGGTTAATTTAGTCAATTCTAGCGGAACTAATCATTAAGATCACGAACATACTATTTTAATTAAATATTTAAAATTTATACGCCAGCAACTTTTTGTTATCTTCAGACCTATTTATTTTAATTTTCATTATTTTCATTCATTAAAATAATGAATGAAAATAATGAAAATTAAAATAAATAGGTCTGAAGATAACAAAAAGTTGCTGGCGTATAAATTTTAAATATTTAATTAAAATAGTATGTTCGTGATCTTAATGATTAGTTCCGCTAGAATTGACTAAATTAACCATTAGACTGTGACGACTACATATTTACTAAATTAAGCTGAAAAATTCTTTAACTTTGCGTATATACCAGTGGAAAAGACGTTGAATAATTATGGTTTTTATGAACTTACTTTAGTTCTATTTTCATTATTTTCTGGCTGGAGGTAGTGGCGTTGTCGGCATGATACTCGACCGCGGATCCGTATGTTCGGGGTTCAAATCCTGTGCTCGCCCGTCACTGATATCGCTTTCGAGTGAGGAAATTGACGTTAACCTAAGCTTTACCAGCTTTTTTATCTATTTAACTCAAACCTAATGCTTCAAAGATAGCTGCATGTCGCCAGTCAAGTCTATTGCAACTCTGAAGCTGCAGGAGTCAAGTTAACAAGCTCGGGAAGTTCCTCGGTTACAGAAACACGTAGAATTAGGCCTATATCATATTTGTGTAAGTCGCCTAGACTTTGTTTTTAAAGTTTTCTGTGATCTGTGATTTTGGATGATTCTTCCCCCATAGAGGTCCGGAAGGTCTGCTAACAGTCTAACCGGAAGCTGTATGATGTATAGCGGGTCGATTAAAATTTAACGCCAGTTTCTCGCTCGACAGCATGCCAGTGCCTTGGCGTGAGCGCATTGGATTTGTACACTGCACCTACTGGTCCGCTGATGAACAAATTGCCAACAAGCCACCGGCTTAGCCCCTAGCTTTACCAGTTTTTTTAGTTGCAGATTCGTTGTTACATTGAATAGTTTTCACAATTGTTTGCGTTTGAGCTACAATTATATATTACAGTTTAGTATCAAGTAATAGTATCATTCTGTTAAATGCCTAAACATAAAAAGCTGGTAAAGCTAAGGTTAATGTCAGTTTCCTCACTCGAAAGCGATGTCAGCGACGGGCGAGCCCAGGATTTGAACCTGCATCAACTGATCCGCGGTCGAGTGTCTTACCGACTTCGCCACTGGCTCCAGCCAAACATACCTACATAACAAATATAGCTCATCTTCAAAAGGCATTTAGAAAGTATAAAAAATATATAGACCTACTAGCAACTCTAGAAATTGGCTTACAATACCCTAGTAAATTTTCATTAAATGCATTGTCCCATATATAAATCTGTTTAATATAGCTATTATAATTAAACCTGTTCTATTTGATCAAGGCAGTCATAAACGCATAAAAATCACCTGCTTTATGAAGTTCGAGGTACATATATGAAATAACTATGATTCTGATTAAGTAAATTCATCGGTTCTGAGTAAAAATCAGAGACACCGGCAAGTGGTCGTGGCAGAAAAACAGTTGTAAGACAACAGAAGTCTCGAGTACGAAACCCCGACGAATCTTTCTAAGAGAACATCCACGACGCAGAATTGACTGCGACGTTAGAAAACAATAATTTGCACTTTAAAAAAGCTGGTAAAGCTAAGATTAAAGTCAGCTTCCTTACTCGAAGGCGATGTCAGAGACGGGCGAGCCCAGGATTTGAACCTCGCACATACTGATCCGCGGTCGAGAATCATACCGATGAGTTTCTTACCGACGCATTAACTCTTACATAACTCAATAATCCAATATTCTTCAGCATGGTTCCGACTCCAAGTTTCACACTCGGATTTATTTGTTTGTTTCACTCAATTACATCTATTCTACTCTCTGTCTTATCGGAGGTTCTCGGTTCATCTCCTCCCAGTCCTAACAGCGAATGTGAGGAGATATCTCAAAGCCTGTCCTCGAGTCATCGCCCCTTGTGATCGACTCGTTTGTGTAAATCAACGACGGCAGTTTTGTTGTCCGCTACTTTCTTTCACTCACGTCATTTAACGCTTATTTGCCAGGACGATGGCGATTTTCAAGCGTGTTTCATTGAAGACTATTGTGTAGAAACAACTTATTGTTTTATGGTCAGCAGTTTCTTGCTGACGTCAACTGTCTCTTACTGAAGTAACGGTAAAGGTTTGTTGTCAGATGTTAATTTTTGACGTCAGTTATTTATTAATGACGTCAGTGACTAATTAATGATATCATATGCTTAGGGGCTTGCGATATATGTGATTAAACTGTGACATTGGAGTTTGAATTTCTGAACGAGTGTAGCAAATCCTATATCAATATCAATTTCAGCATATTTCAATATAATATTAATTTTTAATACAATATAATATAATGTAATGTAGCATAATATTAATATCGCTGAACAAAGTTACGTAGTAGAACATAGTCACTTCCAAAATCTTCAAATTTTTTGTGTTCACATTTGGTATAGTAATTCAATCATTCAATGGAAAATTAAGGGCCGATTCCTCCAAAGCTATATTAGAGCTTCGACTGATTAATCAATTTTCCCCGTATTGAAGGCTATAAAATAAAGTTAAGGTTAACGTCAGTTTCCTCACTCGAAAGCGATATCAGTGACAGCGAGCCCAGGATTTGAACCCCGCACTTACTGATTCGCGGTCGAGTATCTTACCGACATCGCCACTGGCTCCAGCCAGTACATTTGGTAAATTTGGGAAAGAATTCCTTTGGGAAATCATAGGTTAACATATTTCATAAATTAGTTAATAATGGAATGATATGGTTATTTGATTTATCTAAGAAATAGTCAATATATCTTTGATATCACATTGGAATGAAAAAAGTGGTATAAAATGTATATTGCTTCTTTATCTCGAACTGATACGGTAGTATGAAAGGTTAGGCTTTCGATTGCAGAGCTTTCCTCTTCCTTAACATTTCTTTGAGAAAGATACGTTTGTTCGTCAAAGACTACATAAGAATTGGCTTGGTCGCCTTTTCGAGAAAACTTCGAATTTAACTATTGCCAATTTCTCCAGATCCAAAGAGACGAGATATTTATAGCTAGCAAGGTGACACGCACACTTGCTAGGATCGAAAGGTTTATCTTCTCATTATTCTTAGAGAACTTTCTAACGACTGAAGCGAGTGTACGAAGTCACACGGGGCTTAACTGAAGACACCTCGATGCACGATGTGTATATATCTCACTAGAGGATGCTATAAGACTGGATCGGCCACACTTAGCCATATCTTTCTCTCTTTCTTTCTCTCTCTCTCTCTCTCTCTCTCTCTCTCTCTTCAGTGCACTGCCAAATGGCAGGTTCAAGGTACATCTTCATACTCAAAGTCTGTTTTCTCGCTCCGTAAGAGCACTCCTTAGATCAACAATTTAATCCCTTCACAAAGTCTCTGCCTTATTCATACATTATGTAGCCTGTAGCTTGGGAAAAGCCTACTTATCAAGTCTTACTAGAGTTCCTTAAGCTTGAGTTCCGGTAGGTCAATAGGTGATATTGCACCCTCTAGGGCAGTGATGTTCATTTGAGGGGCAGTGCTCAAAATTTTATGAGGGGGTGAGATGAATAATGTCTGACACCGAAAGTTCAACTTAATAATAAATATTGGCTTAAAACGATTCCATTGCGAATCAATGCATTCTTTTGTTTGAATTGCTGTAATATAACGTAACGAACTTCCTATGCTTAACAACATCACCATCATCATCATTTTCCTTGAACCCCAGTTTAACTAGGGTCGGGATTAAATAAAGTTTGTCTTCCATTGATTTTATAATCTTTTGAACAATATCTGGAGCCTAGGCGCTCACCTACCCGTATGCCTTTTCTAACGTTGGTTTGGATCAAACTGCTTTATCACCTTTTAAGACACGTTCAGTCCACGGTTGATTCAACAACAACTATAACATAATTATTTTCATGAACTTACATTACATGAAAAAGTGGAAATCCCGTACAAATCGGAAAATATTTTTCTAGTTTGCTGGACCAATTTTAATTATTTAAGTTATTTATTAGAATATTTAAGTAAGATCACTTTACTTGGATCGCTATTCTAACGCTTGAGCCTATTTGGACCCCTGATTAAACTTCTGATGTAACCCTTGTTTGAATCCCTGATGGAATACCTGATTGAATTCCTGATTTAATCACTGATCGAATCACTGATTAAACCCATCATTGAACCCCTCATTGAATCACTGGCTGAACCCCTCATTGACCTCCTTGATTGAATAAGGAATGTAAGGCTTTCGCGCAGTATAAACGCATGATTTTTAAACCAGATTAGGGGTAATGTTAGTTAAACGCTAAACGTTGCAGCAAAAAGTTGGAATCATGTTTTTATACAATCCATAGGGTATTTAGTAGAACAAGAGTTGGAAAGGACATTCTAAGGGGAGAAGGTCTATTAAAAGAGGTCATAAAAGGTAGAATGGAAGGAAAAAGAGGCAGGGGTAGGCCGAGATTAGGTATTTTAGATGATTTAAAGACTCACTCATATGTGGAAATGAAGAGGAAGACGGAAGACAGAGAAGAGTGCAGGCGTTATATACCATGGACCTGCAAGTAGGCAGTGCACTAAGATAGAGGGTATTTAGAAGTAAATTATCCTAAGGAACTTGTCTGCTGTTTGCTGTTGTTGTTGCATCACCCTATTGACTCCAAACAGGAGACTGTTGAGTAATTACCAATTTGTTTCCGGATAATTAGGCAAGTGTTTTACAACAAGTTAACACAACCCTTCTGATGCAGCGTTAAATGTGAATTCTCTAATGATCTTACACAACGTGACGCGGTTCAATACTTAAGACTATGAATCATAGCTTAGCAACCTTTTCATGACATAATGGCTGAAGCCGCTCTAAGATACAGATGCTAGCTTGATTTATCTAAGCAATATCCCCCGACTTGATGCACTACTGACTATATCAAGAACATTTACAATAACATACTTTTACACACAGCCATTCCGAGCTTCATGGACAGAGCTCATCCTCTAATTTACTGTACTTGGTAAAACTTGACCTTTACATTTGAGGATAAGAGGGATAAAATCAGACTCATTTATTATTTCTTGCAATTATGATTTGATTAGCCTAAATATTATTAGCCATTCACTTAAGGAATCGCTCTCTCTTTCTCTTTCTCTCTTTCTAACTCTCTCTCTCTCTCTCTCTCTCTCTATCTCTAGTGCTTTTTCAACTTGCAGGCCCTAGGTACAAATTATATTCGTAGATTACGGGGAGTCTAAAGAATTTGATTTGACATAATTATTAGAACTAAAGTTTTATTCGGACTGACGTCATTGACTTCGATTTGGTTAAACTCTTACGTCAATGGAATAATTTTACTAGCCAGAGCTTTGAACAGCGTTTGATAACCTGCATTTAAGGAATCTCATAAAGCCCACTGACCTCTAGTGCAATGTTGACCTCTTGAGATCACCTATCATTTACTTTAGGGTCTAATTTCGCGTTCAATAAAAAATTATTTTGACCAATTGTCATGCTAAGCTTTTACTAACCATGTAGCTCTTAGCTTGAAAGTATGACTTGAAATATCATATCATCTAAGAAGCCATATTTTTGCAAGATAGTGTAAACATTAAAGTTTAATACGTTTTTAGCTTTTGAAATAAATTTCTAGATAAATGAAGCTTTCTTACCTAATGTGAAGCTGACTAATACACATTGAACCTGAAAAAAGAGAGAAAGTGAGAGAGAGAGAGAGTGAATGGGAGAGAGACTTTACGTTAGCATGATAAAAATCCTCAAGTCATCTTTTCGCGTATTCCCACACATTAGGAAGCTGATAAAACGATTAAAAGATTTTTGCAATTACTTTTTGTCTAGGCGGAATTTGAGCTTCTTTTAACCTTAAATACACGAAGGCAGGCTTTTCTTCCTAACTTATATCACCATCTACACTAGACTGCAAAAGTTAACTACACTTGTCTGAGACTTTAATCTATCTTAAAACTAATGTGTTACGTGTATTTATTTGAGATTTACAGGACTAGCTTGCGTGAGTCGTAGCCAAGAAGCCGTGATATGATTTACAAAAGATTAAAGAGTAGGATATGAGCGCGAGTGATTTAAGATTTGATAAACAATCGTCAGCTCGTACTGGAACACGTGTGGCGCTGTATTGCCTCATATTATACAGTTTGTGTGATATACGAGCCAGATGCGCGGCAATATGTGAGAATCAATCGAACGGGTTTTTCTTCAGGGGTACCCATACATGATTGATGAATTGGGGTGGGGAATAGCACTCTCAATGTTTTTTCATAAAAGGAAATTAAGTGTTTTATTAAAAAGAAGTTTAGATTTTTTCATCTTTTCTCATCTTTCATGTTTTACATCTTTGTTCTCTCTCTCTTTCCTGTTCCCCCTAATGATCTGCCTGCTGGCTAGTCCATGGTACTAGTACTAAACAGACTCCGTGAGAGCATCTGTGGTTGACTAACATATTCGCCCAATGACAAGGATTCTACCAAATCTTCAAGCAATCTCTTCCTAGTTAAAATATAGTTTCAAAAGTGATTTTCGATTAAATTTTTAGTTCTTACTAATTTTAGTCTTACACTAATAGTTTAAGGTTGATCTATTTTGTAGTGGCCCTGCCACGAGACGGGCATAACTTCGAAGCTAAAAAGCTGACGTCAGTTTCCTCACTCGAAAGCGATGTTCAGCAGATTTGAACCCTGAACATACTGATCCACGGTTGAGTATCTTACCGACATCGCCGTGAGATTCATAAACAGGACAACAATTTAGATTACGTTGTCGAAGTTTAAAATTTTATATATCTAACGATAGAGCTAAAAACTATTGTTAAACGTCAGTTTCCTCTTGGCAGCAAGTCAGTGACGGAGAGAGCACTGGATATGAACCCAGCAACTACTGAATAATTGTAGAACAATTTACAAATCAGACACCTACTCAAAGGTTGAGCCGGTGGCTCAAGATAGACATAACGCAGTGCCTCAGAAAATAATGAGACACTACGCTGCTAGTGTTAGATACTGCTTTCCTGTGTTGCGTTCTGGCCACTTGAGAATGTAGCAACCGTAAACTGCACCTGTTTTAACAGGCAACTAAGCACGAATTAAGGAAGGCAATATCTAACCACACTAGATGCCATACTTTCCCATTCTATTGGCTAAATTAGGTATGGGATTTTTAATATCTTTAAGGTTGATCATAGCATTTTTGAAAGAATTAACCTTTTGATATATGGAATGCTTTTAAGGAGTATGAAAACAAGTAGTTTGTCAACTTTAATCGACATTAAATTATACAGTTTCATAGTTTCACAGTTTCAATTATAGTTCACAACTGACTAGTAAATGTGATTTAAATGGCGATTCTCTTTCTCTCTCACTCTTTCTCCCTCTCTCTCATGTATGGAAGATTCATTAGGCTCTACGTATTTCTACTTAGTCATCTCTCACGATTTACAAAGAATTATTTAAGTAGCACTCAATCCAGTCAATAGACATTATTATGAAGCCTGCATAACTTGAGAAAAGCACGGCTTTTGAGGTTGGTAATTCCATTCCATCATTAGTGTTTTGAAACTCATCAATTTATCAACATTGTTCAGCAGATGTCTGTACTAGTTGGAAGCATCACATGACCCATGAAGCTAATTCGTGGCGAGAAAAGGTCTTACAAATCAGATTTCTTGTATTGTGGGTTTCTTACTAGGTTCTTTTCCTAAGCTCTACATTGGGAAGACCATACATAGTTTCGATATTTTATCCTGCCTCTTAAATCTCTCTTCATTGCACTGCCAAATGGTAGGTTCAAGGTAAATATTCATACTCAAAGTCTGCTTTCTCGCTCCTTAAGGGCACTCCTTAAATCAACAATTTAATACATTCACAAAGTCCATGCTTTATACATACCTTATATAGCACATAGCGTAGGAAATAATGGCTTATGAGGTGGTTTCCGGTTGTCTTCCTCACTTAGATGGATTAAATACCATTTAATACTTGGAGAAAAAAGTTCATGGTGATTTGGGTCGCCTCCAGCTATCCTCAGCTCCTGCCTTAGTCGCCTTTTACGTACACGCAGCAGATTGTTTGCGGTTGCCCTGTTCTGCAATGGTCCAACCAGACCCGAGCCCAACACGGGGAGGGCCTTTTAAATAACTTAAGTAAATTTGTACGAAGTAGCCTAATAGGAGATAAACGGCTATACATGTAAGTGGGATCTAATCTTACTTTTATGTTTCAATATGTTAAGGTGCGTAATTTCTCTCTATACCATACAGCAAATGTCAGTTCCGAGATACATATTTCTACTCACATTGTGCTTACGGGTTATATACAGAAAATTATTCTGGCCGTAGAGCCGTCTTAATATGCCATCAGTAAATATATAGACCACCCTGACATGCGATCCACTGAGAGAGCAATTATGGTTTTACCTTGCCTTCCCGTTATATCACGTAGACTACACTAGTAGCTACGTAAAAAGTTTATGTCAAAATTCAAAGTTTTACTTATTTGATAACTATCCATGCCTAAAATATGGAAGTTATTTTGTTACTTGAGAACATATTGTTTATTATGTCTTATTAATACTGTTTTAAACTTTTAACAATGCTTCGGCATTTTTACCTCCTTTAGAATTTCATTCAGCATCTTTTACTTTTTTTAAACCTATATATATATATATATATATATATATATATTGGCTCCTAACATTTGCTGTTGATTTTTAGCTATTTTTGTGTAAGTTGTTTTTGTGCAAATTATGCTGAAAAGTAATTTTTACTATGTTTTGGGTGCCTTTTTGTGCCTAAATAAAAGGCCTGAAGTCATTGTTATTATCTCACCTTAAGACCAAGTTTAATTAGGGTCCGGGTTAGAATATTTTATAGCAATTTCTGAGCCTAGGCGCTCACCAAAGAATGTATTTTCTGACTTTGGTTTGTAATTTAGTGATTTATCGCCTTGTACTATACGAGCAGTCCACAGATGGTCTATTTCTCAGAAACCAGGACACTACAGGTTAAAATAATGCGCATAATTAATAAAGAAAAAATAGAAATGGCGAAGGAATGAGATTCACACGATTCAAATGTGTCTTTGACGATTAGAAATACTTGTCACTACTAAATGATCGTTATATCTGTTTTCTCTATTTCATAATTAACAATCTTAGATATGGGATGTTCCTAGAAATGTAACATGGTATGTACCACTGGGTGAAGAGTAAGAATAATAATTATAATAATAAAGGTTTATTTCACGATTCCTCACAATTAAGGGACGTCTCTTGCAGATACTTCACAAACAGGTGCCAAAGCACCACACGATGACGACTGAGTACACAGAGACCACAAGAGAAAGCGAGAACAAAACAGTGCAAGTCCAAGATCCAAGGCAAGCGGTCAAAATTTAGACCTATGGCGAGAAGAGATTGGTTTTTAGCTTGCCAAGGAAAGTACCAATATAATTACAAGATCGTACATCTTGTGGTTAAGGAAATTATTTGTGTCACGTGACTCGCGAACATCCAAAATATTAATATAAAAAATGTTCATATGAGAATCAATCTCCACTTTTGTGAACAATGGTTTAAAACTTTATGATTTTGTCTAATGATATACACACTGGGATATGTATTTTAGTATTTAGTATTTTAGTTTTAGTATCGTTTATTTGTTCATCACAGCACAGATTATACAAACAATAGGAACGTGCATGTAGTTAGATAAACAAATAACAATGCGAAAGAGGCTGCCATGTAGATATTCTATTTACGTAACCGACATTGTCTAGGGTGAGTTTATTTAAAATTTAGAAATAGAGAACTTAATTTCATCACCAGATATGTCATTAGCCATTACTGTTAAATAAAGAAATGCGAAAAATATTTTATTAATTTTTAAACCAAAAGGCTCCGTTTCCATTTCTAATTTCATAACCTTTTACGGCTGCCTTTTCCATTATACTAAGAGCAACCAACATACATTGCTTACGGCCTGTTTTCATGCCACGAAATATGTGGAAAAACTTTGACATTCAATTGAAAATTCAGTTTTAATAGATGATGTCACAGAAACAACGATCCATTGCAAATTTGACATACGCCAACCGGAAGCATCAAAATATTAAATGCGTTGGTTGACTTACGGCTTTTATTGGACATGTATGATGGAATAATGCTGCGCAGTCATTTAGTGAATATATACATTTAATAATAAATGAAACTTGACATCTCTTTCCATATTCATTATTTCTCTGGAAATATGTAGGCAGTATAGTTATGATGTCCATAGAATCTGAATGTTTTGAAAATCATCTGTAATATACTGATGATATTCAAATATTTTTATTATTATTAGTCACAGACATTCAAATTAGACACAAAATCGGGTACATTTTTGAGTTTGCTTCAGTTTTATCATTAATGTTGCCAGTTCTTCATTTCACA